>CAIGQV010017532.1:20294678-20411098 GCA_903798115.1 Danio jaintianensis | reverse complement strand
ACTGGCTCTTCTGTCTCCCATGGACAAACATTTGTACGGACACTATCTTGTTTCTGCAAGGTCTTCCCTCGCTCTTCTGTCTCCCATGGACAGACATTTCTACTGATACTATCTTGTTTTTGTATGGTCTTAACAGACTCACTTGTTTCCCATGGGCAGACATTTGCATATACACTTTCTTGTTTTTGATCTACTTTTGCCGATCCCTTGCTTGTAGCACTTTCCCTCTCTTCTGACTTCTCAGAATCCTCTGCCTCCCATGGACAAATAGTTGCTTTCTTAGTTGTTGTTTCTTTTAAAGAGGGTTTTGTATTGTCTTTTGTATTTGGCTCTAAATCCCAAGGACATACATCAGTTACAGGTGGAGGTGGTTCAGGAAAATCACTTTCTTCTTGCTTCAGTGTTTTACTTGTTTCCATAAAACCTCTATTCTGAGCTGCTTCTTGTTCCAATTGACTTTGTCTGGTATTAACATAAATAACCCTTTCACCAGGCTTTGTCTCATTGGACATTTTTATGGATCCCTGTTTGACCTTGGGTATATTTGTATCTGGTATATCAGAAGGGGATGTTTCAGGCTTCACTTTTACCTGCTTCTGGGTGTCTCCAGACGTAGATACTTCAACAGTGGTATTGCATATTTTGTCTTCAGTGACCCTTGATGGATCACAGTCTGTTTCCCAAGGACAGACATCAGTAGGCATGTTTTTGGTTTGCAATTGCTCGACTTCCACAACCTCCCAAGGACAGACTTCAGAAATGCTACTTTGATGAAAAGGTTGTGGGACATCCCATGGACACACTTCTGTATTAGGAACAACTAATAAAGACTTAAGCTGTAGCTCAGATGGCTTGAAACCATCATTACTTACTGTCACAGTCAACCCTTTCTTGTCACTCAGTTGTCTTTGTAATGCTAAGTCATTCTGCTTTTTGACCTCCAGGAACACATCCTCTGACTCCCATGGGCAGACGTGAACTGGAGCAGTATGCTTGGGACTCCTTTCAGGAGAATCATTAGATGGCAGCCGTACTGCTGTTTGTTTCACAAGGGAAGGTTTTGTTCCTATAGTAGTCATAGCCCGTCTTTGTGTCTGTGGGGTACGTTTTTCTGAAGCTGCACTGCCTGGAGATAATCTCATGGATGTAGACTGGGATTTCTGTAGTGTTGCCTCCTTAACGTTACCATCTTGTAGGCTTTTCTCTCTGCTCATGCTTCTTCCAAGTTCCCCAACGCCCTTTGCTGCAAGGAGACTTTGTGTAGTGGAGCGGAAAGAGAAGACCCGAAATTCTTTTGGCTTGCCAGAGTCTGTATGTGGTGACCCTGGAGCACTACAAGATATTGGAGGCTTGGGTTTTGTGGAATCAACCTCTGACTGAATACCATTCCCAGTTTCAACTGCAGGGGGAGAAGGGGGTGGCAAGTATTCCCATGGACAAACATATAACAACGTTGGAGATGAGAGAGCACCAGGCGATTTTGGTTCTTCTTGTGTTGAAATAGAATATGTGACATGTTTTGGATTTTTGTTTGCAGGGAGCTCCTCTGGAACCTCCCATGGGCAGACTTCTAGTGCCTTGCTGTCAGAGTCCTTTGACAAGGCAGAAGTCTGCCTCTTTATGTCAACATCCACAGTCAGCTTGGGCGGCTTTTCTGCTGGGGTAGGTTTGATTGCAATTGACACATTTTCAATGCTCCTACAAGGTGTCACAGAGCGATGGTCATTGCGTTCTATTACGCTAAGTGACTTTTGAAACCTGGTGGGCTCAGGAAGTAAAAGGTTAGTGTCTAGCGATAGATTGTGAGCACTGGCAGACTTGCAGATCAGCAGTGTTGTATTGATAGATCCTGCATCAGAATGCTGTGAGGCCCTCTTTTCTGTTGATCTCTTCATAGAGGAGTTTAATAGAGAGGCTTCCTTTTCTGGGGTGCAATCATAGGCACTATGGGACTTCCGCAGCTTTGGAGAAGGCTGCATTAAAGTTTCATTCATAGTGTTAATACTTGTGGTTTGATGACATTTGTAATAAGATCCTGATCGGGTTATAGTTCCTATTGCAGCACTGATATCCTTGTCTTCACGGCTACATTGTCTGCTTAAACTTTCTGGGATCTCAGTGATACGTTTTATAAGAGATCGTCCAATACTGAGACGAGAGCTACGTTTCTTTGGAAGGTGGGGATTGCTGTTTGCCATCCTCTTGGTCTTGTGGACTTCCAGCTGAGAATACAGTTTCTTCAGCTCATCCTGGTGCAGAGGAGAAAAAGGGTTTCAGTTGAGGAAAGTTATAGGGAGCAATATAGTAGGACAGCTTTTGTGATGGCATGTACTATACAAACAAGATGTTCAAAAGACAACAAGTTTTAGGGTCATATTTCAAAACAGGGCAAATAAAGGCAGAGGAGGAGGAGAAGGCTAACACAGGTAATACATTTTTTTTTTTACTTTCAATAATAGAGTTGTCAAAGGCTCTCAGGAGCTCATATTGGCTTTTGGGTAAGTCTGACCTAATTCATGTCCCAATCCTGTTACCCTTCTCTCGCCCCTCACTTCCTTGCTACACTATTTCCCATTTATTGCTCAGAGTTTAGGCTGTTTATTTTTATTAATTTACCTCAATAAAAAGGTGAAAACTGTGTTATTAACATAAGTGTGCTTTTTTTAATAAGTGCGAGCATGCGTGTTAATAGGGCAGTTTCAGGGCACGGTGTTTTACCCGAATGTCATCAGGGTCCAGACTTTGGTCACTCCAGCAGTTAGAGGTGAAGCTACTGTTGAGGTAAGAACACGAACGTCGCAAATCCACCTCATCCTCATATACCTCTGCAGCTATTTCTTCTCTGCCTGGTCGTGACATATGGAGGAACTGTAACAAATAACAATCCTTATTTGTACTTGGGACACACAACATATTACTACATTTTAAAAACTTCTGTTTTGCCTACTTGCTATTTTACTTTTTATGGGGAAAACCCTTTTCGTCTAGTACACAAATGGTATTGGGCAATATTAGCCATAAAGAATGCTTAAATTCTTAAAGTTTTAAAACAAATCACCAGAACAAATGCACATCCAAGCAACTTTTTGTTTACTACTTTCAATAAACTAGAATTTCAGAATAAAATACAACACATATAGCATATGAATTGAAATAAATGTTTTAAGGTGTTACAGTATACTTACATGACTAGACACATCAACACTATCAAAAATGTTCCCAATGACACATATGCAAGAAATTACTAAAAAGTTGTAAACTCTGTAAAATGGTAAAATATGGAAGCCTCTTTGCGACACTGAATAATTTTTTTTTAGGTTATTGTGACCTATTATCGTATAATTCTGATTTTTTTCCCCATTGGAATTGTGAAAAAAAAAAGTAAAAATTCTGAGATTAAATCTCGCAACTGCGAGTTATAAAGTGTAGTTTCCTGTTACTGTGATTGACTTTAACTTGAGTGTTAAACATATCAACAGATGGATTGCAATTGCCTATAATAATGGAAAAGATTATATTATTTTTGCCACAGTTTCAGTAAGCAAGACATCTTAATTTTGTTGGAGGAATGACAATTGTAAAGCACTTAGGCATGCCTTTAGATTGAACAGGTAATGCATATGCACGCGATGTCACTGTTTTCACAAAGTCATAATTGTTTTGTTAAAATCCTCATTAACCAGCAGTTACTGAGACTTCTATTTCCATATGTTAATATACTTCCAACTGAAATGGAATATTAAGTAGGGGGTGGGGCTTTCTTTATGTGCATTCTTTCATAGCAAACTAACAGTAAGAGGGGTTAAGAATACTGTGGCTGGAGCCGTCAAACTGACATCATCAGAGAAGGACCGCCATTCTTCCAAATACTGAAGCAGAGGATCAGACTTTGATTGAAGATTACCAAAACAAACTTTTTTCAGCGGATTAACTTGTAATGGTTAATTGTTCACCTAAAGAATAACAATGTGTGCTAGCAAAATAAACATTGTAAATTTGGACTTCACACGGACACAGGATGATAATAGTAGTTTTCAAAAATTGGCACTTTGACACTTGTGTTTTATTTTTAAACCAAACCTTTCCTTTTAAAATGCAAATGGTGTTGTGAGGAACTCATCCTTAGCTAACTTTATGAAAAATATTTCATCTACTGCAATGGTGTCAAACTCAGCTCCTGGAGAGCTGAAGCCCTGCAGAGTTTAATTCTAACCCCAAGACACAAACCATTAAATAAGCCTGGAGGAGTTTGACACCTCTAACCTACTGCAATTGAATGTTATTAAAAAGAACTAATGAGTATAAAAAATTGTTTTACAAGTAAACAGTATTGTTGACAATACCTTAGGTACAAACAGCAGGCCGAGTGTTACAGTAATAGTGACATGCGTGTGAGTGAAGAACAGCAAGAGCATCCAGTCAGGATGAATTGACGGTCTGGCAAATCTGAAAGGACAAAGTCATCAATAGAATAAACTCTTATAATTAGTGGTAAAGGGATAGTTTGCCCAAAAAGAAAACTCTGCCATCCATTAAGGCCTTGGTATACTTCAAACAAAGTTTTTTTTTTCATTCTTCGTTTGAGGGCAAAAAGAAGTTCGTAAGTGACGATATACTGTTTTCAAACCTTCTGACACACCGACAGATTGCGTAATCATCATGGACCAATGGTAGCTCAAAGGTGTTTAGGAGCCAAAATGAACTCCCCCCAAAAGTTTGCTTTGGTGAGCTGTCTCAAACTCAAAATGAACTTCATTTTGGCTGGATTTTGTTCAAATGAAATATTGTTTTCGGTTTTGTTTGAAGTATACAAGGGACTTTACTCACCCTTCACTTAGATAGATAATTTGAACAATGCTTGTAGCTGGTACACATTGACTTCCAGAGTAATGTTTTTCCTACTATGAAAGTTGATGGGTACCAGCAACCAGCGTTCTTCAAAATATCTTCTTTGGTGTTGAACAGAAGAAACTCCTAGAGGTTTAAATCTACATGTGGGAGAGCATTTTTGATGAGGTATTTTTAATTTTTAAATTATCACTTTAAATAAGAACAGTTTAATTCCCCTACCTGAGCAGATGAAACATAGAGGATAGCAGTAGCTCATTGTGGATGGCGATGCTCATGTAACGTGGTTCGTGAAATGCAGAAGGTACAGTCTTCACTGCACTGCATAGAAAACTCCCCCAGCATAGAAACAACAGCTCCGCTGAGAGAGAAGGACAATTGTATTTTAACATTTGTATTTTTTTTTCTTTATATGCACAAAGCAGCAATGGGTCTTTTGTCCTGGCTTTTGTTGACTTAATGTTGCTTATTCAAGTCAGAAAAGCCTATATTTGCCTTTTTGCCCATAAATTTTTGCCTTAACATAAAACTTTGAAATAAAATAGCAAAACAACTAACTTAAAACTAACTTACTTAACTTTAATACTTACTTTTTTTTAAAGTTAATATAATAACATTTAGTATAGAGACCAATTTTCACCAATAAATAGTGGCTCATTATTTCCTGCATATTATTAAGATATTGTCAGTTTATTAGCATTTACAAGTACATATTCTTTATGATCTTATTCTACATCCCTAATCCAACACAATACCTAAACCTATATACATATTTAATTGTACCTTAAAATAAAGTGTGATCATTAATATCAGCACTAATTGCATTTTAATGTTGTTTAGATTAAAAACAAAACAAAGATCATGATCAACAATGAAATCAATAAAAGGTCAAGTGAAAAAAGTATTTATTTATTAATTTTCCTTCGGCTTAGTCCCTTATTTATCAGGGGTCGCCACAGCCAACTATTCCAGCATATGTTTTACGCAGCGGATACCCTTCCAGCCGCAACACAGCACTGGGAAACACACACTCACATTCACACACACTCATACACTACAGCCAATTTTGGTTACCCAATTCACTTATACTGCATGTCTTTGGACTGTGGGGGAAACCGGAGCACCCGGAGGAAACCCACGCCAACACAGGGAGAACTTACAAACTCCACACAGAAATGCCAACTCACCCAGCCGGGCCTCGAACCAGCAACTTTCTTGCTGTGAGGCAACAGTGCTAACCACATACTTTTCACGCCTAAAAGTATTTATATATATTTATAAAAACTGACAATGTTAAGTATTAAAAGGCATTGTGACAGAATAGATGCAAGGCTTGTTGTATAAACTGTCTTTGAACGTCCAAAGTCATTCTGAAAGTGCCAGAGTGATTGTGTAAATCTATTTTATCTCTTAGGGTATCGTTTCAGGTCAGTGTTTCATGTACTTAGTCTAATTTATGACAATGAAGCAGTAACATTATTATTATTTGTTGTGCTGCATTATTAGTATGGTAAGTAGTGGTTATAATGCAGAATCATATCCAATGACAACGGTTAACTGTGTTCAAATCATCAACTAAATGCTTCAAAGAACATTAAATTATCCAGCACCATTCATCCTTTCATTTGTCTGATCTACTAATGTGCCCCAATTTCAATTAATCTCTTTGCCAGACACCCAAGAAAAGCAACTACACTGGCACCAGTCTTTTTTGTGATATATTGAATATGTTCCACAATGATGAAATTGTACTTTTTATTTCTTTTTTTATAGACAAGAAAAAAGTTTTAAATAAGAAATGCCATCAGTAGTTTACTGAATAAAACCAAAATATACAGTTGAAGTCAGTAGTATTAGCCCTCCTGTATATTTATTTTCCCCAATTTCTGTTTAACAGAAAGAAGATATTTTTCAACACATTTCTAAACATAATAGTTTTAGTAACTCATTTCTAATAACTCATTTCTTTTATCTTCGCCATGATGACAGTACATAATATTTTACTAGATATTTTTCAAGATACTAGTATTCAGCTTAAAGTGCATTTAAAGGCTTAATTAGGTTAATTAGGGTAATTAGTTTAAGTTAGCATAATTAGGCAAATCATTGTATAACGATGGTTTGTTCCGTAGACAATCTAAATAAATATTGCTTAAGGGGGCGAATAATATTGACCTTAAAATGTTGGGTTTTTTTATTCAAAACTGCTTTTATTCTAGCTGAAATAAAACAAATAAGACTTTCTTCAGAAGAAATATTATAGGAAATACTGTGAAAAATTCCTTGCCCTGTAAAATACGATTTGGGAAATATTTGAAAAAGAAAGAAAGAAAAAAAAAAAAAAAAAAATCACAAGAGGGCTAATTATTCTGGCTTCAACTGTATGTGTTACTCAGACATAACTTCATTTGATATTACTTACCAACCGCCATCATGTAGTCCCATCGGTCTAGATCACACACATTGAAGCCTTGTCCTTCTGAGGTAGTGGATATGATGAGAAGTGGGACGTTTCGGTCTCGGTTTTGTAGGACACCCACAGTCCATGCGCACAGGAACCAGCTGACAGTAAGCACCATCACTCCCAGCATCCTCAGCACTCCGGTGGTGGTGATGTATGGCACTCGCTGGGCTGTCCGTGACAGGAACACCTTAAGAACCCTGAAATAAGTGACAGCTTTAATTAGAGTTTAATTACATTTCTATATCATTATTATGAATTCCAGAGTAACATGTGCCCTCTGCAATATTTCAAAGTCAATAAATAAATAATGCATGGGTCAAAGATGAGATGGCCTATTTTGCTGTCTGCGTTTCATTGAATACACAGCATTATATACACTCAAAAAATGACATTTGCTGTTTGTTCAAATTACTTATTTTAAATGAGCTGAAACAACACAGTTCTTGAGGTTTTTTGGGGGGACAGCTTAATTGTTATATGCTCAATTCACTTAAATTTATAAAAACTAATAAGTTAACCTAATTCCTTCATGTTGTCCTAATACAAATCAATTGTGTGGAACCCAGCATTTTTTACAGTGTAGAAAAGTTGTCACCGTTTCCGTACCTTTTCAAAAGGTCTGTTTAGACCAAAAAAGAAAATTAATTATGTTCTTACATATTTACCCTCATGTTGTTCCAATCCCCTGAGGCCTTTGTTCATCACCAGAACACAAATTAAAATATTTTAGGTGAATTCGGAGAGCTCTCTGACCCTCCATACATAGACAGCAAGGGTCATGAGATGTTCAAAGTCCAGAAAAGAAACCAAAAACATTGTCAAAACATTCCATTTGATTAACTGGTTCAACTGTAATAATACAAACCTTCTGTGTCAGGTCAGGATGCGTGTTTACTATGGGCAATATGACACTTGCATGTTGCACTGCTGAATCTAATGGCAATATGGCATACTGCCTTTTTTTTCCTACTTCATCTGAGCTGCTCACGTATACCCCTAAATCAAAAATGGCAGCAGAGATAGAGGAAACAGTTTCATAAACATCTGGTAGACAGCTTTCTCCAGCATGTCGCACACCGGATAAGAAGTACCACCACTGTGCTCCATATCTTTAAAATAAATATCTTTAAAATCTCTCTACAAGCAATCTTGTATGGTATATATCTGTACCAGCTCTGCTACTCAACTCTTCAGTGTATTCATGTGGTTAGTGTTGTTGTTTTGGATGGTGTCCTCCTGTCCAACCCCCTTGGAAAGAAAAATGGATTGGGGGAAGAAATCGCATGTCAAAGAAGGTGAAGTTACAGAACACACCCACAGACTGCATAATCGCCACATACCAAAGGTAGCTCAAAGGTGTTTAGGAGCCAAAACAAACTCCCCCAAAAATTAGCTTTGGTTGAGCTGTATCGAACGGCTGAATTAAACTCAAAACGAACTTCGTTTTGGCAGAATATTGCATTATTTCAGTTCATTCTTTGATTAAGCTTGAAATATACCACAGTCTTTAGTAAAAGCACACACAAACCTGATGTTGGGAGAGAAGATATAGGTGAACAAAGACTTTTTGTGTGTGTAAAAAAAGTTCTCTCTGAGCTTTGTATGATTACAGTTGAATCACTGAAGTCACATGTTTTGACAATGTTTTTGGTTAATTTTTTGGACTTCTGAACATCTCACGACCATTGCTGTCTATGGAGGGTCAAAGAGCTCTCAGATGTCATCTAAAGTATTTTAATTTGTTTTCTAAAGAAGAAAGATGAAGTCTCAGGAGTTGGGAGGGTGAGTAATTAATTAATATTAAATACAGTACATCCCATATGTACAATTGGGTGAACTAATCTTTTAAATAATCCATATTAGTACCTAAAGTTTACATATTAGTACCTAGAAGTACAGAAGTTTACATTTTGAAAAGATACCACCCCAGTGACAGCTTTTTTATATGTACAAAGCATGTAAAATACAAAATACAGTGACTTCTTTAATGTGTTTTTAAAACAAACACATTATAATGTATGAGAAAAAATGTAATCTGTTTTACATGTTTATTGTGTTGATCCTTAAAAGCCCCTTTTCATCTTTGACCAACTAACGAATAATAACTTATTAAATAAAACCGTAAGCAGTTTTTGCTCTTTTATTGTTCTTGGAGAAGGTCAAATTATGGGGCCAACACACTGTTAAAAGCTATTTGTTGATTTTACTTAGAAAAGATGAGTAAACACACTGCTTTTTAAAACAATTAGTTACTTTGCATTACTTAAAAAAGTATGTATGTAAATATGTATGTAAATGAACTATGTGCATAATTATAAAAAAAAAATTAAGTAAACTTAACAGTTACAAGTTACGATTGGTTTACTCATTTTAAGCAAAGTCAATTTGTCACTTTTAAGGTAACAGGTTTACTCACTCTTAAAAAATAAAATAAATAATTGCTTTTTACAGTGCATGTAGATATTCGGTAGTGCATGTAAATATTCATTTTTTTTTATTTATAAATTGACCAATTAATTGACTGTTTACATGTATCTAAGTACACAGAATGCTTTGGTAAACTATACCAGCATTCAAATATTTCTAACAATTTTGGTCACACTTTAGATTGCCCTTCTTTAGATATATATTATCAAACAGTTGTATTAACAGATTAAAATGGCAAAAATACCACAAAAATGTTACTTGTGAGTGCATCTTTGCATGTTTTGAGAATAGTTTCTTATTCCACAACACTGAATCTGACAGGTGCACAGTTAGAAAGGAGGGTTGAGTTTGATGAATCTGAGATGACAGGACTAAAGTTTAAACACACCGGTACATCTTGAGTGCCACAGTTCCATAAACAATGGCAAAGCCAAGCAGACGAACCCAGCGGAGGAGAATACACCGGAAAGTACTGGGTTTGAAGTACAGAATGAAAACCTGTAAACAAAATTATTGATGTGTTAAGATGCATCATATTCTCAACTGAATTTGATCTTTCCTTGATGAGGGTTAATGTCAGAATGCATTTAAAAGTTTGGGTCATTAAAGGAACACTCCACTTTTTATGGAAATAAGCTCATTTTACAACTCCCCTAGAGTTAAACAGTTGAGTTTAACCATTTTGTAACTAATTCAGCTGTTCTCCATGCCTGGTGGGAGCACTTTTAGCTTACCATAGCATACGTCATGGAATCAGGTTAGACCCTTAGCATCTTGCTCAAAAATTTCAATAATTTTTTTGGATAATTAAATTAAAGCTTGACTCTTCTGTAGTTACATTGTGCAAGACAATGTAAAATGAAAAGTTGCTATTTTCTAGGCAGATATGACTAGGAACTATACTCTCATTCCAGCGTAATAATCAAGGAACTTTGCTGCCGTACTATGGATGCAGCAGGTGAAATTATATTACGCAGCGCTGTTACCTAGTTATCTAGATGGGGACTATTTTCAGGTGCTGCATAATATCATTGCACCAGCTGCAGCCATGGTACGACAGCGAAGCTGCTTAATTATTATGCAAGAATCCTTGATTATTATAATTTCTTTTAGCAAGATGCTAATGGTCTAATCTGATTCAATGATTTATGCTAATCTAAACTAAAACTGCTCCTGCCAGACTACGAGATTGGCAGAATGAATTAAAAATGGTAAAACTCAACTGTTTCTTTCAAGGGGACTTGAACTAGTTCTGGAGTGTTCCTTTAATAGTGCATTTGCTTTTCTCTTTTTTTCCTGAAGTATTATAATATTATTATTAAATATTATACACTGCTCAAAGGAATACTGATTGGTCCCAAATAACAACCGCTGTATCTAATAACACAGGCTCATGCAAGTACTTCAAATTATCTTGACTATCAGTGAATACATATATATCTATATTTATATGCTTGTCTGTCACGCCACGGTTCTTGACAGTTTGGTGCCATCTTGTGACTGAATAAAAAGTAGATTATTCAGCTGTTTTTGTTTCTGTCTGCTTTACATTAAAGAGTTAATCAATTATTACAGTTCAGATCAACGTTTTGTGTCTAAATGTTTAGTTTTGTGGCCAGTAGCCTTGTAAAAAGCAGAAATCTGCTTTTTGGGCTGCTGATAAGCCTGTCAGGCTTTATTCTGTGAGAACAACTGCCTAGATGTACATTATTCCTTATTACAAAAAACTGTTAGGCTAATTATTTAGTAATTATTAGTTTTTCTAAAGTATTTGAATTTTTCATCATTTACTCTAGTATTTAGTATCACATTATCCTTCAGAAGTCATTCTGAAATACTAATTCAGTATCTAGGAAACATTTCTTATTAATATAAATAGTATTAGTGCTGCTTTATGTTTTTCTTGAATCTATGAATCTGTTGGAATCATTGTTTTTCATAATACACATCTTAACTTTCACTAGTGATCAATGCATCCATATATATGTGTGGTTTTCAATATTAGCAAAGCTACCATATTTACAGTTGAAGACAAAATATTTATTCCAGCCAAACTAAAAGATGAGAAATATAAAAGGAAATAAATACAGTGAAAATTATCTCCTTGCCTTGTCACTTGACAAATATAAAAAAAAATAATAAACATTTCACAGGAAAGCTAATAATTTTGTCTTCAACTGTATATCCTAGCTCGCATATTTAATTTGATATTATTTTGTTACTGCAATTGCTTAGCGTGCCAGCAGCCATAAATTGTGTAATTTCTTGATCATTTTCTGCCTCTAAAGTGCCGCTCAGCCATTATGGTTTGAGCTGCAGTGAACGTAATCTGAAAAGAAGATTTGAATCACACACTCACTGGGAAGTAAAGCAACAGAGAGCCACACAGGATCATCTCCAGCAGCAAAAGCCCTGATGATCGGATCCGCTGAGAGGCAGAAAAACAGAGAGAAGGAGAGGTGAGAAGTGGAAAGGCGAAGCAGAGGTAAAATTACTGTCAGGCATGCATGACATTTGTACACATATGGGACCTGAAGTGTGTTGGAAATTATATATTGATATTTATTTATATTCATATTTTTACATTTACCAACAGAAATAATCAAAGCAAAAAAAAGGACAACAGTATGTAAATTATATGACAATATAATAGAGAGATTATATATTTATTTATATTAAAGAGTCTCATTGGTAGAAGAACACATTAAGCCAGATTTAAAAAAAAAAAGGAAAATATAAATATAAATAGAGAGAATAAAAATAGATTAGTCTTAGGGGACCAGTGCGTTTTTATTGTATTATAGTAACATATGGCATTCTGCAATGTCCTATTTTAAGGCACAATAAAGGAAAAACAGTTTGTTCATGAACTGGTCAGTTATGAGATTAAGCATTTTAGGTTTAAAAAAATTACAGAAAGAATTATTTTGATTTTATTTCACACATATTTGCATCTTTAGAGTTTACTTATACATTCATAATTTTTTTTTTACATTTTGTTCTTGCTGAACTAAATTATTTAAAGGGATAGTTCACACAAAAACGAAAAGTTGCTCACTATTTACTCTCCCTCAAGTGCATTCCAAACCATTCTTATTTCTTTTTTCTGTTAAACACAAATAAAGATATTTTGAAAAATGTTAGAAACCTGTAACCATTGACTTCCATAGTAGAAAAAAAAAATAAGGAAGTCAATGGTTGCAGGTTTTCAGCTTTTTTTTTAAAATATGTTCATTTGTGTTTAATGGGAGAAAAACACTCATAAAGGAGTTTGAAACAAGTAAAGGAGGAATAAATGTTACCAAAATTTTAATTTCAGGGGGAACTATCTCATTAAAGTAGATGCAAAGGAAGACAAATTTTATCAGATTATTTTCATTTGGATATTTAGCATACAGTAAAGCTTGTAGGAAAATGTTTAATATTAAAAAAATGAAGTACGTTGACATCTGTCATTTTACTTGGGGTGGTTTACATTCAAGGGAACATTTGTATAATCATTTTTATATTCCAATAATGGCATTAATTAAACAAGACCTTCCCCAGCTTCCTAGGTTGTCTGTGATAGTCTATGCAGAAAAATATGTAAATCTATTTTGTAAATGTTCTTTTTTTCATTTATTTATGCTTTTGAATTGTATTATGGAACATTGATCTTTCAGATAATAAACTGACAGTACCATATTCACTTATGTATACACTATACTATATATATGTTGACAGAGTCCCATATTGCAATTCATAACCGTAAATAAACAGAAAACACCTGCGAATCACACATTATGAAAGATTTTTAAAGAGCGTTCATTACTGCTGTTTTCTCACTGCTGTCATCTCTCTTATGTTTTTATTTTATTATCGAGAGAAAAGCACAGGCACATATTTACAAATTCATCTAAATTATTCTCTCAGCAGCACGGATGGCATCTCCACTTCAAGGATATTTAAAATTTCTTCTATTCTAAATGAGGAATGAAAAATAACTTTACCATGAGTACAACAAGGCACTGAATCACATTCAGTCTTCAGTACATTAAAGGGATAGTTCACCCAAAACTGAAAATTCTGTCACAAACCTGTTTGAGTTTCTTTAATTTGTTTAACAAAAGAATTTAGAAAAATGTTGGAAACCTGTAACCATTGACTTCGATAGTAGGATAAACAAATAATATAGAAGTCAATGGTTACAGGTTTGTACCATTTTATAAAATATCTTCTTTTATATTCAACAGAAAAAGAAAACTCTTAAAGGTTTTGAAACCACTTGAGAGTGAGTAAATGCTGAGTATATTTACATTTTTTGAGTGAACTGTCCATTTAAAGCTGCGGTCCGCAAGTTGTGCCTCTTATGTTGCCATCTCTGTTGTAAATGTGCAATTGCAGTTGTTTCCAGAAGCATATTCTTTACGTGGGTTGAGGGTCAGTTCGGCTCTTTAGTGCAGATCAATCTAATCTAATGAATCTAATCTAATGCAGTGTGGACATAGTTTGACCCAAATAAGATTTTTTATAAGAATATGAAAAAAGAATGGCGCTACATACATGCATTCAATAATAAGTTCAATTGTTCTCTGATATCTACATAGTAGGTATGTGCCAGGTAAGTAAAAAAATTCTCCAGAAATGGTTTTATATGCTCATTTATAACCTCAGAAATTACCCCTAGAATGAAAAGTTAGGGCTGACCATATTTGGAAAGGTTGTAAATATTAATGAGCTCTGCTCTGATGCTCCGCATGTCGTCCCTGCATGTCTCTCACACACACACACACACACACACACACACACACACACACACACAGTATGATGTACTCTGAAATATACTCATACAAAATAATCATAGTTCATTTGTCAAAAAATATTTGACCAAACTGAGTAGATGCCTGACAATCATTTCAACTGAAGTCCAGAAGAGGTTCAAATTAGGAGCGAGTGAACTATCTGTATAACTAAGTCTGTTCCTCCATTACTGCTCCTGAGTTATGTGTTGTGAATGAAATACAGTTTAACTTAGAATTATACTCGACAAAAAAGGGCTGACAGAGATGTATTTAGAGTTTGTGTGTTTAACGTATATGAAAACACAGGCAGGAGTTATTAACAACCTCTGCATAAACAATTGACTTTTATCAAGTTTTTTGCTGTTTTTTTCACTCAAGATAAATTACAGTAAGAGTTGAGTGATATGACACGATGAATAAACGTGCATTAAACATTAAACGTGCATTACATGGGTTTGTTGCCTCATTACAAACCTATGTGGCAAATTTCTCAATATACACATTAAAATAACAAAAGATACATTTAAACATGCCATATACCTCTTTGGGTTGGCACTGAATTAATTAATAATCCATATATTTGTGTTCTGACAAGCTGTGAAAAGATGTTTTCTCCTTTACTCTGCCTGCCTCTTTAAGTTTTTTTAAAATAAGAGTCCCACATATATAGTATGTTTAATACAAGCTTAGAAAAACTCAAAATTATGGGAAAAAAGGATCATTGTTGTAATCTCACAATGAAATGTTGTGGCCAATCAAATGCTGCTGGGGCCATGCATATTAATGATCCTGTGTGGATTATCACGGTGCTTTGTTCTGATTGGCCTGTTTTTCACAAAGATTTTAAACTTATTTTAAACTTGAGGCTCATGGCATGTCATTTCCATGTACTGAAATCGTATTATTCAGCTATGCCTGTGTATACGGATTTTTCTTCTATGGAATCCAAATTTAACAATTAGCTTATATAACACCAAACTGAACAAATTATTATTTTTGTATCTTGTTCTAAAAATGTTAGTCTTAACATCAGGATGAATTTCATATGTATTAGGATTAAATTTAGATTTCAGTATCTGTAAAGTGTAATATTTAATGCATGTAAATTTCATGGGAAAGAATTGTGTTCTTTTAAACCAAAAATCTAATTAAAGTTGCTTAGAGCTTAATCTCTTTTACAATTCACAATTTAATTCCAGCTGCTGTGATAAGAGGCAATGACCACCACAAGAACACTCCTGTATATATACATACGTCACTGTTGCAAAGAAAAATGACAACAAGCCTATATTTCCTGTGAAAACAGGTGTCACTCAAATTACGTAACATTATTCCAAGCTCAATGTTGTGAATGGAGTTAAGGCTTTGAACACTGGTTACACTGTACTTGCTCAAAAATTAACCAAAGGTATTTTGAACCCAAAAAGTTTTGCAGCTTTAACTTTCTGTCTGCGGTTCACTTAAGGGCCACCAGTGTGACTAATAACAACAATTTCTGAATTCTACATATAGTATAGCCCCTTTAAATGATGCCATATTTTCTCCATATTAATTAATTATGTTCTTTAAACTGACCTTGGTTTTTCTGCACTGATATGCCACCAGCATGCTGATTAGCACGAGGATCATGAAGAGGCCCTGCACAGCCAGAACAGCCGTCCTCAGAAGCCAGTCCTCCTGCACCCAACACGGGGCTCCATCCTCACATTCAGTACAGCCGGGCCAGCAGGGCACACACACAGGGACTTCTGGGTAACAAGCTCGGGTGTTATTCTCACGGTTGTTCCCTGTAACAACATATATCACCATTTGTTGTTGTTGTTGTTGTTGTTTAAAAAAAACACTTTTTAAAAAAGTATTTCAGTGGTGATCAAGCACTTTTAGATTTACATGTAATAATGATAGTACTTTCACCTATGATAATCATACAGTGTAATTATTAATTCATTATAGACCCATAAGCCTGAATGGTTATGATATTTCTGCCATTCATAAAGAGAGGGAATGGTTATTATATTATGGTTTGTGCTGAATACAAAACTGCCTGTATTCAGTTATTTTTAGATAATATAATATATAAAGTCTATATTGGATGACATGGATGGCAAAAAATTACAAATCATCATATACCATGTTTTATTGACTCTTTTCACCAACAAAACATAGATATACTGTATGAGGGAATATTGAAAGTGTGATTTCTAGACCTGAAAGTCTTGAAATGTCATACAATATTTAAGAAGCTGCATTTTCAAATATTTACATTCTTAATTATTATATTTACCAGGAAATCCTATTGTAAAAAATTTTTTTCATTATTATTATTTTAACCCTTAGTCCATATCCAGTAAATTACGAATAACTGGAAAAGTACTGGGTCCTTTAACTGATATTGGAAAAACTAAACAGAAAATAGCAGAGTACAAAAAAATGCGTTAAAGCATGTTTGTTGCCTTTCTTTATTCAGAGATATTTTATATACTATTAAAAGTCATCATGTTAACTATATATAATCTAATAAAGTCTCAACCAACTGTATGGTTGTCAATAAGGGCCCTTGCTCAAAAATGATCAAGACAACAAAAGTTTGAAATACACTAAAACAATCAAAAATCGAGATATTTCTTATTTTATTGATAAGGTAAGGTAATAAGATGTTTTATTGCACTAGATATATAATTTTATTAGCATTTAATATGAATCCATATGCAGTAATTTACAAAGAACTAGAAAATGTTTGGGTCCTTTAAATATTCTGAGTGTGTCCTCGCTGCAGCCTGCAGCTCGATGACGTACTGGATCAGGCCCAATATGTGGTGGACACGCATGCACAAACATTTGTTACTAAAAACGAGAATTATTTATATTGATTATTAAATTACCCATTACATTGTGTGTTATTAATGTCTACACCTACCCCAACCCTAAACTCAACCATCACAGTAGCATGGGTATTACCATAGCGGGTGTTACAACTTCCACTTTGTACTGGACCTGATCTAGCACGTCATCAAGCTACAGGCTGCATTGAGGACATCTTGAATATTATTGCAGACAATGTGCAGCCACGTTTTCAATGCAATTGCTTTCTTACTTTTGTTCTGTATGTCTGAGATTGGACTGTAGTAGCCCTTTTTACATCGGCAGCAGTACTGACCCATCCGGAAGCCCTGTTGTGGAATGGGCTCACACTGGGAGAAAAAGAGAAAAGAAAAGATGAAGTCATACACTTTTGTCTGCTCGTCTGCTTTGCCTTCATCAGTAAAGTTGTTGCTCCTAGAAAGGGGGAATGAGGAGTGATGCTGGTGTGCTCTCTGCTTTCTGCCATTAATTGCATGTGCAGTCTCTCATCAGCGGTTTATCTGAGAGTCGGCTGACCCACACATCAGACTCACTCTGAGTTAATCTAAGCTAAATCCTAAATGGAAGGGTAATACCTCTATTGGCAGAGCTTGATCTTTTTATTCAAGGAAATCCATCACTGTCCGCATACATTTTTTATGTTGTTTTCTGTTTTATTATTATTCAATCAGGTCGAGTCACAAAAATGGAGAGTTAAGCCAAAAAAATTACATTATTGACAACAAAAATTACTCATCCCTAAACCTGTCTGAGCTTTTTTTCTTCTGTTGAACACAAAAGAAGATATTTTGACGAGTGTTGCAAACCAGTAGCTACTGACTACCATCCATAGTATTTTCTTTCCTACTACAGAATCAGTGGTTACAGGTTACCTAAACATTCTTTAAAATATCTTCTTTTGTGTTCAACAGAAAAAAGAAATTCACACAGGATTTGGCATATACATTACACAATGTGTGACTGTGTATATTTATTATATTACACTATGTGTGACACTGTATTTTGATACATTTTACAAGATTCGTTATCATTAGTGAAATCACAACTAGCAAAAAGCAATACATTAGTTACAGTATATATTTCCTTTTTTAATGTTAATGAATAAAAAATACTTCACAAAGTTTTAGGTGATATAGATTATATGTGCCAAATTGCAAACATTACAATAAGGTCCCATCAGTTTACATTTGTTAATGCAGTGGATAACATTAACTAGCAATTTGTGGTATATGTTACGTTTTTTTATTATTGTAAAAGTATATTAGTACAACTATTAACATTAGTTTATATTAATGGACACAAGTTAATTTAACGGACACTAAATTTAATTATCTGATAAATGTTGACATTACTATTAAGATTAATAAATGTTTTGAGAAATCTTTGATTATTAGTTAATTTAAACTTAAGTTCGTTAAAAAACCCAGATAGAAAATTACCGTAATTTCAATTATAAAATAGTGTAAAAATACATAACCTGGTTAACCGTAAAATGACTTTCACATGATTCCCTGCATGACACTTCACTTTTCATGCTTTTTTGTTGAAAATTACTGTGCTCCTTTTCAGTTTTTTTCCTCATCCGTGATGTACATTAGAGTTTTATGTTATGCGTCTAATGTTGAAATATAATGTTTATGGGATCATTTTAATTATGTGTGTGTTACCATGATGTTTAGTAGTTGTGTGAATGACACTGAGTGTCTTCAATATATTAGTGTGTCTCTGCTTGTGGGAAAAGTTGTTTGATATGAGCATTGGTTAATCAATGACTTTCTCATCACAACCTACTTATGGTTGTTTTTTTCTGTATAATAAAGGTATGACATGTAGATGTTCGTATGTCAAAACACACCATGTGTATAATACTATAATTAGTCATTTACGCAAAAAATTTTTTTTTAATAGTTTTACCGTATTTTTTTAAGTCAACTATCCCTTTAAATACCCATGTAAATATATCATACATCATGTCAAATTAATATTTCATACAATTAATGCATCATCATGCCACAAAAAGGGTTCTATTAATACTCTTCCCCTTTCATTTATAGGCGGATCAAGTCAATTCTCATTAAATTCGTTCAGTGTGCCAAATCCTGCCGTTGTTTAACCTGCCAACACCTGTGAGCTAATGCTCTGGTAGGTCAGGATGAAGAAGGGTGGGGGGTGGTCTGAGTCTTGTGGAAGGGGTGTGTGTTTGAGCTTCTGCTCTCTGTTTGGGGGTCAGAGTTGGGGGGGGCGGTGGGGGGGGGGTTGTGTATGTGAGCATCACAGGATTATCAGTCTAATCCTTCAGATCATCCTGCACCCAGTGCTCACATCTTTAAATAGAAGGTCTGGATGAAAGTGGGAGGATGATGATGGAAAACAGTGGAAACAGGAAATGGAAAATGTATATAACAGGACAGCAATTTAATGAGTGAAGCAGGTGATGTATTAAGCTTAATAATGTGCAGAGAGAGAGAGAGAGATGGAAAAATAAGATGGGTCTTATGAAAGATGTATTATAGTTGAAAGTGGACTTCCCAACAAAACGATAATAAAAAAATCTGTAATTTTTTTACTTTCTTCAGTGGAACACACACATTCATAATTTGGATGTCTGTTATTTGGATATGACAGAATTAAAGATTTTTGAGTGAACTATATCACTCAAGTACATTAGCATACATATTATCTAAATTGTGTGTTTATAAAAAATGTGAATACAAAAACCTGTGTAATTTACAGAATAAAAGCCGATAACAAAATTCTAAAGCTAACCTAACAGCTACAATACAGTGGAGAATCGAGCATGCTCAAAGAGTAAAAAAATAAATCAATTCACCACCAATGTTCTCTTGACATTTAGTCAAGCGTTTTAAATTGATCTTTTAATGTGCTTTAGCACTGCTTGTCCTTTGGTTAATGAAATTCATCCTCTGAACATATGGCCTATAAAGTACTATTGTATTAATTGTAGATTAAAATTCTTTCTGTTTCTTCTTCCAGATGGTGCTAATTTTTCATCCTGACCATTTGAAGAAGAGCATTACACCTATAATGTAGTCACTTCTTGAATGACAATGAAAAGATGTTTTTTTTTTATCAGTAAAGTTCTAACATTGATTGA
Organism: Danio jaintianensis; assembly: GCA_903798115.1. NCBI lineage: Eukaryota > Metazoa > Chordata > Actinopteri > Cypriniformes > Danionidae > Danio > Danio jaintianensis. The sequence goes on along the minus strand of CAIGQV010017532.1, from coordinate 20,390,601 downwards.
CATTATTTGCTGCATTAGCTATAAATAAACGTTTTACTGTATTTTATTTAACTACATTATGTTAGGTTCTATATGGACTTAGTATAATTAGTGACTTTTTTGTATTCCACAAAATAAAGTAAGCACAGGATTAGAATGGCATGATGATGAGAACTGACTTTTAACTAATCTTTAGAAATTAAATTTACCATAATTTTAATGAAACTTGACGACATGCACCTTGAATGTTGACGTCATGACCATTTATAGACCCACAGTAAGTCAGTCTGAGGTCAGTAGAATCTCACCTCCATGCTGGTCCGATTACACTGGTGTGTGTTTGCGAACCAGAAATCTCCAGTGGCACATTGATCCACACTAAATCCCTGGATGTTGACGTCGACACGAATCACACCCCTACCACCAAAACACAAAGAGAAGCAACAAAGTAACAGTAATAATAGTAAACTTGAAAGAAATAATTAAATTAATGGGATAGTCCACCCAAAATGGACATTATTTTAATAATTTACTCACTCTCATGTCTTTACAAACCTAATTACTTTGTTTCTTTTTTGCATTTGTTTGGCTATACAGTGGAAGTCATTGGAGTTCAATATAGACCTCATTAACCCTCCTTGTATGGAAACACTCTTTGAAATGTATTATTTTGTACTCCACAGACTACATTAAGGTAGTAAAAAAAAAAAAAAAAAAAAAAAAGAGTTAAAGAGATGACAGAATGTCCATTCTTACATGAACTATCCCTTCAGGAGGACACGTACAGTTTTGAAAGGCATTTTGAGTACAAAAATGAGAAGTGAGAAACCATTCAGACAAGAAGTTAAAGAAAAAGTACTGACCTGAACTCTGGGCTAAGGTCTGGCTTCAACCCATAAAATGGCATTGAAAGGCTAAGTAACCACCCTGGCAAAAAACGGCCATCAACACACTCAAGGAAAGGACCTTCACCCCACTGAACCCCACTGCTATTGATCACATAACTGTCCCCACGCGCCCACTTGGGAGTGTCTAGGGTGCTTAGGTCATTTAGAAGAACTCGTTTAGACAAGGCATGGAGAGGCGGAGAACTAGACTTGAATATATCAAACCAGCTTTGGTCAGGGGCAGGAGGACGGAAGCTGGTCCAGGCAGATGTCAGGTCCTGCAGAAGAATGTCTTGGGTTGTGCCTTTGGAGGCACGGAGCACCAGCTGGGGCTGTTGGATTGTTGGGTCGGCATCGAATGTTAGAAAAGCTCGTCTGACCAAGCCTGGTCGATCCCCTTCAAGCATAGTCCGGACCAGTGCATGGTACCACTCTATATCCTCTCGTACACTGGTTTCTCTCAGCTCACTAGCTTGGAATATTAGGTTGAGAAAGTTAGCAGCATTGGTCAGAGATGCTATGCCTTGGTGCAAGAGAGGGAGAAGGTCTGGAGGTGGAGGTCCTCGGCGAACGGGCAGCTGGAAAGTTCGTGTGCAGGTAGAGGCAGCCAAGGAGGACGAATCGCCATTGTAGAGGTAGTTTTCTGCAGCAGACCGGTCCTCCACTGTTACAGGAGGTAGACTGGTGGCTTGTGGGCTAGGGGACAAGTTTTTTCCTACTGTGATATTTGGGTCAGAGAGAAAAGGTGTTGTGGTGAACTCCAAGCTGGATGTGACCTTGAGTTCAGACACAGTGCTGAGCTGAGCAGAAAGTAGTCTAGGCAGTAGCAGAAGTACAGGCAGCACACCAGCAGATAGGCCCATTCTTTTAGCAACTGCTTCTCCAAAGCCTTTAGCGACGGAAAGGATCAGCTTGGCGCTTTGTCACGTCCTGAAAGGTGCTTTCAAAATGCAGGCCTCCATTTTTCCCTTTCCCTTGCTCTCCCAAAGGTGCCTCACTCGCAAAATAAGGGTGCACTCATACACAGACGCTCATTTTCAAAGCTGAAGATGAAGCTCAAGAGGGTAGGCAGCACTCAGAGTTCTATGCGCCCTACAATAAGCTGGCCGGGTCCATCCTGGATGTGTTACTGTCCGGGTTCATGAAGACTCGGATCTCCAGCCTGTGTGGAGTTAATTAGTCGGCAAGAAACTGAAGCGAGAAACAGAGATCAACTAGAAACCGACAACATGTGGAATACCCCTGCTTCTCACTCCGCTCACCTCTTCACATACTCTGCAGTCTAAATCTCTCCCTCTCTCCCATCTCTCTCGCTCCCTCTCCCAATCTCCCGGTAGTGGTGAGTGCTGAGAGAGGCACATCTGTTAATGTTGGATTGTTATGATGAGTGCATGTGCATGAGGATGGGCTGATGGATGAGAGGATGGGAGGGTAATCCTCTCTGTTGGGGTATGCATCAGAATCTCACCGCTTTGTGGATTAACCCAACACTCACCGGCTGGGTCAGTCATGAGTGGTCTTTTATGGACTGTGTATGTTTGTGCTACTTTGTGCATCTGTGAACATGCACATGCAAGTCTGCATCTGCTTGGCAGATGAAGTACAATGTTAATCTCTGATAGAACTCTGATAGCAAACATTTATTGGAGGAGGGGAATTAGACAAATAAATAAATAAATAAATAAATAAATAAAAAACATGTTGCACATGTGTATTACATGAATGAACGTCTGTCAAAGATATGTGTGTGTGTGAGAGAGAGATGATTCAGACAAATCCAGTCATACTGGGTAATGCAGGCGAATCCTTGTTTTGGTGCCATGGCAACAGGGCTCTGAGATTCAACACTCATTCCTGTGGGGCCCCACCCCCATTCAGGACTGCAGAGGCTGTGGCTGTTTGTGTGCCCCTGTACATATATGTGTATACACAGGCATGCACAGTTCTCAAAACTTAAACTGCATAATGGTTTTTATGGATGAATATGTGTGTATTTGTGTGAGTGCTAAGCAGTGTCCAACAGCTTTGTGTGTGTTTAATTATAGTCGAGGTTTTCAATGCATGTAATAACTCTCAGATAACAAACTGTGAAGACCCATTTTCTGCTGGATATTTGCGTAACCCATGACTGTAATAAAATTCATAAACTCTTTGTGTTATGAGAGGGCAGGTTTTAAAGGGCTCTGTGAACATGTGTAAATGTTTGTGTATAGCGACATCATTCGGTCCATCAATGAAATTGCATCTCACAAATACATAGCAAACTAAAAGTCTTGACCACAGAACAATGGGTGAATGTAAACAATTACTGTATTTTCTCTCTATAGGCATCTGAGCATATACACCCTGTGCGGTTATTTTAAAATATGTATAGTTCCATATTATATAACGTGATTTAGCAGAGTGGTAAAGTAATTATTGATGCTGATTTATTATTGACTGACATACAAATAAAATATTATGAATTAAAATGTTTTTAAAAACTAATCTTTCGTTTAAATGTTGAAAACCTTTCCATTTGCATTGATATAATTCCTGATGTCTAAAACAGCCCGTGTGATGTTTAATGATAATAAATCATTAAGTTATACTTTTTACATGACGATAATATAGATTAGGTATATTTTTGGGCGTATTTATAAACATTGCGGTTGGCATGATGCTCTAATTTTAGCATGTCAAAATGAGAGTCGTTAGACAAATAATGATATTGAGCAAGCAAATCGTCTTTCACTCGTAATGCAAGAATAGTTTCGTTCGTCTGAAAGGCGATGCAATTCCAATTGATGCATCATAAAACATCAGTTGGCCAGGCCATCTTCCAGACAACAGCGCGCTAAATGACATGAAAGCAACATTACAGCACGGTGCACGTCACTAAGGGGGACAGCACATAGCCTGCAGCCAAGTGGACAGCAATGGCACCGATAAGACCTAACACGAAACGCATCGAATTTGCGGAAGTGAGCGGGCGGGTGGGGCCTCGACAGTAATGTGACCACAGACGCCGTTAGGATTGCGTGAAACGAAGCGTTATGTATGACCCTACAAAGACCCGTGGAGATTTTTAAGGCCGGACGCGAAATGAGACGAGGAGGTGCGCAATGTTGAAGGAGCGACTGAAATAGTTTATATGCACTAATTGTCTGGCGCTGTGTGAGGGGGCTAACTAACACCAAGAGGATTACCATTATCATCATCATCACACAACCGAGATCTCATGACTGGAGCAATGTGAAACGCCGATATCGCTCATTCCTTCAGTATATTGAGGAATAATAATGAACAACGCGCAAGATATGTCTCCCGATTTTGTCTTGATGCGCCTGGTCTCCGCGGCAGAGGATGACCGCTTGGACGAGGAGAATGGGAATCTGTCGTCGGGCACTGGACTGACAGTGGCTATAAAGGGGAACTTTGAATGCACGCAGAATCACGGCCACATCTCGGCCGTGAACAAAGCTCCGCAGGCCAGCGGAACGGAGGCACCTGACGCGGGAGTGATGGCGACCAGACCTGCGCTGTCTGTGCCGCCGCCTCCTCTCCACTCAGCCGAGGCCCACGGGTACGATCTCGCCCACAGAGGTGGAATGGGGCCTCAGCTGTTGGTATTCAGAAACATATCGAGAGACTCAGAAGGATTTGCCGAGAACAAGTCGGAGGATCAGCGCAGGGCTTTTGAGGACCAAGCGGTACTCGCTTCCGAGTCTGGCGCTGTGGACGCTCAGCATCCGCCTACATGGACGCTGCATCCACAGCTCAAACTGCCAGCGGTTGCTACGGATACGGATGGAGGCGAGCTCTGCCACCGGCATCGCTTGATCACAGACCAACAGGACTGGCCGCCGGTGGTGGAGCACAAAACGAGCTCGATGACAGCGCAGCGGCAGCTCCAGCTCACCGAAGGTCCAGTTCTGGAGCTCGCGAGGAAATTCGGCGAGCTGGGAGTCGCTCCGGTACCTGAATTCCTGCTCAAGGATGGCGAGCTGCAGCACTGCTCATGTCAAAGCGTGCTGGGCTCGGCGGGGATGCGGCAGGGAGAGGACCCGACCGAGACCAGCGATGCTCTGCTGGTGCTGGAGGGCCTCGGGTCAGAGGAGGTGAACGGCCTGGGCATCAGCGCCTGTCAGAAGACCGAGTCCCAGACCGCGGAGCCTGGCGCGTTTGCGCTCAAGTGTTTCCCTTCGGTTCTGTCCGGGCAAGCTATGGGGGTGTCCGGAGGACTTTGCTCGCCGGCGTGTTGCTTGTTGCGAGAGACTGTAAACAGCAGGCCTCAGGCTCCCACCGCTGATAAACTGACTCCCGAGGTGATATCCCAAGCCGAACCCAGCCAGGACACGCCGTGCTCCAACCAGGCGTCCACGCCGAAGGCCCGGAGCTCGAGCCGGGCGCATCTTTCCGCTGCAAGCGGGGGAGAGAAGACTCTGAAAGTACCAGGGAAATCCAGGAAGGGCTCGCTTAAAATCCGCCTCAGTAAACTTTTCAGAACTAAAAGCTGTAGTGGCTCTAACAACCTTTTGGACAAGAGACCTTCAGTCACGTTCTCCATATCCTCTGCGGGAAGTTTAGTTGACATGTCTGGAGCGAGCGGTGGAGAACAAGACACGAGCAGGTGAGTCTTCTGCCAAAACAAGCATGAATGAAACTGTATTTTAAATGTTTTTTTTTTCTCATAAACAGATCATATAAGCCACAAATAATAGAATAATATAGGCTACAGCTATGGAAATAAAAACTAAGACATTAATTATTTTTTAGAAGATAATTATGTGTTTGAGTAAAACACATTTTTGTTTTATGCTGCAAACTAATGACATTTCTTCTAAATCTATAATAGAAGTGTTGTCATTTAGAGCATAAAATGACATTTGGTCAAAATAACAAAAGGATGCAGTTTTTTTCAGACGTTTATAATTATTTTTAGACAACGCAATACCAATGATTTTACTTCACAAGAGTTAAGAAATCAATATATGGTGAAATAACCCCGATATTAAATCACAACCAATGAAACAAAAAATGGTTTGCAATTGATAAGAATTGTTTTCAGTCTTTCATAGAATCAAACAAATACAAAGACATAAACAGTAACTCCAATTTCTTTTCTTTTTTTTCAGCTTCATATATTTATTTGATCTTTTCAACAACATTTTAGATTTTCATTTGGGCATTTACAACAGAAGATCTAAAATAATTTTAGTTAAAAATATCCAAGGTTAACGATTTGAATATGTTTTCTTGGATGAGAACTAGAAACACCAATTTTTTCGAATATGTGTGTCATTTGTTACAAAGTCTTATTATACAGTCATATAAACTGTGCAAAATAGTATCAAATATTTTATTTTTGAAATACATAGTATTAAAGCATAGGTCTCAAACTCAATTCCTGGAGGGCCGCAACTCTGCATAGTTTAGCTCCAACCACCTCCAACTCACACCTGCTTAATAGTCTCTAGTAGTCTTAAACACCTTGATTAGTTGGATCAGCTGTGTTTGATTAAGGGTGGAGCAGAGTTCAGCGGCCCTCCAGGAATTGAGTTTGAGACCACTGTATTAAAGGATACATTTAGTAAACAAATATGAGAATAAACTCTGTAAACTTGAAAAATCACGTTTTACAGTCTAAATCAGCTTGCCACTGGAGCAAGACAGGGACAACTGTGTACCAAATCTACCCCTAAAAGGTGCATATTAACATGGGTAGATAAAGTACATATATTTTCTTTTAAGGCCATTGCTATGACAGTGTTTTATTTCCCTAAAGCACATTTTTTCATATAATTAAATAAAAAACATCTTAATTTGATATTAAACATTAACCTCTTTCTAAATATTCATTGTAAACTGCTTAGGGACACATTTTACATTATTAGCATACTACAAATAGACATTGTTATGGAACATTTTATGGCCTTTAACCACTGTTTTTTGAGCACTTTTAAATTTGACAAATATTTAACATTTACCATAAAATAAGCACTTTTTGTGAGTTGTGTCACTGTGGTTGTGTCTTTTTAAAAGGTACACATTTGTACCTAAAGGGCACATATTGGTACCTTAAAGGGATGGTTCAACCAAAACTGAAAGTTCTGTCATTGTTTACTCACACTTAACTTGTTTCAAACCTGTTTGACTGGCTTTCTTCATCTGAACACAAAAGAAGACATTTTGAATAACTGACTTCAATGACTTTATGCAAAACAGCATAAAGAAACTTATAAAGGTTTGGAATCACTTGGGGTGAATAAATATTGAGTAAATTCCATTTTTGGATGAACTACTCCTTTAAGGATAAATATTAGTTACTAAAGTGTACATATTACAGCCTAAAAGTGCAAAAGTGTACTTTTTGAAAAGGTGTCACCCCAGTGACAGCTTGTGTACCTTTATTTCTGAGAGTGAAAAACACAATTCATGCCATGGGAGTCCTTAAACCTTCTGTACTTTAAAAAAATGCTTTGGAATAGTTCTCAATTTGTCCCAAGGATCACAGGTGAGTGCACGCTCTGAATGAGCAGTAAGACATTTATAATAAGATCATGTATGTACTTTGAATGCATTAAACTAATACTATGATAAACTAATGATACAGAACTAATGCAAATGAATGTGTTGTCTTTCTCCAAGTATAATAATAATTATTAAAGGATGATTCTCTTTCTGCAGCCAACCTGGACTAACAAGGGCACAAAGTGCTTTCTCTGCAGCCTCTTTTACTCCCGTTTTCACAGGTAAATGAAAATTTAAGGAAACACAATGGGGTAGAAGTTAAAGGATTTCTTGAAATACATGAAATGAAGACACATTATGAGTTCACACAGTGCATGGGAAATACAGTGCCCCCCACTATTATTGGCATCCTTGAGGAAAGATGTCTTTATTGTGTAACCTTTTTGCTCTTTTTTTGCTAATATATATATATATATATAGAGGCTTTTTTCTTGAAACTTTTTTAAACTATTTGTGGTGATGTAGGTGACATTTGATTATAGTTTAGGAGACTTTCAGACCCCAAGACTCTTCTAAATTCTGCAGTTCTCCAGCTGTGATTAATTCTAAGAGATTTTTTTTTGGACACTTGAACCCTCCTCCTAACGGTGTGTTTGGCAACGATAGACACTAGGGCTGGGTAATATGACAAAATTCACATATCACAACATAAGTCATCTCATATCCTGATAACGATATATAGTACCACCTCTGTAAATTCAATCAATTAACAGTTTATATACATTGACCATGTAAAGCACTATTTCTTTTTTTACATGACATTTTTAAAATATATACTTAAAAATCTACTAATTCATGTGATCATTTTTATCACTTTCTTTAGAACTTAAGGGCACATGTTTGATTAAGAAAAAAGAAATGTAAAATAAATATTAATGAAATATAAAACACTTTTCAAAAACTAACGGTTGCAGGTCCAACTTAAAATGTTGCTGAATAAAATGGAAAATGTAAACATTGTACTTTCGAGACTGCAACTTTCTCACGGTGATGTTATTCATGCTTCTGTCGGCATCCCCATAATGGCATGCAATATTGCGCTCATATAAATTATGAAAAAGTATTACTGTAAACAATGTGTTTTGTGACACCACAATATAATATAGAGCATAATACGAAATGTTAGACTTTTTATTTTGTCCATACGATATGTATTGTTATATTGCACAGCCCTAATAGGCACTCATCCTCTTCCAGGCCAATTCATAACATCTCCAGTTGGCGGAAATTTCTTCATTATTAAAACCTGATGGTGGAAGTAGGCATTTTCAATGTTTTTGCTATTTTCTTACAGCCGCTTCTCATTTTGGGAAGCTGAACAACCTTTTGCCTCAAAGTCACAGCCCTATTCTTTGGTTTTCCCCATTATAATGAATGGCTGAGTGAGTTTGACCTGTGTGTTTCCTCATATGTATCTCCAGTGAAAAAGGAGTTTATGGTTGAACAATTTCATGTTACTTATCACTCAGGTTTATTATAAGTAAAATATCAATAAGATAATAATATACTTATACTATACTATAGATAATATACTTTGCTCATATGAGTTCATAGAGGAGCTATTTTTTTAACTTGGCTGTGTTTGCAATTGTTTGTTTTCAGTGTGGCTGTTTACATGCACCAATTTTCGTCTGTTGATCTGATTACATGTATTCTAAATATTGTAATCTGATCCAAATATCTGCTTAAATGTGTTTTATATACATTCCGATGCCAATATTTATATTTTGATACCGAAAACTTTTGTGTTTAAGAAAGATTAGGTTCAATGTAGACAAAAAGTTTATCTTTTTTATATTTTTTTAATTCCAAAAGTCCATTCCGCATGCAGGTATTCATTATGCACATTAATAATAAAACAATTTTATAGTCATGAATGGCCTTTTGTTAAATTTAGTTAAGTGAATGCAAGACTGATATATGCAACTCTTATTTTATACTTCATAAAATACATGCATATATTTATATATGCAATATACAGTAGTCAACATTAGAATTGGATCATAAAAGTATTTTAAAACTGTCCTAAGACAAGAATGGCTGTTGTTCAATAGATTTAGGACAACTTTGATGAAAGGTTTTGATCCACTGTAAATGTTGACTACTGTACATACATATTTTTTTTCATAGTCTCCACTGTCTCTTTTTAGCCTTAGATATTGTATTATTTCTTTTTAGATTTGATTAGTTTCATGTCTTATTTGTAATATTTTTATTATTTCTCATCTACTGTATTTATTTTATTTTAATTACATTATTTATAGGGCTAACAAAAGTATATTTAAGTTAAAACAGCCAACGGTTTTACATCCTTTATCATGCGTTTATCAAAATATGTGCAGGCTAATGCATGTCAAATTTGCACTGTGCATATGCCCCAGAGACATCTGAATACAATTGAGAAAATAGCTGGATTCAATCATTTACATGGTAAATTTTTGCCATTGGATCGGACTAGAAAAAAATAAACCACCCCTTTCCACTCAAATCGAAAACACATTCAGATCAAGCTCAATCTGATCAGTTTAAGGTGTTTAAATTAATGTTTTTCATTGAACCATTAATCTGATTACAAATGGATTATAGGGGTGCATGTAAACAAAGCCAGTGAGAGCATATTTTTTTTTGTTAATCTTTTGAGTAAATGATCAAAGGGTTAAACAATAATGACATTTTTCTTTGCTTTTTATATTTTCCAATTGTGCCAATATTAGTGGAGGGCAGTGTATAATGACAGAAACATTAGCAGAATTAGTCTCATTTTAGGCATTTTCTCATGTCATCGATACGGCTCTTGTCCTGAAGTTGTTCTTTGGCTCTGGTCGCAGGAGAGACAGTGTCGTTGGTTGATGTGGACATCTCACAGCGAGGAAGAAACTCTCCTCATCCTCCCACTCCTCCACCTCCCCCTCGACGGAGTCTCAGTCTGCTGGGTGAGCTTCTCTACTGATGTTCATACACCTCTTCATCTCTTCCATTTCTGTGTCTCCATCAGTTTCACTCTTTTTTTAAATACTTTTCCAGTAACCTGTCTCCTGTATATTGCCTTTATGCTTTGTGCTATCACTTCTACCTGCTGTATGCCAGTCTTTCTATGAGTGTGATTTTAGACACTACTGTTCAAAAGATTTCTTTAATGGTGTTGAAATGAGTCTCCAAAACTGAAGTTAATGTCCATTCAAATTTCGAACCAAGAACAACATCTATAACTACAAAAATGCACAATGCATTGTTTATGTTCAGCATGTTTGTTGTCCATTTTCTTTCAATGAATTTAAATGCTCTTTAAAGCAGGATGGACCAGGTTTATTGTATTTAATAAAACAAAAACTAAAAAATGTTTATTTTTTAAAAAATGAACAAAAGACAAAAATACAACAAATTGTTTAAACTTTGACAGATTAAAATTGAATCTTTATTGCTTTTTTATAATTAGCTTCATTGGTTTGAAAGGGAATTAAACTGTGATAGTTATTATACATTATTATATTTTAAAATAACCGTTTTCCATTTTAATATATCTTCAGCTATGCTGCTTAATATTTTTGTAAAAACTGATAAGTCTGTTTAGGATTCTTTGATGAATAGAAAGTTATTTGATGAATATAAATTATAAATATGATACATTTTATTTAGCAATCTAATGCCTCCTTTCTGATTAAATTCATAATTTATTTCTTATCAAAAAATTTGAACAGTAGTATTTATATTTTCTTCTATGGATTAACATTAAATACATAAGAATCTGGTCAGCATATGTAATTGAGAAAATATTATCCACGATCATTTGTATAGTGTAAATGCAAATCTGTCCCAGACTACATCAAAGGACCTTTTAATCTGTCAACCAAATAATTCACTAAAATCATTCATTCTGAACGTAAAAAAAAATGATATAGACAACTCATCTCAAATATAGAATTTTGACATGATATTGACATGTATCTTCATATGATATTTTAGTCCTGTTCAAAAGTATTAAAAAAATGTATAAATCTCACCTCCGTGATCAAATCAAAGGCCATGATGTAGGACTTCAGTCGAGGGACATTTTCTTTCACCTTCTCCTTTCACTTCCCTTTTTTTTATGTTTGGACTTCATTCTTTTCATTTCATGGTTACTGAAGTCTCTGATTGTATCCTGCAAGCATAAAATTCGCAAAAGTGCCACTTAACGTGAGTTATTGTGTTAGTTTGTGGTTAGACTTCACCAGTTTTAGGCACACAGTTCCGTTTGCAATAAAGAAAAGCCTCTTCGCAGTGGTTTTCCAGGTCCATCAGCTCAGTGTTGTAGTGTGGTCGTACAGAGTGAAGACTGAAATAATCTCAATATTGGAGATTATAGGTGTTAGCTTTGTGTTTTTATATATGACGAAGCGTCTGTGAGTGAATGAAGAGAATTAGGTATGTGGGATTATTAAATTGTTGTGCGTTTGAAGCTGATTTTGTTTTGATGATTATGATTATTTGATCATGTTTAGGAAAATGGTATGCGATGCACATTTCCAATCCAGGAAAGAGGTTTTAAAGTCCTTGTGAAGTCAAAATGTACAATGTTTATGTTGCTAGCGCACATTGTTTGTGTCTTTGGGTGAACAATTAAGCTGTGCCAGTTAATCCAATGAAAAGAAATGTTTAGTTTTGGTAATCTTAAATTAAAGTCTGACTATTTGCTAAATGTTTTATAAAAGTTTTATATTAGCTTGAAGGGATGGTTCAACCAGAAATGAAAAATTATTTGTCATTATCCTTTACTTGGTCAATACCTATTTGAGTTTCAATCTTTTGTACAAAACACAAAAGATGATATTTTGAAAAATGCTCATACACTGAAAAAATGATTCATTGCATTTACTACAATTTTTTAAGTTAAGTGGATGCAAACAGTTTATATGGGCTAAATTTAAACTTGACTTTACTAAATTTTATTTGTTTGTTTAAATTCAGCCCATATAAATTGTTTGCAATTTTTTTTTTTTTTTCGTAAATCCAAATGAATGATGTTTTTCAGTGTAGCTGGCACCCATTGACTTCCGTAGTAATTTTTTTTCCTACTATGAAAGTCAATGAGTGCCAGCATTCTTCAAAATATCTTCTTCTATTCAACAGAAAAAAGAAACTCAAAGGTTTAAAACCACATGCGTGAGAGATGAGGTCATTTTCATTTTTGGGTGAAAATCAAGTTTATAAAACTGAATGATTGCATTTTACTGAGCCTGGAATATTCATTTAGAGTAAAAGTGACTCAACATATTTATTTCTTCTCAGCTGGGAAGAAATTAACTTTTCAGTGATGAGAATATGATGCGTTTACACTTACTAACGTCCGTGTTGTTTCCCCATGTTCAGTTCCTTGTGTCACGTGCTTCCTGTTACACTGTCTTAGTCTTCAAGTGCTGTAAGAGGATCAGATATTGTCACATAATTGGAGGATTTGTCCTGCTGCTTTATGGCTCAGACATGCAAAACAACATGTTATTCAAACTATAGTTGTGTTAGTTCCAGTACTACGGTTTACTTATTATAATGGAAATCTGCCCAAATTCTCGATGTGACATTTGCAGTAAAAACGTGAAACTAATCCACAGATAATATATACGTTAATAGTATACTGAAACATTCATTTATATTTCACAAAAAAACTAACCACAGAGTTAAGAGATCAGAAAAATATGATCTGTAAACGCGTTTTAGATTTTAAATGAGGGAAATAAACGCACTTTACGGATGTGACCAATTGTGTAGAAATTGTGAATTTAATTGTACAACTCGAAAAAAATAATACTAATCAAAAGGATTAAGAGTTAGCTCTCTATAGAACAAAAATATTTTACATTTATTAAACTTTTTATTCAATTATTTTACATTTACATTTTTGTATATACACTGTAAAAAATGCTGGGTTCCACACGAACATCAATTTGTGTTGGGACAACATCTAGGAATTAAATTAACTTATTGGTTTTTACAAATTTAAGTGGATTGAACAAAAAACAATTGAGTTGCCCCCCAAAAAAAACTCAAGAATAGTGTTGTTTCAGCTCATTTTAAATAAGTAGTTTGAACAAACAGCAAACATCACTGTTGTCGTCCGATTTGTTGTCATATTAGGGTTGTATTCAGTCATATTCAGATTCCTCTTCATCATTCGTGGCCCCTGACTTCCTAACCTAACCTTCTCTTTTGTCTACACTTCCCTTGCTTTTTTTCTGTGCCATCTCCTCCTCCTCACCCTGGCTCTGAACCCTCCCTCCTGCTCTCTTCCAGACGATATAGGTGGGCCGCAGCCTGGGCCTTTCCTAGTGAGTGTAATGGGGGCATCCCTGCAGTCTCTCCCTCTGCCTCTTCCTCCTCCTCCCCCTCTCCACGCCACCATCCAGCATAGTCTCAGCCTCAATGGTAAGACTTGGGTGCCGTGGAGGGGCGCTGGGTGTTTTAGGGCATCTTTTCTGGTTCTGAGAGCAGACCTCCAACCTCCCCTTCCTTTTCTGTGAACAGTCTCTCTTTCTGCCCTCAGAAGCTTCTTTATTCCGTGAAACGCAAAGGGAAATGGAATAAAGTGCTCATATAATTGTGATATTCTTGAGAAAGCAAAAGGCAAAGACAATACATGCCACCCAGAGCATGTATCGCTTTGCTTAACAAAGGCTTTGGTTTGACCGCATGGTTTCGTTTCTCAGTTCTTTTCAGAGTGTGGAGGAAGGAGGCTGTGTGTCTGTAAAAAGAGGAAGTGTGACTGAGAAGGTGCCTTAAGCTGTGTTTTAGTTCTATTGCTTAAAGGTGCCATAGAATGCATTGATAAAATCATTGATATCTAGACAGAAGGTATGTGGCATTGGAAGGGTAATGAATATCAACGATGAGCTCTGCTCTGATTGTCTGTTTCACAGCGGTTCATACCGCAAACACATATCTACTGTCACGTGTGAATGCAGGAGCTGTGATGAACTCTGAAATACTTCAGAGGGACCTATTATGCATGTTTATGCATGTTTAAACAGTTATCTGGCAACAGTCTGTGAATATAACCAGCTTCTAATGGTAAAAATGTATTAATAAATTTTTTTATAATCTGCAGAAACACTTTGATTGACATTCTCCCTTTGTACATGTCATCAGAGGGGGAAAGCCCCGCTTATTAGTCATGATCTCTCCCCTTCATTAGCATAGTTAGTGTTGTTTTTGACTCTGCCACAATGCTGATACATAGGCATTTGTAGCTCTGCCCTTTTAAAAAAAAAAAAAAAAAAAAGTACAATCATTTGTATTTAAAGAGACAGTCACCAAAACAGCACAATTTGGATCAAGGCCTAAAAGGGGCAGTTACAAAGAGTTATTAAACATTATTTATTTGGTATTTTGAGCTGAAACTTCACATACACATTCTATGGAAATCAGAGACTTATTTTACATCTTGCAAAAAGGGGCATAATAGGTCCACTTTAACAGATTGAGTAGATGTCTTGTCAAATGGCAATAGTTAACTTAAGTAGAGGACTTCAAGTTGTATTTCCATGTGACCGCTGTACAGCGCAACATAATAACAAACCAATCCCGAGGCAGAATGTTAGGCATAGTTAGACAACTTCACTGAGGCATGCTGGTAACTGAAAATTGAAGAGTACCTAATAAGAGAATTATCTGATCATGATTCATATGGCTGTTTACATTACATGAGTATTAAAAAAAATGACATTCTGAAGAGCTCCATTATTAGCACCACAGTAGAAAGTGAAACTGTATCCATAGTGACATGATCTGTGTTATGACAACAAGCACAGAGGATGTGTGAAAGAACCAAGAACCAAGATAAATTGTTGATATTAAAGATGGACCGAATGCAGACTGAAGTGCAATATTTTTCGTTCGAAGTCCCAGAAGTCACTGCGGCTAAATTAATGATGAGGGAAGCACAGCACTTTTCTATTCACTATTATTTACAGGTCAGAGATTGAACTCGTTTAGGAGTTTCCCACCACAAGTATGTGAAAATGAGATGGTGAAAGTAAACATCCACACGAAAGTTTGAATGTTTTTTTTTTTTTTGCTGAACATCTTTCAAATGAGTTTTATTTGTATTGTGCAAAGTATCTTTGTAAATCTTTTGCACATATTATATTCTCACAGCAATCGTTCTAGACCGTTCTTCCAAGGTGACCTGGCTGGCAAGACCGGTCTCAATGAGGACACAAGTCCAATGTATGCGTTCTTGGAGTTTGTAAACAGACAATATTAACTTCTGCGTAAATAGGTCATCATAATATTTAGTTATCTATGCTAGATAGTAGAAGTTTTCCAGTTATCTAAGGTTAACATTACTACAGTAGTATCATGTTCGATCTCAACAACACAGGGAAAATGATCAATAATGTTATCTCAACGTTCAATTTAAACAGAAATGACTGTAACATAACTACTTTCTGCTTGCAGTGTTGTGTTGTAATGACAATATAAAGTAAAGAATACTCTTAAAGGGATTTTGGCATAGGATAATGATCCAAACTCTGACATCACAAACAGTGTTATGTTCTGATTCGCCTGTTTTTAGTCTCAACCAAGAGTGATGAGGAAGAGAACAACGATGAGGAAACAATGGTGTTTGAGGCTATTCGATATTCATCTTCTGCCTTGTATAAACAGTTTTCCATTCTATGGCACCTTTAATGTTTATAATTGCAGTATGTGTAAGATATAAAGGGTTATGATGGCAATATTAAAGATATGGTCAATTGTATGTATCAGCTGTGACACATCTGCAGTTTATTTGATATTTCAGAGATATAATATCTCTGGTATATCAGAGATATGGCATGTTGTGAAGGGCATGTTCACACTTAACATGTTTAGTTCAAGTAAAATTAACTGTTTGTGGGGGCGGTAGACTTGTGGTTAGTGCACTGACACATACAATTCAACTGATCATTGTGACCCAGATTCAAGGGTCTTTCCTGATCTCGTTCTCCCTCTCTCAACCCTATTCTTTCCTCTATATGATCTATCAAAATGAAGGTGTAAAATGAAAGTAATATATAATGTTACTCTGTTTTGCATTTTCAGTAAGTTCAGTTTCATAATATACATCATACAAGCTTTTTTCTTTTTTTTTGTATCTTTTGTATCTTAGTCTTCAAAAATACTGTGAACACTAAGCGAATGTATTATTTTCTTTTTGTTGGTCCAAATAAGAACTAAGAGAAGGAAACTATAAGTGTGAACACACCCTTAAACACTTTTTTAAGAACTCTTAAATTAGATTTCTTTTGTGAATTCTTCTTTCAAATGTGAACCTTTGGTTGCTGTTTTTTTTTGCTCTAACTGTTGGATACGTAAGTGAACACTATAACAAAAAAAAACCCCACACATCAAGAATGTTCTCACGAAGAGCTCAATATGTGTTTTGAGAAATCTGTTTGTTCCCAGGCAATACTACTGACATTTTTAAAATGTTTTTTTTTTTTTTGTAGCAAAGACTTGATTCTGTGATACAGAAATGAACTTTAAAAATAAAATCAACACTAAAAAATTCCCTTATGTTCACTCAACCATGTAATCATTAGCCCTGACCTCCATCTAGTTCATTATATACTGTATAGTGTTTTAAAAGAAATTAATACTTTTGTTAAGCTGGATGCTTTAAAATCAATTAATAGTAAGAGTAACAAAAATGAAAACAAATAAATGTTACAAATGATCTTTTTTTTTTTTTTAAATAAATGCATTTCTTTTTGCATTTTCTGTTCATCAAATAATCTTAAAAATAATAAAAATAAAAATAATTCTACAAAATTAAACAGCCAAGTTGTATTAAATATTCAAAATAGCAAACATTTTAGCATCAAATCAGCATTTTATAATTTCTGAAGGATCATTTGATTAAAAAAAATACAGCTCCAAAAAAACATCTTTAAATATCTATTTTGCCTAGTTTTAAAGCTTCAAGTAGGTTTACTAAGTCTTTCGGGTAAGATTTTATATGGATCATCAGCATTAGCTGTACTGTTCTCCCTTACAGCACTAGTTTACAGTATTTATTTCTGCATTCAACTAAAAAAGGTCTTTTTTTTGTGTCTCAGATGCTTTCTTCCGGGCACTTCCTCATTCAGCCGCATCACCAATGGAAAATCCGGCCCCTGCCAGACTAGCTCCGCCCCCAGTCATGTGCCCGCTGAGAGGGGCTGATTCCAGTAGCTTCACTGCCAGCCTGAGAGAGCTGGAGCGGGTGAGAGATAAATGACTCTAGAGTATATGTTTGTAACATCATTGGGAATGTTTAAACCATTTGGGAATAGTTCACCCAAAAATGAAAATGTACTGACTATTTACTAAGTGGTTTCAACCCTTTATGAGTTTCTTTTTATGTTGAACACCAAAAAAACAACAACGATATTTTGAATAAATATCTGGTAATATTCCAATATCTTGAAATCTGGTAGCCACTGACACCCATACACTGAAAAAATGATTCAAAGATGATTCCTTGGATTTTAAGTTAAGCGGTTGTAAACAATTTATTTGGGCTGAATTTAAACAAACAAATTAAGTTAAACATTACCAAACTTAATTTGTTTGTTTAAATTCAACATATATAAATTGTTTGCAACAATTTTGCAGACATTTGTTTCAGTGTAGGAAAAACACTACTATGGAAGTCAATGGTTACCAGTTTTCAACATTTTTCAAAATATCTTCTTTTGTGTTCAACAGAAGAAAGAAACTCAAACAGATTTTGTACAAGTGAAGGGGGAGTAAATGGTTTTTCATTTTTGGGTGAACCATCCCTTTGATTGTGCAATATGACTGTGGCTTCCTGTGGTTGTGGGTTTTGCATCTTTTCTCTAGAAGCAGTTTTTTCAGCACTGTTGGTTTATTGGTCATTGTGTGTGTTTGCAGTGTGGCTGGTATTGGGGGCCGATGAACTGGGAGGATGCTGAAATGAAGCTGAGAGGGAAGCCAGATGGCTCGTTTTTGGTGCGGGACAGTTCAGACCCACGATACATCCTCAGCCTCAGCTTTCGATCACAGGGAGTCACACACCACACGCGTATGGAGCACTACAGAGGTAAACACATGTATATACGTATAGCCATAAACAAGCACATACAATTTTTTTTAGGCTGATCAGACTTTAATGTGCAGTCAAAAGCACATGAAATCCTATGTTTACAAACCACATACTCATGTGGTTTGAAGTCTGATTGGTCAGCGTTGACTACACTGCCTGACAAACAGATTACTTCACTTGCAGAATGACAGTTAAAGGATCACTTCACTTTTTTGGGAAATAGGCTCATTTTTCAAGTCGCCTAGATTTAAATAGCTGACTTTACATTTTTTTTAAATCTATTCAGCTGATCTCTGGGTGGTGGGAGCATTTCTAGCTTATCTTAGCATAAATCATTGAATCAGATTAGACCGTTAGCATTTAAAATTGTATAATTTCGACAATTTTCCTACTTAAAGTTCGGACTTTTCTGTAGTAACATTGTGTACTAATGCAACAGAAAATGAAAAGCTGCTAGAAACTGTACTCTCTTGAAATTACTGAATATTTAAAATTATTGTATTTTTGGAGCGAGATGCTAATGGTCTAATTGTATTCAATGATTTATGCTAAGCTAAGCTTAAAGTGCTCCTGCCAGACCTGGAGACTGGGTGAATGGATTCTAAAATGTTAAAACTTAACTGTTTAACTCTAGGTGACTTGTAAAATGAGATTGTTTCCAAAAAAGTCCAACATTTTTGCACATTAAAAAATAAATACAACCTCATGTGTCAGTCATATATATATACACACTGCCTCTGAAACTAACGGCCATGATAAAAAAAATCAGATTGGGTTACATTTTTTCTGTTTTTTTGCATCCATAGCAACTAAGAGTCCTGCCATAGAAGTGACAGGCAAAAACTAGAATGGCATCTGACAAATTAATCTACTTTTGTTTCACTTTATGACAAAGTGTGTAATAGAAAGACTGCTGAAGACTGCCACATGCCTCATACCTTTTCCCACGCTGCTGTTTGGTGTGTGTCCATACATTTGACATACTGCTAGTCTCTGTTCAGGGTCAGTTCAATTCAATGGACTCACTATTTTCTCTTAAGAATCGCCGCATGAAAATTTCGTTATGTTTTGCAATTTAAATAAAATATTTGCAATGGATTCATTAATACACATCAAACTCAATGTGCAAGGTTTCTAACAGATACGAAAAACACATGCGAAAATGTCTGATTTCAATGTGCAAAGACATTCATAAAAGTCGGATTGGAAAATCAAAATGAGTCATTAAAACTTTTCATACTCCTATTTTCAACTATTACACTGAAAAATGTGAAATGTTTAAAAGGATACAATTAAAGAATAAAATCAATTAATAATTAAAAATTACACCGGAATGTTGATACGGCGAAATCATTTTAGGTTAACTAACTGCAGATATTATTGGTGGTTTTTTTAATATTTCTGCTTTCTTTTTTGTAAACAAATTGTGATCCACATTTAAAAAAAGAAAACAAAATAAATTATAAGTCTTTTTCGGTCTTTTTTGTCTTGAGTGAGGATTCTACTTTGAGATATGTCATTTATATCTTATTTATTATTTAAGTTTATGCATTAAAATATATTGATATGCTATATATGATATATTTATAATTTATGTTATTATATAATTAATATTTTAACAATATAATTTGTGAAAAACAATTTATTTGAATGATAATAGAAAAAAAGTAATAATAAAAAAAGTCAATATAAACATCTCCAAATGATCCTTTTATTCACTGTGTTTCTTTTCCCTGTCTTTAACCTTTCAGGAACCTTCAGTTTATGGTGCCACCCTAAATTTGAGGATCGCTGTCATTCTGTTGTGGAGTTCATCGAGCGTGCCATCATGCACTCGAAAAATGGGAAATTCCTCTACTTCCTACGTTCACGTGTACCTGGTATGACTACAGATATACTGCTCATCTGATAAGAGACTGGCAGACAAGTTTCTCAACCACTATTGTTGAATCGAAAGGAAAAGTAAAAGTGCACAAAATGCAAAAAATAGTCAACAAAAGGATATCAAGTAACCTGGTTGTTCACAAAGGATGAGAAAGATTTGTTTCTAAATTAACTATGATAGATAACAGTTTTATTTTAAATATAGTCAGTTAATATTTTAATAGTTCTCACACAAAAATGTAACGCTTTTTAAAAGGAATTGGGACACTACTTTTGATCCTGTTTGCTGTAAAAAATGCTGGGTTTCACATAATCGATTTGTGTTGGGATAAAATGAAGAAATTAAGTTAACTTATAGGTTTTTACAAATTTAAATGGATTGAACATGAAACTATTTAGTTGTCCCCCCCCAAAAAACAAAAAAATTGTGTTGTTTTAGCTCATTTTAAATAAGTAGTTTGAACAAACAGCAAACGTCATTTTTTGAGTGTTTGCTGAAAGGAGTAGGAGGCCATTTTAGTGTTTAGTCCACTGTTGTTTTAGTTTGATTTATGTATTTTATAATATTTCATATTTTGAATTCTCTTATTTTTATATTTAGTTTTAATTTTAGTTATATTTTGATAGGCACTTTTTGTCATTTAATTAGTTTTTGTTTTATTTTTTTTATTAGTCCAGCCAAGGCAATGTTTTAAGCTATGTTTCATTTAAACTTCATTTCAATTAACAATATCGTAATTTAGGGCATTTTCAGACCTGTGGAACATTTTGTTTCTAAAAACTAGGATTTGAATTGTTACAACTTAGCATTTTCTTCTTGATTGAATTTGCTTTCGCAATACAACATTTCAAAGTGCAACAACATTTTTATTCAAGCCACATGCGAGTACACTGCCCTCTCATTGGCCAGCGTGCACCTGTTTACGTTCCTCTCTCTGTGTCATCCATCAAGATGGACTGACAGGTTCTTTATCTGTAGCCGTTGTGCATGTATTTAGCCATCATTCCTGCTGGAGCTGATATATTTTATGTACAGCTCTGGAAAAAATTAAAACACCAAAGTTATTATTCGTTCTTTGGAATTTGCCATTAATAAGCATGTGTTCTTCTGAGTAAACTGTTCATTTGGGTTTTATTTTTTAAACAACTGATTACATGTCAAAAAAAATTAATACTAACATCTTTTAGATTCTGTCTAGATCTTTTAGACAAAATATACAATATACCCTTTTTTCAGACCTGAAGTGTTGCAAAAAAATAAATTAACATTTACAGTACATGTTAAATGTCTATAAAGTGTTTTCTCATTAATGTCAGAAAACATTGAATGTTTTATACTGATAATTGAGATTTTCTGCAAATAAATGCTCTAAGTGATATTTTAAATTTTGAAGACATGTTGTCAGTACTTAATAAAATAAACCACAAATTACCATTTTACTCAAAACACAAACCTATTGATCAAAAGTTGTCTCTTAATTTGTTTCAGAGCTATATACTGTGTGTAAATATATAAACCAGGAATCAAGGCATTTTTAAGACATCATTATTTCGATGCACATAGAAGAGCAATTACACAACATTTTCTGAGGAAGTGGCGTCTTTTGGTTTTCATCTGCAATGTGCTCATGCACGAATAAGACACTGCTGCTCTTTATGTAACATTTTCTGTAATGAATAATGATACCCTTGCTTCGTTGGTCCGTTGGTTTGGATTGATTTCTCAGACCGAATCACTTCAGAGTTTTTCACCTCATTCAGCAGAGTGCTTTATTTTATTTTTTTGGTGCAGATCTGGTGTGAAAATGCCCTTAACATATATAATATAAATAACAGCAGTGGTTTAGTCTAAAGTGCTTGTGGCTGGACTATGCACAGAATGAGTAGAGTTTATTTGTAAAGACCAAATATAAGAGATGAAAGGTCAGAGAGCTGAAACGGTGTATGTGTGTTTGTTTTAGGGTTGCCCCCAACCCCTGTACAGCTGCTTTATCCAGTCTCACGCTTCAGCAATGTAAAATCCCTCCAGCATCTGTGCCGTTTTTGCATCCGACAACTCGTCCGCATAGACCACATCCAGGAGCTGCCTCTGCCCAAGTATGACTCACTCACACGTCACATTAACTGGCTGATTTAGATTCATCATACACTAGCATTCAAAAGTTTGGTGTCTGTGTATTATTTTTAATGATTTTCAATTCTCACTGAAGCTGCATTTTAGCAAAAATGCATTAAAATTATAATATGGTGAAATACCAGTTCAGTTTAAAATAGCGGATTTCATTTGTAATATATTTTAAAATACAATTTATTCCAGCCAAAGCTGAATGTGATCCTTTAGAAATCATTCTAGTATGATGATTTGCTGCTCATAATGCATTTCTTGTTATTGCTGAAAACTGTAATATTTGTTTTTAGAATTCTTTAATGGATAAATTGATTAAAAAGATCAGCATATATTTTATTTATTTATTGGTATTTGACAAGATCATAGTAGTATTTGCAAATAAATTTATGTAAAGTATTTACATACATAGTAGCTGACAAATAAATTAGCAAATATGAGTAAAACTAAACTGTTTAAATAAATGAAAAGATCCCTCTAAGGAGTCAATATTCAATGTTAGTTTACTAAACTAATTAGAGCTGACTAATTAAAAAAATATTAGAGCTGATATCAACAGAACAGGTTAAGCTTTTGATATAGTCTAAAACAGGATTCTGGGTGTAGTAAAGATTTAAGAAATCTTAACTTCTCAAGTTTTATGCAATTGAATATGTCTCGGATCCACATGTCCAATTCAAGTCTTTAACGTCAAAATTGTGTCAAATCCGTATATTTATTTTTTCAAACTCCAGGTGGTTATGAGAGAAGTGTGTTTTGTTTTTTTTGTTTTTTTACAAAACATGCGTAATATGTAAATAGTTCATATAAGTAAAAAATAAAAATAAAAATAAAAATATATAAAAAAAAATTTTGTAACTATGTAAATAATATGCCAATTCACAGAGCGAGAGAGAGAGATTGTATGTGTAAATTTGTGTTTGTATATTTGGCATCTCTCAAATAGTAGCTGTAGTTGAAATACTCCAGTCAAACTCAAACTCCAGTGAAGCTTCCAACTCATTGCTAAACAAAGTAGAGAAATAAAAAAAGTAGAAAATATAAAATGGATTGCTAGTGTAAGAAGTCGAAAGAACTTATATAATTATATATGTAAATGATACAGAATGGAGAAAAGATTTTATATACAGGAACTTATATAATTATATATGTAAATGATACAGAAGGGAGAAAAGATTTTATATACAGGAACTTATATAATTATATATGTAAATGATACAGAATGGAGAAAAGATTTTATATACAGGGGTGTACATAACTAGTGTGCGGGTGCTTAAAATGCAGACCAGATATGGCAATAGAGAAGTGCTTTTTTTCGTGCCAGATTTAATTAATTTGGATGTAATTCAAATGAATGGTACAGGACATGGCTCGTGCAACATTACCATTCTTGTAGTTTGGAGGAATATTGTAAAATAAAGTTGGTCTTTGTGTGTATGGACGGAGATGAGGTCGCACCCATGAACCGTACCTGAATCCGTCTGAAAGGGGTGGTCTGGTGCACAGATCACGAAAACTATGGAACGGTACATATCGCAATAAATCATGGAAGTGAGCTGCTATTAGGGGGATAGGTCACTCAAAAAGTCTGTCATCATTTACTCACTCTTCAAAACCTATTTGAGTTTTGGCTAAACACAAAAAAAGATATTTTAAAGAATGCTGGAAGCTGGCACCCATTGACTTCAATAATAGGAAAAAAATAATATGGAAGTTGTTGGGCCAACAAGCATTCTTCAAAATATTTTACAGAAAAAAGAAACTCACAAAAGTTTAAAACCACATGAAGAAGAAGAATTCTCATTTTCATGTGAACTAACATTTTAATCACGTATGAGTTGGTCAAACAGTGTATTTATGTTTCGAACTCACATAACTAACGCACTGTAAGAAGAGAGAAGATTTATCTACTTTGCACAACTTCAGCAGAAAACACGTCTTCTTGTTCACTTCAAATTTACGTTACATTCATGATAAACGGATGCATGTGGCGCTCATTGTTAGCATGAAACTACATTTTTAAAGTTCAAAGTACAAACTTTGGTGTGTTGGTGGGTGGATGGGTGTGTCAATCGAACTCGGGTGTGAGCCAAGGCAATCAAGCCAATTGTGAAAGCACCAGCTGATCCTGCGGTCCCACATATAGATATCTAAGATACGACAATATATGTAAATCACATATTTAAAATACAAGATGTTTAGATTTCAAATTTATATAAGCGCAACATACAGTATATTCCAACATTTCGTTTAAATGGGCATTTCTATATGAATATGACGTGGCTGTGCCAAGCAAGAACTCCAGGTACTCATTTGAGACCTGGACCAAAAAATAAATGTAAATTGGCACCAATAGCCTAGATGTCAGTGTGCTGACATACAGCACAGGCATGCTGTGGGTTCAAGTCCCAATTTTTTCCGGATCCCATCTCCAATTACACTTCCTGTCAGTATATACTGTACTATCATAACAAAAGCAAAAATTCCAAAAAATAAAAGGTTCCAGAGCTAAAAATTCCATCCATTTGATCCATAGAGGAAAGTGACTACCCAATAAACCTTTAAAGACAGGCCTGTTGTAAAGTTTAATTGAAAATAACTTTGTGTAACCCATCTGCTGCTTTAACTTATAGGAGAAAAGTATAAGAAATGATATTACTGAAACAGAAAATTAGAGTTGCAGAAAGCAAAGTCTGTCAAACATGCTTTAAATTAAAGTGACCACTTGAAACGTATTTGTTTTTCTAGATTTTCTGTCAATATTAGACATGGGTTTGAGTATAATATATACTCTCTATATACTGTCCTATCATAACAAAAAATTCCAAAAATAAAAAAGTTATGCGCACCCCTGATTATATATGTACATGTATAGTTTTATTACGGTAATCTAAACCATATATAACACTTATTTAGCCTGTTTTAGTCAGTCATTAACTATGTTTCCATTCAAAGATGTGAATTAAATTTATGCGCAAAACTGGAATATCACATAAAAGACATGCGAATAAAGCAGCGTTTCCATCCAATGAGTCAAGGAGAACAAAATCATCACTTCCTGATTAACTGGCACCAAATATAAAAAGTAAAAAACGGAATTTACTGCGGTAGAAGAAACTGCGTGAATCTTTTCTTCATTTTTAATAAATTACTTGCGCCTCAGAAGACAATGCTGGCACGCAATGAACACGTGGTGGTGTTTGAAGGCGCGGAGCACAGACGCTCTTGACAATTCTGGAGGTAATTATTAACATAACAACACTAATACTGAAATGGTTAAGGCATTTTAGAATGACCAAAACAACATTTCAGATGTTTTACAATATGGTCCGCCTGCTGGTTTGTCCATTCACACACATATTTATCATCACATAGTCTCTTAAAACAAAATCACATTACTTTTTTTAATGCGCATATTGAAATTTGTTCGGTAAAAGTGTTTTCATTGTAGTTTATGCGCATCTTTTCTTATCGAATAAAAAGTTTATCCTACTCAGTTATGCGTATCCGTTTTTTATGCGCATTTTATAAAATTGATGTGCATCTTGGCGTTTCCATCAACCGTTTTTTATGCGCATATCCAAAATGCGCATAAAAATAGGTGGATGGAAACATAGCTAATGTGTCTATAAAGACTAACTTGTCATATTTTGTTTCAGACCACTTATTGTCTACTTGAGGAAGTTCTATTACTATGATCCAGAGGAAGAGATGTACCTGTCAATCAAAGGCATGCGCCAGGCAGCGGGAGTGGAACAGGAAGCCGAGTCTGAAACATAGCCAGCCGGATCGCTCCGTTTCACTGTAAGCGCCTTCAGCCATGACTGTTCCACGTTACTCAAAGCCCTGTAGACAACAAAACAATTAACAAAACACAAATGGATTCTTTTGCAGGATTTCTACGTGTGGATATTGGATGGAACAGCGCATGGACACTTCCTGGTGCACAGCTCTGCTCCAACTCCCTGCCAGTCTTCCAGCAGACGCCAATGAACATCAGCCGACTGGCATCTCCTCTTTGACCAATAGCGGACAGAGGGAGAACAGAGGAGTGCTGGAATACTGTCTATGTTGAGCAGGCAAATCAAATTCAGAGACTTTGACTTGATCGACAAAGGACTCGAAAGACTGCTAAAAGTGGACTTCAAATATTAAATTAACTAAGAAACGGACTGAGGACATTTGACTTGGGGTACTAGCAAACGCCTTCATCTGTAGGTTATATTACACTGGAGTTTTTAAAAACTGGCCAGTTTGTGAATCCGTCTCTGTTTGGTTCTTCTTTCTTTCCTCATCAAGCCCCCTTGCCCTGGGTGGAGTGTGTGACCCCTTTATTTGTCCTTTCCCTGATTGTAACTCCTTCAGTCTGATCAGGCCACATGAACTGTATTTTGAGTAAAAGACAAAGTAAACTTGAAAATAAGTGCTGGTATATTTGATGACTTATTCCACGTTATTTATGATTTGGTCATTATTTGAGCTGGTATCTCAACAAAATGGTCTGGTTACAGAGATAAAAAAAAAAACTCTATTCATTTGATCCATAGAGGAAAGTGATTTTTAACACTACCCGATAAACCTTTAAAGACAGGCCTGTTGTAAGGTTCGATTGAATATGACTTCGTCTGCTACCTTACAAAATATGCAACAACTACAAAAATATAAGAAAAACTATATTACAGAAGAGAAAATTATATTAATCACAGTTGCAGGAAGCAAAGTCTGTCAAACAAGTTTTAAATTAAGTGACAGCGTGAAATTTATTGGTTTTACTGGCAATATTAGTCATTATTATTATTATTATTATTATTATTATAACCTTTATTTTACCAGGAAAAAAGCACATTGAAATTAAAAATCTCTTTTACAAGAGCGTCCTGGCCAAGATTATGCAGTATACAGTTCGCAAGGGGTTTAACAAAAAAAAAAAAAAGTCATGTCATGGGTTTAAGTACAATTTTTATACTCATTGGTAACACTTTACAATAAGGTTGTATTAGTTAATGTTAGTTAATGCATTTAATAACATGAACAAACGATGAAGAATACATTTTTTACAGTATTTGTTCATGTTAGTATGGTAACAAGCATGAATATGGATTTTAATAATGCATTAGTAAATGTTGAACTATGATTAATAAATCCTGGACAAGTATTGTTCACAATTAGTTCATGTTAGTAAATATATTAACCTTATTGTAAAGTGTGACCTACTCATTACACAAACGTCAAGATAACATTTCTTTTAAATTTGGTGTAAAAACATGGCCATTTATTGCATTTTTATTTTTCCCAAAAGGACAATTGGTAAGAATAACAAATGTTTTCAATGTTTGTTGTGATTGAATATTGATGTTATTCTGCCAAATATCGATTTCATAAAACATTGGGATTAAATTAATTTTCATATCTAAAAATTGATATTAACATGTCTGAAAAGATGGCACCATTGTTATTTTATGCCAGAATGAGCTCTAAATTACAAACAAACCAAATAACAATAGTTTCTGTAAATCTATATTGGCAAATGAATAGGAAAAATACTTCTGGAACCAGCCTGAAAAAAAGTGAACGCCTCTAAATTTGCTTTTTGAGTTGCTGTTTGCTTATGTATTCATTTTTTAGTTACTTGGATACTTTTTTTTTTTTTGGACGCATACAATCATGGTGATTCCAGAAATTTCTTTGAAATAACATGGGTTTCTGTAGTAATACTTGTAATAATACTAATCATTCGTTTGACTGTATTACTTGTTGCTACCATCACTATATATTGGTATCACATATTTTAGAGGGGGGTTTTTCTAAACATTTTCATGGGACAGCACACACAAACAATTGTGTTCTCATTACAGACAGTTAACGTTAAGAACGCCTAAACACTAATACCGACTAACATTGGAATTACAAGCCAAAGTGTCCATTTATAGACAGAACAATTTCATGTTGGAGTATCAAAGCATTTTGGTGTTTGTCCATCACCTTTAGGTTGTGTAACTCTTCAGAAGACACGGTAGACGTCCACCTGCGCTCATAGTGCCAAAGAAAACTAACACAGAACGCGCAGGTTGATTAAAAGCGATTGTTGTCAATTACTTTTGATTGATATGCTTTGTCCGTTTCTGATTGGGTGAACGAAACGTCAGTAATATTCAAACCTGCGTATCATTGGTTCGCCTCATTATTTTGATAGCCTCACAACGCCCGCCTCTCTACTAAAAACTCGACAACCCATTGGTCAAAAATATATCCTTCAACTGTCATAGAAAAACGACCTTATCCCATTTGTCGGAACAAATGTCAATCGGGCAAATGCTGTTTTCTGATTGGTCATCACCGATAGCTCTAGATGATTGACAAGTAACCTGATTGGCCGGTAGAGCCGGGTGGGGCGGTAGCTTTTGTGGGCTCTTCCAGGCTTCACGGAGAGTAAATGTCGTCATGAGCGGTGGGTAGGAATTATAACGTTGATGTTTATATTACAATGTTACTTTCTTAAACATTTTCACGAGCGAACGAACCGATATATGTTTTATATCGTAGCTCGCACGTATGTGTTTTTTAAAATCAAGCGTAGCACTGCGATTTAAATAAATGCACACTTCCGGAATCACTGTTCTTTTCCGCAGCGAAGAGTTTATCTGGCTAGTTAGCACTTTAGCATGCTAAGCCAGCAGTTTCCTCCTCCATCAGCGCACTCTTGAGTCTGTCTGCACACAGTCCGAATAACCCTTATAAAGCGGTCTGCATGCGCGTAAAAAAGTCGTAAACACGTAATCGACTGATAAAAACTAAATATAAAATCAAACTAAAGAGATATTTTAAAGCACTCAATTAGCATAGCTCAACCACTTGCAGGCTTCTGACGTTTTAGCCTGTTAGCGTTAGCAGCTTATATCAAACTGTATTTTGCCTTCTAGTCATTAAAACATTTTTGTCTTCAGTGCTGTTGAAATTGTAGCATTAATACGCAAACTGTGGCTGTTGACGATTGCGTCGGGATTTTCATACTGACGATGAGAATGTTATGAGAACAAGTTTTAAATGTAGCGAACTTGCAAAATGTTTCCTTTAAACTGTTTATGAAATTGATGGAATTCAAATACATGCACGCATTGAGTTTGTTTTGTTAGCTTTCCAATACATGAACGTATTGACTTTATTGTGTTCGCTTTGACAGCCGTCAGAAAGCATCATAACAGCAAGCGTTTGTTTTGGTTGTGATCTGAGATATTTGTACACATATGGGGTCAGTTAAGGATGTTTACCATAGATGTATATATACTAAAGCTGTGCATCTCAGTACTAATTCTGGAGTAGCCCAGCACTTGAGGACCAGGATTAAATATATTTTACACCGTGAAGTACCACTGTGTGCTGTTAGTGGACTGAGTTTTAAACCTGTCGCTGAATCACTCCTCTCGAGGGTTTAGATTATCACAGGTAACGCCTTCTTAGCTACACTTGTCGTAACTAAAAAAAGTGCATGCTGTTCGTGATTATTTGTATTTAAACCAGAACAATCAGATCATTTCGTATTTTCATTCTGTTCATGCACATATTGGGGTGCTTTGAAAATGAAGGGCACAGTTGAAGCACCAGATTAATATGATTTCAGTAGTTTAGACAAATCTTGCATTATTTCGTCCTCACAGATGGAGAGTTTTGATCTTGTCATTGCATGAATAGATTGACCTTTTTCTTCTCACAGATCAAAAGGACAGTATGGCCACCACTGTCGCAGTCAGTCCCAGTGAATACCTTCAGCCCTCCACCACCACTTCTCAAGTAAGGTCTCACTGATATTAAGGTCTTCTTAAAGACAATAGTAGTTTTCATATCTCTGCCCAAAAAATATGATTTTAAATATACAGTTGAAGGCAGAATTATTAGCCCTCCTGATAAATTCTTTTAGATTTTTCCCCCAATTTATGTTTAATGGTGAGAAGATTTTTTCAACACATTTATAAACATAATAGTTTCAATAACTAATTTCTAATAACTGATTTCTTTTATCTTTGCCATGATGACAGTACAATGCATTTTTTTATATATGTTTTTTAAGACGCTAGTATTCAGCTTAAAGTGCAATTTAAAGGCTTAACTAGGTTAACTAGGCAAGTTAGGCTAATTAGGCAATTCATTGTATAACAGTGGTTTGTTCTGTAGCCGATTGAAAACAAATATTGCTTAAAGAGGCTAATAATTGGCCTTAAAATAATTGGCCTTAAAATATTTTAGTTTAGTTTTTTTTATTAAAAACTGCCTTTATTCTACCCGAAATAAAATAAATAAGACTTCCGTCAGAAGAAAACATATTATAGGAAATACTGTGAAAAATTCTTTCCTCTGTTGAACATCATTTGGGAAATATTTGAAAAAGAAAATTCACAGGAGGGCTAATAATTTTGACTTCAAATGTATATCTTTTTGAATAAATATTTACGGGTACGTGTACCCTTAAAGTGGTAGTAGTCAGAATTTCATCAAAACTTCTAAAAGTGAATTGAACAATAAGTAAATAAATAATAATAATATTGTATGTTATTGATCAAAAAGACACATGTTCAGCTCTTGTATAAAATGTGCCTGTCAACATTGGGAGTCTCTTGACCTGAAATATCAGTGTGTTAATTAAAGGTGCAGTAGGTGATTGTCTTCAGAAACATTTTTTGTTGTGCTGGTTGAAAGTCTCTTTACATTCCAATAGTAATGATTAAAGTAAATGATCAATGTATTTATATGTATTTTTATATTCTGGGTAAAGCATAAAACTAAAAAATGTTCATCCAATTAAGTAATGTCAGGCTGACAATTCCCATAATTCTAATAAGTAGCCCAAACTGTCTGTCAGCAAATGTAGATTTGTACAACTGCGCATCTCTTCATGCAGATCCGCTATTTGCGGACTATTTTAAATTTCATAAGGTACCTTTTACAGCATCGATAATGTCGATTTTTATTTAGTTTAACAACAAAACATAAGTAAATAGCGCTATTCCGCCTAGCCTGCTTTACTGAGGTGAAGTTGGTTTTATATTCACATCACATTGGTTCATTTTTGAACAATGACAACCTTTGACACTCTCCCTATATTGTTTACCATGCTACTTTGAATATTCGGTCTGAAATAGCATGTAAGTATGGCTTAGTAATAAGTGTAATTCCTGCACGCCGCCGGCCAAGCACTAAGCAGAGTCGCTTTAGGACAGCACGTGAGAGAGGGTTGTCTGCTGTCATCTTTAAGGTGCGCGTGTTTGTGATTTCAGGAGACGTGGCTTTGGGACTGGGCAGGGGAGGGACTGTGTTTCAAAGATATTATGCTAACCGGTTAGCATTGTGGCAGATCACCTACTGCACCTTTAAGTTATTTATCAGATACAATGCGTTTTTTGTTGAAACTTGGAATATATGATTGTTTTATAACATTACTCACCTGTGACTTGAAAAAGGTTTCAGCAATTTTTGAATGTGGTTATCATCATACTGTTTGTAATGTACTCATTTAAAGTGATTGTTATGTTACAACAAAGATTGTTCAGATGTAAATTTACTGTTTTTAGTATTATTCTTCATAAAAAAAAATA
Organism: Danio jaintianensis; assembly: GCA_903798115.1. NCBI lineage: Eukaryota > Metazoa > Chordata > Actinopteri > Cypriniformes > Danionidae > Danio > Danio jaintianensis. The sequence goes on along the minus strand of CAIGQV010017532.1, from coordinate 20,358,564 downwards.
CTTTACAAATTAATTGAATCTGATTGGTCTTTTGCTGCAGTCAAATATTTTGGTATAATTATAATTAAACAGTGTATTTGACAAAAATGTTTTTTTTAATCAAGCTGTGCCCGTATATATATGTATATTTCATGATGTTTCTGTCTTCACGCTTAATGAAATATTGCTGTATTTTAGTTATACTTGCATTTCTTGTAATTATTTAAAGTAAAAAAATCCTATTGGCTTTGGTGGTTTGTTTACACAATTTAGGAGCCTGAATATGCAATATGCTTTTGAAAACAGGTTCCAGAATGCAAGGTCTTCAAAACAATATTTCTGTCTCTTAAAGGCATATTACATGTTCATTCTGTGTCATGTCATTAAAAAAAGTAATCGTGTATCAACACACTCTCCTATAGGACTCACAGCCCTCCCCGTTGGCGCTCTTGGCAGCTACTTGCAGTAAGATCGGACCTCCTGCTGCCCAGGCTCCAGTCAGCACACCGCCATCTCAGCCAACCACACGTCGACTGCACCCCATCAAACCCGCCCCCATCGCTCCGGCTCCACCCAAAAACCTGGGCTTCCTGTCAGCGAAAGGGAATATAATCCAGCTGCCCGCGGGACTTGGCTCGTCGGGGGCCAGTCCCATTGTCTTCACTTTTCAGAGCCCTTCACGTCCAGCAGGCACGTCCACCGCTAACATCCAGTACCAAGTAATCCCTCAGTTCCAGGGCTCTCAGACCATTCAGATGATGCCTCAGGGAGGACAGATCCAAATCATCCCAGGAACTAACCAGGCCATAATCACCTCGCCCGTCACAGTTCAGGCTGCCACACCAACCGCTCCGCCTCTGGCCCCGGCCCCGGTCCCCCAACAGAAAACCGTGGCAATCAAGCCGTCCACCCAAAAACGGCGGCAGAATAATGCTAGCGTGAATGCTAACGTTGTGCGACTCCCCAGTGGACTCACACTCCCGCTCAATGTGACCACTGGTGATTTCGGAGGTGCGCAGATTCTAACGGAGACCGCAGCGGCTCCGGTGAAGTCCAAGAGGGGACGAAAGAGACAGGTGGCTATAGCTGCGCCAGCACCTGCCCCGCAACCAGCTTCACCTCCACCTGTAGCTGAGCAGGTCGAGGCCTTGTTGATAGAGACCACGGCCGACAACATTATTCAGGTATAAGCTTTTCTGTGATTGTGCTTTTGGTTTCTGAAAAACTTTTTTTTGTTTGTTTTTATTTAGTTTGTAAGTTAAACATTATGTCAGTAGTATGTTTATTCAGTATGTAACAAAAATGTTACTGTAATACAACGCAAACGATTATATTTGGTTTTAGTTTGAAAAGAAAAACAACAACAACGGTGCAAAACAAAAAAGCGATGAGTGAAAATAAGGGCGCTGGTTGTTTTTATGTTCAAATTTTTTTATTGGGAAAAAACTAACAAACACTATTACAATACAAATTGTTACATATCGTTAACACGATATCACGGTAGCATAGCCCTCGCCGTGGCTGACGCTGACGCGCACCTCTCAAAAAATTTAACTACATGTCGCAACGATGTCTCTCAAGCTCTGTGATTGGTCGGTTTGGTAGCGGTGATGAGTGTGGGTGGTGCTGAAGCCGCGAGCTTGATGGAGTGAGTGTTTACAAGTATCGAGTCCCATGAAGGAGCTCTAGATGGAAACTTTTGTTTTGTGTTTTCCTAATGATTAGTTGTTGCATGTCCGCCAGTTCCCGCCTCTGAATGAATGAGTTTTAGCTACTTGTACATTAAGGTAGCGTTCAGAAAAAACAAAACACCTGTGAAGAAATTCGACACAGAGGAACTTAAAACCACACTGCCAGCTAGCGTTTCAGAAGTGTTATTGCAGAGCAACACAAACAGCACGCAGAAGTATAACTGCGCGACTACGCCCAATGCATGCGTTGTGGGTCACGCCGATCACTGGACGCAGAAGTATAAATCAGCCTTTAAAAGGAAAACTAAATAAATAAGGGATATATTTATTTATAATAAGGCAGTCCCACATACATTGTATCAATAGATTTCTGAAAACATTTTTACTTTATTTTTAATTGCTAGTTTAAAAAAATACATTCTTGAATTGACTATGTTTACATACACAAATAATGCAATTATTTCCAGAGTAAGGGCTTAATCGTAGGCCTGTCATTATAATCAATATATCGACTTATCGCACAACACATGGACACGACCTCCATCAGTTTTGGTGATACAATATATATCGCCCATACATAAAAATCATTCTAGCAACAGTTTAGCTAATTGTGCAAACTCTCTATCTCTATTGGAGGTCTCAGTGTCAGTATGGTTTAAAAAAAACACTATAGTATTTACTGTAAATTATTATAGTATATATTTTCATGTGGGTGTCTGACAACTGAAAATAGATCTGGTAGCGGATATCGCATCCTCTGTTACTTTTTTTATCTTGCACTTCTTTGTTAACATTTATTAACATTTATTTAGAATATGAGTTTTCATATTCTGATTCCAATGCATAATTATTAAATTGTTAAAATGATTATAATTAAAGAATAAAACATGGTGTTTTTTGGAAGAGTGTACTTGCATTGTGATGATATTATATTGTCATTCTGGCATTAAATGGTCTTAAAATGACAATAATATCGTTTATCGCACACTGTAAAAAGTAACAAGTTGAGTTTACTTAGAAAACCTGTGGAAACTGATTGCCTCAAATTTATGAAGCAAATTAGTTCACCAACTTTGAGTAACTATTACTAACTATTACTTTGTGTAGGTAACTTGTTTACTTGTATTGGTTACTAAACAACACGAGTACTGATTACTCAATCTGCCTTAAATTTCCCTTGAACCGGACACTTGACTAGTTATTCGCCACTCTCTCAAAAATTATGTTGACTTATTTTATGTTAGTGGGTTCCACATAACTGAATTAGGTTGCATTTAAGTAACAATATTTAAGTAAACTTATGCTAATTACATAGTTAATGCAATTATGATAAGTTGAGTCAATTTAACATTCTTGATTTAGTTTTAATGCAAGTTAATTAAGCTCATTTATTACAAAACATGTAGTCACCTTCAACCTAAAAAAACTTCCATTTTTTGAATTTTCCCTTAATCAAGCAACATTTATTCCAGCAAAAGTTACTTATACAAAATCTAAAGACTACACATATAGCTAAAAGTTAAAAGAAAAGTAGCAGTCAGTACTGAAACAAGTACAGCAACTGCTCAACATTACAAAGAAAGCAGAACTCCTGCCTCTTGGTCTTGACATAAAGTTACAGTATTTACAGAAATAGTCTTTTTAGGACCTGGACCTTGTCTGACAGATTATTTGCACCTAGCCCCATAAAATGTTTTTGAAATACTTCAAAAGAGTACCTCGGGTTTTGTGAGAGTCCAAGTTCAATGCGTAAATCACGACAAGGTTAAAAAAATAAAAAATTAAAAAAAACAACATGCATTTGCCAAATTGTCCAAGTTTTTAAATGTCTTCAGTGATGATTCCAACACCTTCACAATTATTTGTAGCATCTGCCTCTTCCTATATGACGAGATGGTTTTCTCGGGCGGTGTTGTACAGCAAAGTTAGGGCTTCATTATGTTCAACATCCTAAGATCAAGATCAAGTACAAAATAAACAATTACCAATAGATCAGGGGTGAAAGGAGTTTTGTTTAATTCAGTATTTAAATAAAATGTAAATAACTTGCCATGTACTCCTTTATGAGTTTTGGAGGGTCTTCAAGTAGACAGCAAGGGCTTTCAGGATTTTCTTATGATGGTGACATTCTAAACAATGTGAAAAAAGCTTTAGTTAGCAATTTAGTTTTAAGATTATTTGCTGTATACTAACATTTAAAGTAGCATTGTTAGCATATTGCCATATTTCCTTCATTGATGATTCTAAAACCTTCACAATGGTCTGTAGCATCTGCCTCTCGTATATGATGAGATGGTTTCCTGGGGTGGTGGTGCACATCAAAGTTAGAGATTCCTCATGTTCAACATAAGACCTAAGAACAAGAAAAAACAAAAACAATTACCAATAGAATTATTTCTTAAGTACATCATTTCATAATTTAGAATAAAAGATGCAAGTTTTTAACAGTAAAGTAAAAAAAAAAAAAAAGAAAGATATCCATCTGTCCATATCACCCTAATTTCAATACATTTCAATAGTATGTAGAATTCATTTTAACTTTATATTATTTTAGCTTATTATTGTTTACATATTATATGTACTTGAAAATGATTTTATTGGAGATGATTTTATTTATTTTATTACATTTTTAAACCAAGCAGACATTTGAACATTTTTTGAACACATGTTAATAATAATAATCTTAATAATAATAATAATAAGCAATTTTAAGATTTAGATTTCTTTCCCCTAACTGTAGTAAAACTGAACCAAACTGTGAGTTAAAAACCAAGATACATACTCAAATGTGATTTAAGTACCTCTAGTTTGCAGACAGTGTCCATGTACCAACTTCAAGTGTTTTAAAAGCTCCGATCTGGATGTTAGATCAGAAAGTCACCAAAAAACAGTACTGGTAATAATATAATATAATATAAAATGGTATAATATAATATAATATAAAGTATACTTACAACTTTGGATGACAGAGTCAGATATACTCATTATCAAGTTTTATCTGGGCTTTCCAAAACTTTACATTTAACATCTGCCAATAAATAAGAACATCCAACACAATTTGTAAGTTCACTTGGTATAAGTTTAACACATAAATGGAGAAACTCTTCCAAAGTCCTACCTACATTTTTAATGGATCTCAGATCTTTGTGTGATGGAATTTCAACGTTATCAATGTTAAACAGGTATATAAAATGCCACAACCGAGTGAAACGTTAGCAATAACCTGAACACCACAAGAGGAAAATGGCAACTTTATGAAATGACGTAATACACAAAACACATCTCTTTTTGATTAACCTTTATAATATACATGCATAAAACATCTCACCTGTGTCCACAAAATGGAAAATGTTCGCTTGTTTTCTCAGTTTGCATTGTGAAATCGCCAGTTTAAATCCCCTTTCAAATGTCATCATGTGTGAATGCACTTTCCGTCTTCGCATGTGCAGATCTTACTCCACCTGCTGATCAAAGTGCGGTACTGCATGGCTCCAACCTTAAGTCAAATTTACTTGATAAACTTTAGTTAAAGTTCACTTTACACAGTAAAATCAAGTAAAGTCTACATATTTGCCAAAATTAGTAAAGTTTACAAGCATTTTTCAAGTAGATTGAGTGATTACTTTTTACAGTGCAATATATTTTGGTGCAATATATCGTACAACAAAAAATAGATATCATGACTACTTAATCGCAATATATTGTTGACACGTCAGGAGCAAAGCTCTTAATCATGTTTACATGCTATTTCCATATTCATTTTATTTCCTAAGAATTGTGGTTATTTTTCTTACCGCCAGTATTCACTTGCCTCACTTCACAGCACAAATGATGCACTTAGAGTTTGTGTTACTGTCTAATGCAAAACACTTTGGTATGGTTGTATTTTATGCTTTTTCGGCACCATAGAAATGTGATTTTAATTGAAGTTCAGACAAACCCAGCTGAACTGGAGGCACATTCTGTGTGCTGTTTGTGGATGAGGGAGCAGAGCTGGAAGTGAGTTGTGTTTAACAGTATTAAATGGAGTGAAAGTGTCAGAATGTGACGGATATCGTTCATAAATGTGAACTTCTTTGTCTTTGAATGAGTGCACAAAAGTTTTCCATTCGTGCACCTGACCACTGGAGCACTGAATCCTTTTGAATGCGCATTCCATATATGGCACACTGTACTGCCACCCTCATGCACACTTTGGTCTAAATGGCAATAATATGACATGGGACATCACCGTCAACGTTGCCGAACTGAATTGTGGATCCGTTTCAAGCGTGAATGGAAGTGTCAGCCAGTCAGATCACTTTGTACAAATACCCCAGCTCAGACAGTAGCCAATTGCGGTTTAATTTCATTGACTGACGCTGCTATGACAATCTCATCAGCATCAAGCTTCAGACACTGTGTGAATGTACCATCTCGTCTGCGTACTCCGATTAAAATCAACCTACTCCACATATGTTAATTAGATTATTGTGATTATGAGCTTAATGACATTACTTATTATTGTTTATGTGAGGTAAATCACATTATATTGGTCTATGTAAATGCATTGAGTTGGTGTTTTGGCTTGTGTGTCAAAGAAAAGTTAATTACTTGCCACTTTCATTGTGATGAATATTGCATCACAAAATGAATAGTTATTCTGTCAAAAAGTTTTTTTTAAAGATTTAATTTGGATTGATAGATGTTTAAAAGGATAGTTCACCCAAAAATTAGAATTTAATCACTATTTACTCATCCCCAAGTGGCTCCATACCTTTGAGTTTCTTTTTTCTGTTGAACACAAAAGAAGTTATTTTGAAAACTGTTAGAAGACTGTAACCATTGACTTCTGTAGTATTTGTTATTCCTACTATGGAAGTCAATGGTTACAGGTTTCTTCAATTTTTCTAAATATTTTATTTTGTGAAAATTGGCAGAAAAGTAAATGTTGACAATATTTTTTTGGGGGGGGTGAACTATCCCATTAATCAAATTATGTCCTTTATGTAATTTTCAGAATCGTAATTCCAAGCAGCCAACTATGTAACTGTAGTGCAATATATATATATAGTATGTCAAGCCCGAAATTATTCATACATCATCCATAAACCTGCCTAGGATTTAATTAAGTGAACAAAGCTTTAATTTCTGATTTATATTTTAAAAGGTATAACATTTAAAACAAAAGTAACATGTTGCATGTTTTGATCATTTTGAACTTGGGATGGGAATGTATGAGGTTTGTTTAAAAATGCTATTTATTAAATATACACATATTAAGCTATAGTGGTGTGAAAACTGAATGCATTACAGTATTATTTATTTATATACTACAATTTTAATATTTATTTACTGGTTAATATTTAGAATTTTTCGATTTATATTTTAGCATTTGACATTCCTAATAGTTTTAGGTAAATAATTTTTATATTTGAAGAAAAAACTGATTTTATTATATTCCATGGCAACAGTACACTTTTTTTTTTTTCTTTTTTATCTTAGATATTTTTCAATAAAATCTGCCCTATAATCCAAGCAGCTGTTTTTTTTTTCAGATTGCATCTGTTCCTAATAATGTCTTTCTGTCCCAGGCAGGAAATAATCTCTTGATCGTGCAGAGTCCAGGGGGGAGTCAGCCTGCTGTGGTGCAGCAGGTGCAGTTGCTTCAGCAGAAATCAGACCAGCAGGTAGTTCAGATCCCCCCACAGGCTCTAAAAGTGGTACAGGCTGCGTCTGCTACACTTCCCCCTGTCCCACAGAGACAGACGGTCACGCCCAGTGTGCAGGTATCTCCTCCAGAACCCACACAGGTACTATTTTACTTTCTCTTTTCATTTGAAGTTTAGCGGTGAATTTAAAGTTTCTTAAATGCAGAGTTTTGATCATGATCATTTTGGGGAGAACTATCACCCTTTAATATGTATATTTAGTCTCCATTAATAAAAAGTCCAGAGAGATCTTTAAGTATCTAATGCATGTGCTCTGCTCTTCCAGGTGCTGATTAAAACAGCCTCTGGCGAATGGCAGGCTGTACAGCTACAGGAAACAACTGTTACAACTCCAACAACACCCACCAGCTCACCCACACCCACAGTGGTCACAAAAAAAGTTCAAACAGGGACGCGGAAAGAAAGGACTCTACCTAAAATCGCCCCGGCTGGAGGGGGTTTGATAACACTGAACGCAGCTCAGTTAGCATCTGCTGCTCAGGCTGTGCAGACCATCAACATCAATGGAGTCCAGGTACAGGGTGTTCCTGTGACCATCACCAATGCTGGGGGTGAGTGACACACACATGATTTGTAGGGCTGTTATGAAATTTGGCAGATAATTAATTGCATAAATTATAATTGCGATTGTGGCAAGTAATTATCTGTTTATGGGCTCTGTCATGCTATTTTCTTACCACTTTTCTTAGTTAAATGGGTAGTTTTTAAAAAAATGAATAAATAATTTTTATTTTTGAGGTGAACTAACTCTTAAAAAATTTTACAAATAATTATTGCGATTAATTTTTTGTAAGTTGTCACTTTGAACTAGGGCTGCACAATATATAGTTTCAGCATCGATATCGCAATGTGCAAATCTTCAATAGTCACATTGCAGGATCTGCAATGTCATGTTGGGATTAATAAAACCTGACCTAATCTAATAGGTTCTAATAATGTGAAAGATTTTCATTTTAATGTATTTTTAAGGCCTGTGACCATAAGATTTCAAGAGAATTTTAAGCATTTGGACACACAAAATTCTAAAGAACCGCTATAACAGATTAATAGTTTAATTATTTCTGTAATAAAGACTATACAGTGTTAATTTACATTTGATCATTGATTACATTTGAACCTCGGTGCTGTTACTCCACCGAAAACCATGAAGCTCTGTTCTGTTTTCATCTGTGCTTTATTTTATTTTGTTTATTTTTGTAAAAAGCCCTAAAGTTATGAATTCTTTCCAAATAGTTACTCAAGTCATCTTGTGAAATTATATCCATATCGCAATATATATCACAGAAAAAAAAATTGCAATGTCAGTTTTTTCCAATATCGTGCAGCCCTACTTTGAACCTTTAGATATTCATATACTGCATACTGAATGCTAGAAACAATCGCAACAAACTAGAATTCTGCTGCTATCAGATTTTCTTGTTTTGATGAATTGCTGAAACTTTTATCACAGTATTATCTCGATGTTGACCAAAAAAGGTTACTTTAACAGGTATAATTATAAAAATACTTGGTGTATGGCTTTATTGTATAAACATGTACAGAGTAAACAAATGTTTCAACCAAATTAAATAGCAAAAGGATTATAAATACAATAGGCAACACTTTACAATGAAGCTTGATTAGTAAATATAAGTTATATATACACTCTCAACAGTGAGAAAAAGATTTATTTTATTGCAGTTACTATGTTACTATTAATTAAAAATAATGAATTTGATTAGTTATTAACTGCATTTATAAAATGATTTTGACTTGTCATCAGATTACAACTAGGATTTTAATATGATATTAGGCATTAGCTAAGAAATTAGATTAGTTAGGATTAAGAAAAGCTTTTGGTTTCATGGTGAATTTTTAAACTAAGTAATGTAAATTATTAACTTATTAATTAACTCATTTTAACTTTTGAAGCCTCATTGCACAGTGTTAATGGACAATAATTCTATAAATCACAGAATTTCCAGTCAATATTTCAGAATGTAGTAGCCAAATTTTAATAATAATTGATTATTCACTGTAATTTGAAGTGCCCACGGTATCAATATTGTGCATGTTCATGATTACGACACACAAGACTCACTCATGGACATTTACTCAAAGGAGAAGATACCCCAACATGTCAATATTGCAACAGAAACCAAAGTGTTAAATGTATACTTTTGCAATACCCTATATTTAATGTTATCAGACAATGATTTTTATCTGGCGAGATTTTAAAAGAAATATTTTTGGTACAATTTTTATCAAAAGTACGATTTTAGATGTTTATCAACAGCAATAAACAATGCATAAGATGTCTTTTTATTGTTAGAATATTTTTTATTTTATAGAAAAGTGATATTTATAAAATGTTGTAAATTTGATCTGGTTTTGCCATGAAATAGCCAGAGAAGCTGATATGGCGAGACGTTCAAAACTCTCTCTCTATCATTATCACGATATATTGAATATCGGCATATGTCTATAACAAACTGCCCCAACATAGAAATGGCATACATGTAACAAATGATTACACACACGAAAAATAGATTCATTAGCTATGTTTTAATCCAAAGATGCGAATGAAATTTATGCGCAAAACTGGAATATCGCATAAAAGACGTGCGAATAAAGAAGCGTTTCCATCTAATGAGTCATAGAGAACAAAATCATCACTTCCTGATTAACTGGTTCCAAATATCAAAAGTAAAAACGGAATTTACTGCGGTAGGAGAAGCTGCGTGAATCATTTCTTTATTTATAAATTACTTGCGCCTCAGAAGACAATGCCGACACGCAGTGAACGCATGGTCGATTTTAAAGGTGTGATACGCGGAGCACAGACCCTCTTGACAACTCTGGAGGTAATTATTAATATAATAACACTAATACTGAAATGGTTAAGGCGTTTTAGAATGAGCAAAACTGCATTTCAGATGTTTCACATTGTGGTCCGCCTGCTGGTTTGTCCATTCACGCACTTTTTTTATCATCACATGATCTCTTATAACAAAATCACATTACTTTTTTTTAATGAGCATAGTGGAATTTGTTCGGTTAAAGTGTTTCCATGCACATTTTCTAAATTTATGCGCATCTTGCAATTTCCATCAGCCAATTTTTATGCGCATATCCAAAATGTGCATAAAAATAGGTGGATGGAAACATAGCTATTGATGCATTGTGATTCGTGCTCTGCCTATTCTAATGCAGAGTTCACACTGATTTTAGCCCTGATTTTCACTCCTGACAAATACCCGAAATCGGAGACAAATCTGTGCTAGTTCAGACGAGCGTCAATCACAAAGCATGAATTATCAAAGACAGAATCTCAGACGCCCATCACAATAATATTATTCACCATACAGTGACTGTCAGATTGAAATAATCAGTGCTGGTAAAAGACTGATGCATAATGTATTGGGGATCAACTATACCTGGAGGAATATGAACGTGCCTTTCACTTTGTCTCCCCCTTCTGCCTTCTAAAGTAATTGCAGCAGTCACAATCATCTGAAATGACTGTTGTTAAATCAAATAACAATGAGACAGTTACTTAGTTAAGTTGGCCTATTGGTTTGTGGTTCTTCCATGGGGTTAAAAGACGTGTATTGATGTATTTTTGTTTGTGTGTTTTAGGCCAGCAGCATCTGACAGTACAGACGGTTCCCAGCGCGGGTCTGCAGCTGGGCAGTGTACAGACACAGACACAGACCATGCAGGTGGAGCAGACGCAGACACTCGCTCTGGAGCTGCAGACTCAGCCAGGAGAAAAGAAACGACGCATGGCCTGCACGTGCCCCAACTGCAAAGACGCAGAAAAGAAGTAGGAAAGCTTTTATTTCAGAATTACATTACAAACAAATATAAATCTCTGTGATATAGGCCTGGGCAATATGGCCAAAATGTGTCAATAGTGGTGGAACAGTTCATAGAATCACCTTTTCGGTTTGTGTCACGGTTCTGTGGTCAGTTTGATGCAGTATACGTTGTAAAAAAAAATGTGGCTTAGAGCTGAACGAATTAATGAATTAAACCTTCTGTGAAGTGATGTGTCTTCTTACACAGAATATTTACATATTAGCAATCTAAGCAGTGACAAAGGCATTACATTATTATCAGGAAAATTATAAGAACTTGGATAAACCATATGTTGTCTGGGTCATGTTTTTATTGATATCATTGAATCAAATGAAATCAATTATGTTTATCCTACACTATAAAGATTCACCATAGACTGGTGTTTCTTCGGGGCATGTTTCGTTGTTCCGTGCGACTCAAGAGCCCCCTCTGGCCTTCTGGAGAAGATTTAATGCTGATCACATCACTGCACTTTCTTCACATGATGTGCAAGACAATCATAGCTTTTGCTAAATCGTACATGTCAATATATCGTTGAGCTCTAATATGGCTCATATAGCTTTCTTCTATGAGTGAGAATGACATTGATTCTAACTTTCTGGTGTACATCACGCCTTCCAAGTAAAGCAAGTACTGTACTGTACTGAACCTTACCGCTCAGTGGAAACCAGGCATTAGAGTGACACCCAATGGGGATTTGTAACTTCTGGGTTGGGTTTCCATGTAAAATCAATATTTACAATGTTTATTTTGCTAGCGCATATTGTTATTCTTAGTTATTATAGTTCAGGTAATCTTCAATCAAAATCGGACCATTTGCTTCCACGTTTCGAGTGGTGGTCCATCTCACTTGATGTCTGTTTGACGGCTTCAGCTACAATATTTCTAACCACGCCCCCTTTATTGTTAGTCTGCTGCAAGGGAATGGTCCCGTCCCCTACTCGATATTCTGTTTCATTTGGAAGGACATCAACATACTGAGTTAAAAGTCTCAGCAACTTCTGGTTCACAGAGACTTTGATAAAGGAAACACTCTGGCAGTCCAGACTTATCTCATGCTTGTGTTTTCTATGCTACAGGCCGGGAGAGGTGGGGAAAAGAAAACACATCTGCCACATAGCAGGCTGTGAAAAGACCTTTCGAAAGACGTCCCTGCTGCGAGCGCATGTCCGACTGCACACAGGAGAGAGACCTTTTGTGTGCAACTGGGTTTTCTGCGGAAAACGATTCACACGTAGCGACGAGCTCCAGCGGCATGCCAGGACACACACGGGTATGAAATCTCTAAATATCAGGGTTCTCACAGGTTAAGGAAGTTCTGGAATATCATGGAATTTTAAAAGGTCTGCACTGTAAAAAATGCTGGGTTCCACACAATTCCTTTATGTTGTCCCAACACAAATCGATTAGGTTAAAGTAATTCTTTTAACAAATTTAAGTGGATTGTAACAATGAAGTTGTCCCAAAAAATCCTCAGGAATAGTGTTGTTTCAGCTCATGTTAAGTAAGTAGTTTGAAAGAGCTGCAAAAATATATATTTTTTATGTATTCCAGACATTGAAAGTCAGGGAATTTAATATTTTTGTTTGTCACTTAAAATTTTGCCTTCCATTTATCAAAATGTAACTTTATTGGAATGTTTCATGCATACTGATATGTTTGATGTATTTTTTTTAAGTTCCATTTTATTTCTGTCATGCTTAATAACTGGCAGTCACTGAAGTCAAATGCAGTCATCATCAGGATATTGTTTATTTGAGGAGTTTTCAATTCAAAATGACCGCTTCGAAAACTGGGTGTAAAAAGAGAGCACTTCACAGCACTGCAAACATTAAGTACCTCAGTTAAAAAAACAAAACATTCGAGGTAAATTATCCATTGTTTTTCTCATAGTGGCTATTAAAATCCCGAAAAATGATATTCAAGCTAAAAACATTTTAATGTACATTAACGTTCATTATACACTCTAAAAAATGACACAAAGTCAGCAACAAATATTTTTATGTTGCTTTAACTTATTTTAAGTTATATACAAAGTTTAACTTAATATTTTTTGTCTGTTTGATTGATGCAGTTGAGATGAATTTAATTAAACTAAAAACCTCAAGGCAGCAAGAATTACAGTGCAGATCATGGAAGTTATGCTTTTTAGTTGGTGAAAGTCAGAGAATTTGATATTTGGCTTAAAGTGGGAACCCTGAAATGTACACATGCGCAAAACACAAATGTGATGAGTTGCCATTAAACACACTTTTTCTTCTGCTTTTAGGAGACAAACGTTTTGAGTGCAATAAATGTCAGAAACGTTTCATGCGGAGTGACCACCTCACAAAGCATTACAAAACACACATCAACACAAAGAGCCTGTGAACAATGTCTTTCGTGAGATTTCAAGAACTTCATGGGGGGGATGAAAAAAGAAAAACAAGTGTTCCCCGGGCTTGAGGGATGGTCGGAAACGGAAGTAAATGCCCATCTGCGTGTACGACGTGGCCCTGGAAATTCACCTGTTAATACCTTTTTACTCGCCCTCGTCGTCAGAGCAAGGCTGACAGGCCGGAAAGTGGTGCCCGCACTTAAAATTCATGAAGAACATGGACGCCAGTTGTGTCTTGGTGGATTCCTCTATTATACGGAGCAGAACAAAGCACCAACAGACACTCCAGCCAAAAAAAAAGGAAGAAAGGAAGTTACCCCCCCTTATTTAAAAAAAATTTCTCATTGTTTTAGCTTTACCATCCCCCCCTCACATGAAGTGTAGCAGTTATGGGCAGTGTTTCTTAGCTTTTGTTGTGTAAATGTTTGTTTTCATACATACAAACATACATTTGTACATACTATGGACAATTTGAATACAAAAGCGATGCTTTGGACAAACTCCTTTGACCCAGTTAAATTATTTTCAGTTGTTTTTTTAATTTTTTTTATTATTTAAAAAATCTGCTTTAGAATTTTAAATGGACACTTGGATTTGGTTTTAATAATAGTAGAGGTTTTGGATTTGACATGCTTGTCCATGGTTTGACAATCATGTTGTGTATAGAGGAGAGAAACAGAAGGGTGAAAATCTTCAGACTTGCTACACGTTTAAAGGAATAATTTATTTTAAAAAGATGTCGTAACGTATGCGGAGTGTGTGTCTGATGCTTGTGTCTGTCAAAATACCCCCGCCCAAAAAAAAGAACTCATGTTTACGTAGCAAGAAAATCTCACAAAGAAGGATGCAATGTGATTGTGGCGAAGTTACCATGTTTTTTTCGATTTATTCAAGGTACGTGTAAACGAAATGATGAATTAAATGGTTATTTGCATAACGTCATTCCGTTTCAGTTCTCATCCAAGTTTTTGTCCAAGCTCTCTTAAAGAGGCCTTAAGAGGAAAAAGAAAGAAGCCGTGCTTATGTATGTTTGTATAGTGTTGACTCTGTTGTATTTGGATGTAAAATGTAGGATTATTGTTACACAATTGTGTATTGGCTGTTGTTGCCAAACATGAAAGATGCGGACTGTGTACAGTGTAAATGAGAAGGAAGAAAACAACAACAATGTATAGTTTCATTCCTATAATATGTATGTAAGACTAATAGATTACCCTTTTTATTGACTAAAAGTTGCCTTAGTCTGCAGCACCCCATATTTAAAGAGAATTGTCTTTTTTTCCAGGGAACTGCATTTGTAGACCTGCTTTATTTTATTTTAATTTGTTTTTTGTCTAACTTATGAAGTGTTAAGAAATGCCAATTTATGTGCACTGACCAAATTCAGGGTTTTCGCTGAGTGGATAATTTAATTATTTGATTTATGTGTCTGCGTTTGATTTGACAGAATAAAAAAAATCTATCATTGATTAAAGCCCTATTTAAAGACTTTGAAAAGTGGTATAGGTAAAAACCCTGTGTTTGTATAAGTTGTGTTGAGGAGCTTAGACCAGAGAACTTGCTATCTTTTTCTACAGTCAGACCACTTCTCCCACTCGCCTAATAAAGCATAACACAAAACACACCGTTTCTTTGTTTTTCAATGCAGTGGTTCAGTTAAAAAAATATATATATTTCAACCCGTTCTACACATACTTTGCTGTTGTGACTGTGATGTGAGAAGTAAAATCTATTGTTTATTTTAGACTTTAAAGATATGTTTTCTTTGTTAATGAGTGATGACTGTGTTCTTTTATCTCTTAATGTTTATCTACAAGGTTATTTGTGACCCTGATCACAAGTGTACATTTTTGAGATTCATGCTTCCTGATGTAATAAACTAGAATTACCATTTGAAAATCTAAAATTCGAGGGTTCAAAATAATCTAAATAATGAGAAAATAGTGTTTAAAGCTGTCCAAATTAAGTTCTTAGCAAGTTTTTATTTATTTACGGTAGGAATTTTTAAATGGAAAATGATCTTTACTTAATACTGTAATATCTTTTTGGTGTAAAAGAAAAATCGATAATTTTGACTTTTGCCAAAAATATACTCGTGCAGTAGAAGACGAAGTTTTGTGGGGTTACATTTTAGAAAACTAAAACTAAGAGTAAAACATTTTCATTAGCTGAAATATAACGAGAAATTCACAAATAAAAAAATAAAACTGTATGAAACTAAAAGTTACTGAAACTGCTACTTAAAGGTAACTGAAATAAAACAATACTTAGCTCAAATGAAAAAGGAATTATATATCGTTTTCAAAATTACGAACCATTCATTCTATGGTGGAATGCCTGTAGGTGGCGCTTTCACAGCCAAACACATCCATCATAAAATGTTTAAATATTAAAACATGATACAACTTTATAAACATAAAACATCTGTTCTTTTCTTCATCTGCTAAAACATGTAAGCTATGTTGTGTTAATATTATCTTCAATAGGAAGTTTGACTGAATTCTTCATATTTTTACTTTTATACATTGAAGTTACATTTGTATGGTTTGGGGTTCACTGTCTGTTAAGGATATTATGCGGAGAAAAAGTAGCAGCCAATAAATAATGATTATATTAATGACAGACAAAGCAAAACGAACACTTGATTGAACCGGATTGAACAGTGAAAAGTGAGGCTTCATTAGTGAACAGTGCTCATTACATTAAAAGGCTTTGTTTAATATACAAATCTTTATGTTCAACCGTGATAAATGTTCAAATATAAAAAATATCAGCTTACAGAGCAAGAAAGGTTTCAAGATTCTAATTCTAAAGTAAAGTAAATAGCACATTGCTTTTGAATGACAGAGGACATGACCAGTTTTATGTTATTATTATATGTTTTTTTCCTAGGAATGTCCCTAAAATACTAAATTTTATTGAACAAGTGGTCCATCTGTATAGTCCCTGAGTTCATTTCAGATGTTCTAGGGCATGTGGAGGTTTGTGTGTGTTTTGTTTACTGCACTTAGACTGCCTGTCTTATGGACCCCCTATCACTTCTCAGATGAAACCACACAAAGATGAGTAATAAACAGTCCCCTTAGATATGTTTTAATAGATTGACTTGTTTATTTTATTTCATTGAATAACGCTGCAAAAAAAATTACAATCTACAAAATTCACACAAACATGCAATGAAGTGACAATGACAACAAGACAAATTAAAGAAATAAAAAGGAACGCATGTCCTAATTATAAATTGTAAATATTTCCTTTTATTACATTGGTCACATTGTTTTTTTTATAGATGTGTTTTGTTTTTGTTCACATGTAAATCAAAATAAATCAAAATAGGTAATGAATTGTTTAGAATTAAAATAAAATGTATTAACCAGTGTTGGGTTGCAGCTGGAAGGGCATCCGCTGTGTAAAACATATGCTGGATAAGTTGGCGGTTCATTCCGCTGTGGTGAACCCTGATTAATAAAGGGACTAACCCGAAAAGAAAATGAATGAATGTATTAACCTTATTCTGCGATTGTTTTAGAACGTCCGATTCAGTTGCCTAGAAAACGGTGAAACTACTTGCTCTACAAACAAGTGTGTTCATGACTATACATAAAAAGTAAAATAATATAATAAGAAAATAACAATTTGCAACATCAAGCAGTATAACGAGCTGTTTTTAACGTGTAAAAATCAATGAAAGTGAATGAAATTGTAAGTCTCAAGCCAGTAAGCCTCGATTCCAATGGCACCCACTTATACGTGAAGAATAGGTCTATATATATATATATATATATATATTCAATATGTAGTGCCGGAAGTCCCATCTCCGAAATCATCCAAACATATTTTAAATAGGCACTATCCTTATAAATAAACTGCATATTTGCTATCTGAACAGCCACATTCTCACCTAAAAAAAAGTCTCAAAAGTACATTAGGTGATCCAACAGCTGCAATATTTATCAAACTATAGTGAGTTTAGTCCTTGGCCATCACACTAGCAGTGAGGAATGCTGCTGGTACGAATGCTGTATGCCAAATGTTGAATACTTTGGCTTTTATGGGGTTAATGCTGGTGAATTTCCGGACACAGTGGAATAAACACACGGTTAAATAAACACACATGGTTTTTTTAAACCATGAAAAAAACCTGTTTTTTGAGCAGGTTAGGCTTAGGTATGAATTTTGTGTTCATTTAAAATGCTAAATCTTACAGTGCAAAAAAGGATATAAAAATGTAGGCACGTGTTAGTTTTAAACATCTGATTTTAAATTATTACATGCATTTCTTTATTTGCTTTGTTAATCAGATGTTCTTGGTCGCCACAAGAACAAAAACGGCCTCAAAGTCAGACACAGAGTTGTTCTGGTCCTCTGCAGGTAGTAGATTAAACTCCTGGATAGAGAGGCCCAAATCTTTCAGTGCTTCCTCAATATCACACTGTTTGAGGCTAAGACAAGAAAAAAGCTGTTCATCCACCTTATAGAAAGTCTCACTCAGAACACCTACCATGACAAATAGTCCACCGGGACACAGGAGCTTGGTCAACCCATGTAAAGCCTGACGGTACATCTGCATGTCTTTACAGGCTGCTTCCAGGCAGAGAGATGTAATGACACAGTCAGCTGGTTCCAGTGTCAGCGGATCAAACGGATTCTCCAAGCGGACATCACATTTTAAAACCTTTTTGATTCTTTGCTTCAGCGTAGCCTCCAAATCGGAAGGTCTGTCATAATTCAAAGATTGAAACAACATTAGTGAACTACAACAAAACAGGCCCATACCAATACGATACATTAAAAAATGATGGTTTGCTTCATGGACTAATCCAGTTGTTGGGTAAAAACTGTTTAAACCAGTAAATGGGCTTGACACATTTGACCCAAATTTGGGTGTATTTTACAGTGTATTTTAAGAACTATTTATAAGTGAGTGTTTCTTCAGCTTTACTTACACTGTTAGACATTTTATTGTATTTTTGTGGTAACTTACTGTTACCGCACTGTTACCAGAAAGTTACTGCACCTTTACAGTAACTTAACTGTAAATGTGTTTTACAGTAGCAGGGCCCTACCGCAATTTAATTTTACAGTAAAATAGCCTCACCGCATCTTCTTTTTATGGTAAAATGCCCTTTACCACATTCTAATTTTACAGTGTGACAATGTTTACAGTACTTTTACTGTAATTTATTTACATTTTACGCTAGCAGAACAAAACCTTTATTTTTTGTTTAGTTTTTTTTATAAATTCCAAACAAGTGACCATGTACAACAGTATTTTTATTATCATACTTTTTTCTACTGATTTTTAATTACATATTGTTGAAAATATAGGTATGTATGTATGTGCATGTAAACGTATATATTTTTGTATGTACATGTATGTTTATGTGTATATGTATGTATTTGTTTATATATGCATATGTTTTGTGGTTTCCTTTTCTATATATATATTTCATGCATCATCCAGAGCTCTATTGTCTAACTGCATCTCTGTTTAATGTTTGTCGTATTTTATTTTATTTTTTTCCTTATATTTATTTTGTGTTGTCACTTGTCACTTTATGTACACTGGAAGCTTCTGTAGCCAAAACAAATTCCTTGTGTGTGTAAGCACACTTGGCAATAAAACCGATTCTGATTCTGATGTTGTATTTTCTGATAAATATATTGTATAATACTTATCATGATTATTATTTACTTTTTTCTCTCTCTCTTCTATTACTGAATTAATAATGACTGTTAAGTTAACTTTGTGTTCGATTTATCACTTTCTGTATTGCTTAAATATTTAATTGAGTCATGTGACCATAGTATTCAAATGAACTCCAGACGCACCTGAACTTTGTTACCATGGTTAATGGTTAGCCATGTTAATAAAGGCTTTTTAATTTTTTTATTTCACTTATTTTTTTTTAGTGCCTTGGGCTTATGATTTCTTTGCTTATCTTTATGATTACCTTATCCAAAGAGCACCGACACATTAACTACCCCTGAAGCACTTTTTGTTTGATTTTATTGTTTTGATTGTTTGTTATTACATCCATTTTAAATGGTTTACAAAAGTAATTCATTAATCTGATTTAAAGACATTTTGTGACACAATATGTTCATTATTATTTTATTCATTAACTGTCTCATTTTTGTCTTCAACTACAGTAGCAGTACTTGATTACTTTGATTACAGTAGAATACAGCAAATTCCTCATATGCAGTAAGTTACTGTAAAAGTTTTTAAATTACCCACAATGCAGTGCATATTACAGTAGTGAAATGTAAAGAACATATGTGGTATTTTACTGGGCGTTTTTGCAGTAAATAACTGTAAAAAAAAAAAAAAAACTGCAGCAAAGTCTAACAGTGTAGTTTTACTTACTTTTTCCCCTCTTTTTTACAGACGTGCTGGAGGACGGGATTCCAATCTAGGCACCCTTCTTGGTTTTTTAACCATTTATCAATTTCTCCACGATTGTTGTCGGAGAAATCAGACATAACAATCTCCTCATAATGTGCGCAGGCGCTGATGACGCAGTGGATAGATGGACCGCTGCCCACATCAATCAGCCTTTGCCCTCTGTGTTTCCCTTAACAACAAAAAAATCTGTATCAGACCTATTTAGGGAAAACAAAACTTTTGCACAAAACTCAAGTTAGATTGTTTGGAAGTGCTTACCAGTTGAAAATACTCTGCTAAGGACTCCTAAAACGAAAGTAAGGAAATCCTTTTCGTCGGAGTGACCTCGAGGGCTGGAGTAGAAATTCCTAACATAAGCACGCGGGTCAAAATGTGCCTGATAGAATTCTCCTTCTGTGAAGTTCGTGCATTCACTCATGATTACAACGCGTTCTGTAGCCTATAGGACTCTACCTAAGAAAATGAGGTTTCCAAGTTGCACGTCTTACATAATCTTATCGCGTGACTGAGATTGAAACTGAAACCAAGCTGCTTAGTCAGTCATTAATTGCAAACTGCCGTTTACTCAATTTGGAAGAGTTTCTTAATCGATTCAATGTTCCCATCACACGCAAACCGGGTGCAGTTGCAAGCTGAGCTGCATACAATGCTTCTCTCTAACCCTACCCCTTACAGTAACGTCACGAGTTCTATTGAGTGCATTGTGTCTGACATTGCATGTCTGAGATATGCAGTCTTAGTTTGCAAATCCAGGTCTGCATCCAGATACTATTGGAGAAATTTGGTGTTATTTGTGATGCTACACCATCTGGAGTTATTAGATTATTTCAGGATATCCCCTATATCCTTATGTTTGTTTTTTTCTCATTTAGACCCTTCTACTACAATGGTAGGAAAACAATGTTTAATTTCTTACTTCTTTAAACAAATCAATGCGCTTTTTTTTCTTAATGAAATTGTATCAGTCACCAAAGTTACTTTTTTGGAATTCTTCTGTTTCTTGAGTGGAAGAAACTTGGCTAATTCCAAATAGTTACTTAATTACTACTAATAAGATAAGAGAAGTTTAGAATTGTCCATTATACATGTCCAGTCAATACTTTCTTAATAAAATACAAAAATGTTCCTTTTGTAAACAACACTTAGAGACTTTAGTCCATTTATTCTGGCATTGCAATTATTTTAATGTTGGTGAAAGACTTTTCTCTTTTTGCAATTGAGAAATTTGATAAAGATTTTTTCTTAATCTTATTTTCTTAACAAACTTTTATATACATAAATGTAAATGTACAAACATGTATATGAGACATTCTACCAGAAACGTACATTTTCACTTATAAAAAATGTGACAGGGCCTGACCTTTAGCTTGTCGTCCTCAAGAAATCATACAAAACAAGCATAAAATCATACAATTCAATAACAGAATGCATCCTTGATCACTGTCACTGTCACTTCTCCTCCATTAAATGATTTTGATTTTTATGTTAAATTCAATGCAAATGTGACAGGACTGACAGAAACATGGGGACAATTTTACATTTATTTGTATTATATATTTGTAGTATTTATTAGTAGAATTTATTTATAATTTCATGTTTTTAATCAATTGATGTGAATGATAACTTAAACTTGCTATTTCTGTTTTTTTTTTCTTCTAATTAACAGTTTTTAGCATTACAAAAGTATTAAAGCTGTAGGTTCAATTGGGCTGAGGACAAGGACAATGACAGGGTTTGTACATTTGTAAAGTGTTTTTAATAAAGAAAAAAAATCTGAGAACTAAATGAATGACATATTCCTTTACAGAATAAACAGAAGTCAACCATCAGTCCATTTTAAAAAATTTTTGGGATGAAATACTTTTTATTCACTGTATTTATGTTTTTATTTCAGGGACAGATAATGTATGTTTCTGGTAGAATGTCCCATATACTTAAAACTTATATACCTCTTTGTATATATATATATATATATATATATATATATATATAAAAATTAAATCTTTTTTTTTTTCTTGTTCTTAATAAAAAAAGAAAGAATAAGCCTGTAAATCTCTGGGGCATATATAAAATAAAATAAATATCAATGAATTATGTGTGTAAATGATTATAATGATCATAAATAATTGTGATCCATGATGAAGCTACCAGCATTTCAAGAAATATCATTTTTTAAAAACCACATTGGTTTTCGGATGCTTCGGATATTTTTTATATGTCCCTCCTATTCATGCACTATAAAAATTACATGGTTGCTTTGAAATATTATCTTTAAAAATTCTATAAATGAACTATAAATTATATGAACTATAAATTCATTATGAGTCATATTAACTTAAATTACATTAAACCTATTTAAAACAGCTTAAACAAAAAAATTAAGCTGAACGCGAATAACTTAGTTTAATACATTATTAGTCACCATGACTTATTAATCATATCACTTTTACAATGTGGAGACCTCAACTGTCACCTTTAACTAGCTGCTTAAATGAGCGTTGATGTTTTAGTTCTTAAAATGCACATATTAATGTCTTATTCTGCATGACCAAATTCTACATCTTTTAACCCAACTCATACCTAAACATAAAGTGATAGGTTTTGAACTGCACTGCAAAAAATAAATTGTTGCGAAAACATTAAAAAAAAACAAGGCAACTTGATGCAGTAAGAACTTTGAGTTGTCTCAACAACTGTTTTTTAGTTCTTCTCAGTAACAATATTTTGTTCAGCTAACGTAATTTTGTTTATTCATGCTATTTTGATTACTGTATTTTACTAATAAAGATATTCTTGTCACATCAACTGAAGCAACAGTTACTGCTATTTAGTCAATTAATTTGTTTCTGTTTGGTGGATGTTTTTTTTTTTCAAATTTGCAAAATAAGTAATTAGTGCTAGTTAGCATATCATCCTGTTTTTAATCATTTTACTTACAAATGACAAACACAAACTTACTACATTCATTCATTTTCCTTCAGCTTAGTCCCTTTATTCATCAGGGGTCGCCACAGCGGAATGAACCGCCAACTTATCCAACATATGTTTTACACAGCAGATGCCCTTCCAGCTGCAACCCAGTACCGGGAAACACCCATTTAAACTCAGACACCTGTACCACATGTCTTTGGACTGTGCGGGAAACCGGAGCACCTGGAGGAAACCCACGCGAACACAGGGATGCCAACTGACCCAGCTGGGGCTCAAACCAGTGACCTTCTTGCTGTGAGGCGACTGTGCTACCCACCCCTCTTACAACTTCTCCAATAAACAAGCTTAGTTTTCGATCGTCGTGTCATGTATGCGCAAATTATTTAAATATCAACATTCCTGTTCAAAACAAAAATGTTTGTCCAGAAAACTCTGTTAAACATGTAGACAACATTTTAGCGAATATTGTTGACATAACATATATTTTTATGTAGATCAATAGTTATTCACAATTCTTAGTATATATGACAGAAAAAGTACAGTGTGCTGAACAAATGGTGATTTTATTTTTTTACAGTGTGAGTTTCTTCCTTCTGTTAAACACAAAAGAAGATATTTTGAAGAATGCTGGTTGCTGCCTTATGGGTCTATGGAAGTCAATGGGTGCCAGCAACCAGCAATCTTCGAAACATCTTCTTTTGTGTTCAACAGAAGAAAGAAACTCAAATGGGTTTCAAAGCACATAATGGAGAGTAAATGATGAGGTGGTTTTCATTTTTGAGTGAGCTCTACACCAACTACCTTATAGCTTATGTCATTTTTAATGAGTGTTCATTTAAAATGAGAATTTTTTATATTTAAGAAATGCAAAATAGAGTAAAATATTAAAATAATTATATTATATCAGTCAAATATTTTGTTTTATTTTGACGTGATTGATTGGATTGTCTGTACCCTATACATGTTGTGGAATATTTGTGATAATAAAGCTAATTTAATAACTTCCAGTTAATAGCAGTCCAGTGTTCCTATATTTTATTACTTTATGTAAACAAATATGACTGCGTCTCATGGCTTGCCTTGGAATGACTTGAGATCTCCCCAGAGGAGCTGGAGGTAGGGTCTGGGAAGTGTGGGGGTCCTTGCTAAGACCCCTGCGACCCAGCTCCAAATAAGTGGTGAAAAATGGATGAATGGATGGACGAAACAAATATGTTTTATGTAACAGGGCTGTCAGTTGATTAGATTAAACCCATGGTTAATGGTGTCCTGTAGAGAGCTGCATTTCTGGTTACAGCCAGCAGGTGGTCAATGACATGATATATTTCACTTAACAGTTCATTAGACAGTTTAAGGTCATGTTTTCGGGAACATTTTTAAGATAAATCTAAAGACAAGTTATTTTATTTTTCATGCAGGGTCACCAGGGTGTAGGTCACAGAAAAGATGAGATCCCGAGGAAGAGTGCAGCATGACCAACTAGCATAAAATATAATATTCAACATATGTGAGACTAGAATAAATATGAATTAGGGAAATTATAGTTAACTATTTTTGTTAATAGCCACCATAGTCACCAAGAATATATTTCTCATTTTCATGTAGGCTAGGTAATTTTAACACTAACATAACTAATAAAGATTATATTAATTGTACATATAGAAAGAAAGAAAAACACAAAAACGTAAGTATTAAATTATAAAAATATTAACAGTAGTCACACGATACTAAAAAAACAAAAAGTGATTTTACAGATGTGTAATTTTATATAATATAATATAATATAATATAATATAATATAATATAATAAGCTGCTTTTAAAACACTATTATATTATATTATAGACTGTATAAAAACAATATTTTTACCTATGATTTTACTTGTAGCATTATGTCCCGTGAGGAAATTTGCATTCGCAACAAAATAAAAGCATTAATAAGTATTTGTATTTTACTTTTCTACATGAAGCTCAACATGAGCTTAACAATTTTAAAAACACAATTTTAGAACTTGGAAATACCTGAAAATAAGTTACATTTTTTCTTACTGTACATGCTGTTATACCATAGATATATGTATATATCTATGCTGTTATACTAGGTGCCATGGGAACCTTTATTTTGAAGTGAAGTTAGACAGGCAATTTTCCGGTATTTCGCTTCACGCCCTGCACTGACGTGCAAAATGCCTGGATAATAACAACATTACCGGTTGCTCACAGGTAACTTTAGAACTTCCACCTGAGTATTATGTCACACAGTTAATTTATCAACTAAATGCATTGCCGTCTGCTTAAACACTACAAGACATCCAAACTGAAATTAAGACGTGACATATCTGTTTGTAATAAACTGGAGAACTGTATATCTGAGTGATGTTCGCGCACATTGTTCAAAAATGCTACCTAAGTATGCTGATTAATAAATAAAAAAAAACACGTATTGTTTGATAAGGTAAAGTACTGTCAATGCACTTTTTTATTCCTCTAATTTACTCACAGACTTCGTTTTTCATCCTATGGCAGTAATTCAGCCCTCCGGGGTCTTCAGGAGGTCATGGGGGGAGATATAGGAGCAGCTGAGTTCATATCAGAGCTCTGTCACACTGATGTGGACAGTCCATTCCCTGTGTGGCAGAATGGCACCATCAGCCCTTGTGCTAATCAGCTTCTGCTGGGATCTCTGTCCCATGCTGTCATTGCAGTCATCAGTGCCTGTTATATTAGTGTGCCCAGGTGAGTGGACAGAGCTATTATAAAGAAGTCCAGTTAAATAGGATATGCTGAAATACATTACTACACAATTGTCTGTGGTTTGAATTTTTTAAGTTCAGTGTATGCTTTTATTCAGGACAAATGCATTCAATTGGTTGAATGTGGTATTAAACACTTGTATAATCTTGCAAATAAAATATAGTGTCAAATACGATATGTAAAAAAAATTCAGAGCACTAAATCAGAATATTACAATGATTTCTGAAAATTGTAACACTGAAAAGTAATGGCTGCTTGCTTGAATAGTTTGCTTAAAAATATTTCATAGAAAAAAAATGTTATTTAAAATTATATTACTAGTCCAACAGTTTTTTGAGCACATAAATGCAGCCTTGGTGAGCATAAAAAACCTTAAAAAACCCAAACCTTTGAATTGTAATGTTATTAAAAGACCACTTTAAAGTTATTATCGGTTCTTTTGATTTTCCTTTAATAGGCATGGATTTTGAGTAAAATGTTCCATTGTGTTATCACATTTGAAATTTAAATGACATTCAGAACTATGTCCTGTTATAAATATTAACAAATTTTAAAAACAGGAACTTCAATGTTCGTACGGTCATGGAAAACCTGGAACATGGGATTTGATTGACATGGCATTTTCCAGGCCTGGGATCTGTTCTTTGTACATGGATTTCGTTTCTGACGATTTGACACGATCCAGGATAGTTTCGTTCTTCAAAATTCATCTGAGAGTTGTTGTCATAGGCACAAACCTGCTCGGGAACAGGCTTATATATAAACAGGATTAGATTATGTCATTTCAAGTAAAGGTGATACTGAAAGTGTGTAGCCTACCAACTGATGATATTTTATCACAATAGTAACGTATAGATTATATATATACTGTATTAACTTTGGAAAAATAGCAAAACAGTAAAAATATATAAAAAAATAAATAAATCAGAAGCATTATAATTTATTTTAAATAAAACTTATGTAACCTACACTGCAAAATAAAGGTACAAAAAGTGTCACGGGGGTGGTCCACCCCAAGAGTTTCAAAGAAAACATTTATTAGTGACTATGTAGGCCAGGCCTAGGCTAATTAAAAGATACCAATATGGACTTTTTAGATACAAACAAGTACTTTTAAAAGGTACTGACCCACCTTTAGTACAATTTCTGTATGATAATAGACATCCCATTTTTTCAAACTAATAATAGGCCTAATTTATGGGAGTCATGCGCACATTTTGATAGCTAATATGCTGATGATTTGATGTTTTGCAAAAGTTGCAGATAACTTTCCAGTATTAAAATTCTTTTTAAAAATGGTTTTAAACAGCAGTTATGCCTTATGCCACATGATTAAGAAATTTGATTACTATTCTAACGAATATCCCTTCTAAAATTAAAACTAAATAAATTGCTAAGTATCCTTGACACACTGTTTACTATAAATTGTATCCTTGACAAACTGTTTACTATAAATTGTATCTAATTTTGATCACATGGATAATTGAATATTAATCAGATGATGTCATTGCACTGCTGTGCCGTCGGCCAATCTTTCAATTTCTGATCATGATTTTGAGGATCGATAAATCTGTCCTTCACAACAAGCATGAGCACACACAGCAATTTCAGATTTGTTCATGCAGATATTTTAATCTGATTCGCAAACTTGTTTGAAGAACCAAATTAGTCAGAGATCAGTTATCAAGATTAAAAGGTCCAGGATCTGCCAAATAATCTTAGATCATTTAAGAAAGTTATGAAGAATGGACCCCTATTTGTTTGTAAAAACAAATAAACCTACAAAGTTTTGGAAAAGTAATGGAAAATTAACAAATATCTGTGTATTGAATATATTTTAAATGATAATATTGGGATTTAAAGAAAACAAAACAATTGCGCCTAACTGCAGAGTTAAGATACTGTGGGTGCTAAAGGTGGCTAATTTGTACTATTCTTATAAGTCTTGTGAAGACACAAGCCAACATGTCTAAAATATGTTCAAACAGACAGCAAGATAGCAGCTAGTTTTGCATGTGGTGAATGCAAAGCAAGTGCTCATATTTATCTAGGCCTACTTCAGGACAGGACAGAGAGCATATTAATTATCATTAATATGTTTATTATGTAACCTATTGAAATCCCTTCTGGTTTCATTTTAGCATACATTTTTTAGATGACACTCGGCAGAAATTACATTTGGGTTGTTTGCTGTATAGACCAACTTATTATTTATAAGTCAAGCAGGAATAAAGTGGAGCTGCTGAACCCACAGCATCCTTTAGTTTTTACCAGACAGTTTTTTTGCTTTACATGTTTTGCTGAAAGTAATTATTGCTGATATAAAGTAGTGAAGTGATGCCATCATGTTAATCATATTATTATCAGCATAAGGCAGTTAACCCATTGACTTTAGTACTATACATTTTTTTTAAGTAAACCTAAAATTGCTAGTCAGATTTGAGTAATCATAACACTTAATATTTTGTTTTGTTTTGTCATTTTCAGAAAATAGTTGCTTATAGTATTATTCCTCCTTCCAATGTTTACGTATGATTAAAATAGGTATTTTTACTTTAATTGATATATACTTTATAAAAGTTTTTAATTATTTTTATGCAATGAACTTTTTGTCATGTTTTATTTGTCATTTTAAATGAATTTCCGATCTACGAGTCACAAGTTCAATCACTAGTTTTCAGTAATTTTCTATCATAAGTTTTTTTTTTTTGTGTAAAAATTATGCTTAAGGGTAAGGTTAGTTGTTTTCTTTTCTGTCACACTCTCACATTATTAGTGCTGTGTAAGCATTATCTAAATAAATTATACATAGATATAAAATAAATATAAACAACATAGATTGTCACATATTTTACAATATGCTGTAATAAACTTGAACATGCATTTTCTTTTCT
The DNA here is from genome assembly GCA_903798115.1 of Danio jaintianensis. Taxonomy (NCBI): domain Eukaryota; kingdom Metazoa; phylum Chordata; class Actinopteri; order Cypriniformes; family Danionidae; genus Danio; species Danio jaintianensis. The sequence continues at coordinate 20,329,980 of CAIGQV010017532.1, read as the reverse complement.
TATTATTTAGCATGTATATGTAGACATTACATAAAACATTAGGTCATGAATATTTCACTAAAAGTCTTAGATAAGTCATGTAATTAAGTCATGTGTTAGTAGTAAAAATGTGCGTGAACTCTCTTAAAATTGGGCATAAATTCGTAATAATTTTAATTCAAATATTTTTGGTTCCAGTTAATTGTACACTCCGGTGTGTGCAGTTCTTTTTCCAGCTGAGGCCCGAAGTGAAAGTAGTTAAACATGGCAAAGGCGATACTGGGATTACATTTAGTCAAGATCCAATCAATTATACCTGATAAAAGCAAGTCCCTCGACTCCCAAATTGTTTTCATTTGAAATCTCTCTCAGAAATGCATCAGATTATATAGTCATATGTTAAGTTTGTTAATGTCAGATCTTTTACATTTTAAAATGATCTTTGTTGTATTACCCACAGGCTTACCCATATTGTATCCTCACTTCCCATTGGCTGGAGCTTCAGGGCTGCGTCGACCTTACTCATGTTTCTCTTATTTATTGGAGACTTAGTCCTGGTTTTTGAGCTCCAGGCCCCAGACATATATCTGGACATCTTAGCCGATGGATGCGGCGTACTAGCCTGGTTGGTTCACTTCGGAGCCATTTTGTCCTTACAGAAGTCCATGTACAGAAGGACTCGAGGTCCTGCTTTGCTTCCTGTGGCGCTTATTCTCTCCATTCCTAATCTCGCTTTTAACCTGACTGCCTGCACCCAAGTAATCATTCACCATGGAGTCTCACAACCTCTGCAGGTTATTCGTCTAGCTATCACAATAACCAGAGGCGCTCTGGTGTTGGTCTACCTGCTTGGATATATCTTTCCCTGTTACAGAACTCAAAGAGACCTTCTGTCATGTAATGCAGAAGATGAAGCTCCTTTAATTGTTACGTTTGAACCCTTCGAAGAGGTGACTGTTGCTGAGGATGGCAGCAGCTGGCTTTCCAGACTCCTTTATCTGTGGCTCAACCCTTTGCTAAAGCGAGGTAAACGTGGAGAGCTGGAGAGACCAAGTGATGTCTTTGAGCTTCCACGTCGACTGCGTACCAAATCAGTCACCCGCCGGTTCCACCAGTGCTGGCAGAAATGTCTCCATTCAAGATCTCTGGAAAGACCTGAGAGACTGGATAGACGTCCGAGAGGAAACCTGCAGGACAACTCTTGGAGTGAAGCTCAACCGGAAAGAATTTGCGAAGGAGCACAACATGACGTCAAGCTTCTGCAAGTGTTGCACAAGGCCTTTGGTCTACGCTACTACCTGTTGGGAGGGTTGAAGCTAGTAGCTAGCATGCTAGCTTTTGCAGGACCCCTCCTTCTCGGTAGGCTGGTGGGTTTCATGGAGACTGAAGGGGCACCGCTGAGCAAGGGTGTGTGGTGCGCAGTAGGGCTTTTTGCTAGTACTTTTCTTGCTGCCCTGCTGAGAAACATCTTTGTTTATGAAGTATCAAAGGTTGCTCTGGAGGCTCGGGCTGCTGTGATTTCCACCATCTTCAGCAAAGTCTTAAAAGTCAACGCGCCCAGTCTCGCTCGCTTCAACATGGGTGAGGTGGTCAACTTCATGAGCACGGACACAGACCGCGTGGTCAATTTCTTCAACAGCTTCCATGAGGTGTGGAGTCTCCCCTTCCAGTTTGTTCTTGCACTTTACCTGCTTTACCTACAGGTGGGCGTGGCCTTTTTAGGTGGAGTGGCCGTGGCCGTGCTGCTTGTGCCTTTGAATAAAGTCCTGGCTTCCCGAATTCTAGAAAACAATAAGCATATGCTGCAACACAAAGATGGCAGAGTAAAGGTGGGACTGCATTGCATATATTTTAAATGATCTGTAATAATTATATTTCCTGTTAATAAGTTGGCTTCTTGCAAATACATTGTCGTTCATGAGTCAAGTTAGCAAGGGTGCGCAATAGGCACAATATGTAAGATTTTTTTTTAAATATCCACTTGAACAGTATTATGTATTTTGCTGCCTTAACTTTATACCAAATGTTTTGAAGAATGTTTCAATTCAGCTAAATAAGCTATTTTACCTAGTGGCATGGACGTGTTCTGTGTCGCCATGCTAATGTATCACACACAACCTCGATTTCCGGTTTGGTGTTAAAGAAAACTGAGAAACACTGTAGACACTTTAATATGTTGTCTGTTTTATTGGACTGCACAGAGCAGCATTATAACAGAACCCTAAAATATATTTCGTATGATAAAACAGAGCCGCATCTTCCCCATGTGATAAGGACCGGAAGAATCAGAAGCAGTGTACTGTGGCATAATAAAAGCTCCTCTGTTTTCCTGCCACGTCATGCTCGTCTCTCTTCAGCGGTCTTGTTTTACTTTTATGACTTTCAGCCTTACTTTGCTTTATACCACGATAAGTTTTGAAAACTTTATCATCTATGAACATGATTTCTGCACGAGTCCCATAGGGGCTATGTTATGAAGATGACAACTCCCATGATTCAACACTCGTCAATAAACTACGCCTTTGTTTGTTGTGAATACGCATGCTCTAGCAGTAGAAATTACATACTGTGCCTTTAGTGTTTTTCATTATTGATAATAATAAGAAATGTTTTTGAGCACCATTTCAGCATATTTGAATAATTTCAGAGGTATCACGTGACCATTAACAAAATGGCTGAAAAATGCATTTTAAAATATGTGATAGTACAAAACACAAAAAGACAAAAGTCTCTTTGTATTTGTAATAAAATGTTGAAATAATAAAGTTTTACTGCCTGTACCTCAATGATCAAAAGGGACTTAATTAAAAAACATAAAAAAATGTAGAAAAAGCCTTACCCCAAGCTTTTGAACAGTTCCAGTGACTAATCAAATATCTGATTTTTTTTTTTGCCTGAAGTTAATGACAGAGATCCTCTTTGGAATTCGTGTCCTGAAGTACTATAATTGGGAGGAGCACTTTACTCAAAAGATTGAGGAGGCCCGTAAAAAAGAGCTGCATCACCTGAAACTTCTAAAGTACCTGGATGCGGTGTGTGTGTACACCTGGGCTGCTCTGCCCGTGGTCATCTCTATCCTCACCTTCATCACATTCGTTCTGCTAGGAAACAATCTCACTGCTTCAAAGGTGCGTAAGTCACTTAAAGGTTTAGTTCACCCAAAGATGAAAATTCTGTCGTTATGTAGTTCTAATCCCTTGAGACCTTTGTTCATCTTCAGCGTGTAAAGATATCTGAGAGCTCCCTTATCCTTCATAGACAGCAAAGATCTTGGGATGTTCAAAGTCCAGAAAATGAGTCAAAAACATTGTCAAAATATTCCATGTGACTTCAGTGGTGCGCAGAGGATGAGAGAACTCTCAGATTTCATCTAAAATATCTTTTATTTGTGTTCTGAAGATGAATGAAGGTCTCAGGGGATTGGAATGACATGAAGATGAGTTATTAATAACAGAATGCTATTATTTCGGAGAACTAACCCGTTAAGCCACAGCATCATTAGCACTATATTATTTAACCTAGTATGCAGTATACAGTCTTAAAATGTAGTCTAAGTCTAATTTGTCTTTAATAAATGGCTAAATATTGTTCTCCACCTTCTGTTTGGCAGGTGTTTAGTACTCTGGCTCTTGTGGGGATGCTCATTCTGCCACTCAATGCCTTCCCCTGGGTGCTGAATGGGACACTGGAGGCTAAAGTGTCTTTGGATCGCATTCAGCGCTTCCTCGCAGTACAGGACCAGGATCTCTCTCTCTATTACAGCCAAGGTACCTGGCTTGTTTTATTAAAGAGAGTCCATATCCAAGCACTACCCTGATTTCAACATGTCTGGTGTAGGGCTGGACAATAAATCGGAAAATGATCACAGATAATACTATATACAGTATCCATATCACAGAGAAGTGCAATAAATTAAGTTAATTTTATGTGCCAAGCATTTGTGTGCTGCATGCATGGGTTGTTCATCTAAATCTGATCCTAGTTACCTAGTGGTAAAAATGAATAATAATGGCAGGATATGAGAGAGTAAAATTACCACAGCTAATAAGAATCTGAATTTCTGCCAAGATTTTCAGTCATTCGTGGTGTTTTAAAGTCTAAATGTTTGTAACTTGACATATTTGTACTAGTGCTCAGCTTAAAGTGCTATTTAAAGGTTGGCTTAACTAGGTTAATTAGCTTAACTAGGCAAGTTAGGTTAACTAGGCAGGTCATTGGACAACAGTGGTTTGCTCTGTAGTGTAGCCCATCAGAAAAAAATCTTAAGTTGGCTAATAATATTGACTTTAGCAGTTTTTAAATTGTTTTTTTTTTATTCCAGCCAAACTAAAAGAAACTTTCTCCAGAAGAAAAATATGCAATTTTCTTGCTCTGTTAAACATCACTTGGGAAGTACTTTTAGAGAATTTTACAATTGGGCTAATGATTTTGTCTGTATAACTGTATATTAACCTCTTGTGTGATTGTACATCTTTATGTATGCCAGGTTCACATAATTAATAATGCATGTTATTCTTTTTCTGCAGTGTGTCCTGAGGACCCTCTTTCTGGTGTTCAGATGGTCCAGGCAAGTTTCTCCTGGAAGCAGTCAGAGGAAGCAGATTCTGTCAGTATACCTGATGACAAGACAGAGGAAGGGTCACCACCTCACAGTTTTTACCTCCACGCACTAAATCTCAATGTTAAAAGGGTGTGTGCTGCAGATGGACCAAATAAACCTTTACTTTTCTTCTCTCTTTAAATATTCTGTTGCAGGTTTAAATAATGGAATAGTATGTAGTTTTGTAAATGTCTTTACGTTCTGGTTTCAGGGCTCTCTGGTGGCCGTGGTGGGAAAAGTTGGGTGTGGGAAAAGCTCCTTGCTGGCCGCTATAACGGGAGAGCTGACCAGGTACTGATTAAAGATATCCTCATCTATAATGCACAGTAAAACATAAAGACAAAGTTATAAAACAAGTATAAACACTATTGTTCAAAAGTTTGGGGTCTGTAAGATTTTTCTTTATTCTTTTTTTTATTTTATTTTTTACTATTTTTAGAAGCATGGATGTGAAACATAATAACTGATAATATTTTAATTTAATATTTGAAATTTTCATAATATTTTACATTATTGTCTATATCAAAATATCTTTTGAAGACAAACATATTAGCCTATTAGCCTTCATGCAAATTAGTTATTAGAAATGAGTTATTAAAACTGTTACATTTAAAAATGGGTTAAAAATCTCTCTATTAAACAGCACTTGGCATAAATTTATACAAGTATTAAAAATGCACAGGAGCGCTAATAATTTTGTATTCAATAGTATTTATTTTAAAATGTGAATGAAATGTGATGACAAAGAAAAACAAAGTCTGCTATTCTGGTCTGTCACGTGATCCAAATGAAATCATTCTAATATGCTGATTTGGTACTCAAGGATGTTGTAGAGTTATGTAAAAAACAAACAAAATGTTATAAAATATAAATATGTAAATGGAATACTGTAATATATAAATGTTTTCAGATTCTTAGATTGATTGGCTATAATAATATTTTGCAACCTTATAAATGTTTTTATTGGTCAATTTAAAAAATAAAATAAAATAATTGGCCTACTGAACAGAAAAATACATATTTTTTAAATCTTACTGTATTTTCTTGTGACATGTAAATAATCATTATTATTAACACTAATGCATTAATAATCATAATTATTCTTGTTTAGTGCTAAAATATAAAAAGTAGAATAAAGTAAAGAAACATGAAAAATGTAAATGTGTAAAATCCTCATAATAGTGTTATTTTCTCTCCTGTAGGTGTGGCGGGGAAGTATTTGTTCTGGGAAGAGAGCAGGGGTTTGGATTGGCCGTCCAGGAGCCGTGGATCCAGCATGCAACAGTGCAAGACAACATTCTCTTTGGCAGGGAATATGACAACATGTTTTATCAATCTGTGATCCAGGCCTGTGCCCTGGCTGATGACTTAAATGTAAGTGTATACCTAGTCATTTGTTACTTTATTTAGCATTCTGCTTTCCCATGAATTGTAACGATGGAAAGTTAAAGCTGACACTATTTTGTTCAGATCTTGCCTGGTGGAGATCAGACAGAGGTTGGAGAGAACGGTGTGACTCTGAGCGGAGGACAGAAAAGCCGCCTTGCTTTGGCCCGGGCTGTTTATATGGTGCAACGTTTTTATTTTAATAGTCATGATCTGTTTTTATATATACATGTGTACTGTATACTTCATTTAAAAAAAAAAGTTTCATATGCAAAGATTTCTGTAGCAAAACCAATTACAGAAAAATATAAGGAAAATGAAAAAACTGAACAAAATAAAGGGTAATAACAATTAACAACATGAGGTCTTATAGAAAAACAAGAACTGCTTGTTACAGATAGGGGTTAAAGGTTCCATGAAATTAAAATAAAGTTATTAGATGTTAGTATCAGTATGTTACTGTGTGTACACATGGCCGCCGACGGCAGCGTCAAAGTTCGCTATTTTGATCTTGTATTTTAAAGGGGCCGTTGCAGCACATCAGCAGATCATTTACATTCCCACAGAAAAACATGCTTTCTAGTGGGAAAATGTTGCATATAAATAATGTTGCCTTTTATCAAACTCATTTAATTATGGAAGATCAAGTTGTTGCGTTGTGTGGCTTTGCTCCACCTATCCAATATATAGATAGATCAGATATTCTGAAGCAGCAATACAATTTTGTCGTTATTGTTAGCATGCGATTCCCGCTTTTTCCTCCAAAAATATATAACATTAATGCACATCTGTAACTTTATTAACATGTCATAAATAATTGGAAATCCGGCTACCGCAGTAATCAAACTCTCGTCCTTTTGGCTTGGGAACTAATGTGGTCGGAACCAAATTTCACAGGACTGTGTTCTCACTTCACAGCAGATTGAACTGCCAGCATGACATTAATTAGGAAATATTTAATTCACTGATACTTTGTTAAAAATGTATGATGGTTAATTTATTTCCCATTTTTGACAATGAAATATTCAATTATTTTGTTTGCAAAAAAAGTTTTTTTTCTATTTTTGTTTAATAAATCTTTCTTTTACATTAAAACTGAAATGTGACCTTTTAAGTAAATAAATAATTACATTGAAAATAAAATTATTGTTTAATAATCGAGGTAGTGTTAATTAAAAGTGGTTTTGATTTTAGGTTGTATGTAGAATAATTTTTTTTTTTCCAAGTTACATATTAAGAGTTGTTTGAGGCTGTAAAAATATCAAACAGAAGGTTCATACAGGTTTGGGAAGAAATATGAATGTATTTATGCTGCATTCTCTTATTTCAGGATAAAGAAATCTATTTGCTGGATGATCCCTTAGCGGCTGTGGATGCGGATGTTGCCCACCATCTCATGGAGAAATGCATCCTGGGAATTCTCAAGGACAAGACCAGAATTATTTGCACTCATCGTATCGAGTTTGTGGATAAGGCAGATGTGGTGGTGCTGATGGACAATGGGATGATTGTAAAAACAGGTACCGAACGTCATCAAGCATGCAGAGATAAAAGTATAAAACAAACTAAAATGAAAATCGCATCCACTACAAACAACAGTTATTATAAAGATCAAGCCTAAATCAAATAATTGTGTGGGAAATGCTCTAGAGTCTTTACAAACCCTCTCACTCCTCTCATCCAAATTTGTGTATACCTGTAAATATTCTGCTTGTGGGACATTACAGGTGTAGTTCACTCAGAAATGAAAATGATCCTATAATTTGCTCACTCTTAAGTCATCCTCAGTGTCCAGCGGAGAGACGAGAGCCACAACAAAGAAAAACACATACAATAAAACAATGCTCAAAAGCTCATTTTCTTCCCCATCACATAGCACTTTTGTTGTTTATTTATATAATTTATACTTTTGTTGTTTATTGTATATTATTTATATAAAGCCTCCAAAAGAGCGTAAACTAACCGCCAGGGGGTTAACGCATGTCTTATGAGGGGATTGAAATATTTCTATTTTTTAAATCATAAACTCAAATTACTGACTTGTGGCAACTGCTGAGTGCATGTTCTTGTCAACTTCTTGGCTGACCTCTGACTCGACGTATGATGTAAGATGAATTCGTAGCAGAAGTTTTTGTGAGAGTAGACAAACAATGATGATAACTAAACACTGGAATTAATTGAAAGTGGAAAAAGAGAAGTTAAAACGTCGGAGGATTTCACAGCTTGAGTTTTTTGCACACCCATATTTCTTTGAACCAGAGTATATCATCATCATTATCATCAAGCATCATATGCCAAGTCAGAGGTCGAGGAAGCTGTCAAGAACACTCATACAGCAGTTGCTAAAAGTGATTTGAGTTTATAATTGAAAAAATTTACATTTTCTTGTTACAAAAACACATTCATCCACTTCATAAGTCATGCGTTAACCTGCAGGACGTGTTTTACAACGGATTTATGTGCTTTTGGAAGCGTCAAAATAAAAGCCACTATCCAACACCATTATACAGCATGGAAGCACTAGGATAAAATTTAAAACTACTCCGACTGTGTTCATCTGACAGAAGAAAGTCATTTACACTGAGGATGGCTTGACAGTGAGTAAATTATAGAGTAATTTAAATTTTTTGGGTGAATTATTCCTGAATCATTTTATTTTAACAAGTTGCACCATGTTTAAGATGATTATAAATAAACATGTTATGTCAAGTAACAGCTCCTGAATAAATAAACATTTTGTTGAAACACACATGAAACATTTTTGGAAGGTGATTATGTTTTCCACATGAAAATGGTTCAAAAGCCCACGTTTCATGTGTGTTTTGCATTTGATTCACATGTGAAGCTCATGTTTTTTCTATAACGGTGAAACGTTGATTTTGCTAATGCCTTGGTTGCTATTTACATTCTGTGTGCTGTTTACTTAAAGGATTAGTTCACACAAAAAATAAAACTCACCCTCATGTCGTTCCAAACCCCTGCGACTTCTGAACACAAATGAAGATATTTCTGAAGACAAATTAAGATATTTATAAACACAAATGAAGATATTTTAAATAAAATCTGAGAGCACCCTCATCCTCCATAGACAGCAAGAGTCGCGAGACATTCAAAGTCCAGAAAGGTACCAAAAACATCCTCAAAACTTCAATGTGTCTTCAATGGTTCAACTGTGATGTTTGGAAGCTACCAGAATACTTTTGTGCGAACATAAAACAAAAATAACACCGCTACTCAACAGTTTCTTCTCCTCCGTGTCAGTATAGGGCCCGCCCTGAACAGAAGAAACTGTTAAATAAAGTCATTATTTTAGTTTTTTTGCACACTAACATATTCTCGTAGCTTCATAACATTGTGGTTGATCCTCTGAAGACTGTTTTGAGGATGTCTTTGATTCCTTTTCTAGATTTTGAATGTCTTGTGACTCTATGGAGGGTCAGGGAGTTCTTTCATCTAAAGTACCTTAAAGTCCACATGAACCGGAAGCTACGACCATATTGTTGTTTCGTATTGTAATGCAGTTCTTATAGAAACGGAATATTAAATGAGAAAACAGTGGGCGTGGCTTGTTTTTTCTAGATGATTGGATGTAGTAAAGTAGGCATTTTATTCAGAAAGATCAGGAAAAGGGTTTCGGAAGAGTTATTACAACTTAACAGGCACCTCCTCCTCACCATTTCTGTTTGTTGTGAAAACTAACAGTTGGAGGGGCGTAGTTAAGTATGTTAGCCACGCCCAATATCTAAGACAGACTTAATCTGAGAATTTAACTCAAACCAAACAGGAAGTACATTTTCAGATTTTAATTTTAGATTACAAGGGCAAAGTTTTTTTTTTTTTAATGACATGCACAGATGAATTGTTCATCACAAAACTAGCAATCTGAGCTAACAAAATCATATGGTTAGTTTTGATTGTACTTTAATTTGTGTTCTGAAGATGAACGAAGGTCTCAGGGGTTTGCAAAGACATGAGGGTGAGCTATTACTGACAGAATGTTCATTTTTGGATGAAAATCTTTAAATCTAGGTTTGTGTTTTTGTGATTTAAGGGACGCCAAACGAAGTACTGTCTCTGGTAAAAGGCCCTAAAGACAGCAAGAACAGCAGCAATGCTAAGGAGAAAGGTACTAATGCTTTTCAAATAAATCACCCACTCCCATCTGATGTTTTTTTAGTGCACTTGAACTTTGATTAATACAAAGAAACCTTCAGATTCTGCAGGCAGTGAGGAAAAGGAAGCAAGTGAGCCGGAGGTGGAGGCAGAACTGAAGATGTTTGGAGAAGAGCAGAAGCAAATGGGCACGTTGTCCTGGGCTGTTTATCGCTCCTATTGGAGAGCAGTGGGTGGATGCATGGCTGTGGCCGTCCTGCTCGGCCTCTTCCTAATGCAGGGTACTAACATCTCTTTTCATATCAGCTGTATGTGTTGTAAAGTTATCGCTGTAAGACAATCGTTGCACTATGGTTAGTGTTTTCATTTGTCTTATACAGCCTCCAAAAATGTGTCCGACTGGTGGCTTTCTCATTGGATTTCTCACATGAAGGACAATATGACTGAGCTGGTGTCAGTTTCGGTCGATCCACTCTTAACGCTGACTTTCCTTTCTGCTGGCAGACTTGTGTGAGTTAGACATCTCTTATTATTTACAATATCATTCAGAAAATATTAGGTTAGTATCTTTTAATGTTTATGAAGTTTGGTATGCTCACAAAGGCTGCTTTTTTAATAAAAACCCAAAATATAAAAATACAGTAAAATTGTATTATTGTGAAATGCTGTGTTCTAGTTTTAATACATTTTAAAAAGTAACCTATTGCTGTTATGCCGAGCTGAATTTTCTGCAGTCTTTTATATTAAACAGTTGTGCAGCTTAAAAAAAGATATAATGTTATAAATAATTGTTATAACAGTCTTTACTTTAACAGTTTTCACTTTTCTTTGGTCAATTTAATGCATCATTGCTGAATGAGATAAAGAAAAAACTCTAACTGTAAGGAATAAAGAAACTATCGAGTAAAAAAAAAAAATATATATATATATTATTTTTCAGTTAATATGGCTGGGCTTTATTTACATGCAGTAGAAGGCAAAACTATTAGAAGTTTCTTTAAACACATTTTAAACATAATTGTTTTAATAATTACCAGTATAGGTACCAATATGTACCAGTATTCAGCTTAAAGTTCAATTTGAAGGCTTAAATACATTAAGGCAATTTACATTTTATTAGGCAAGTCATTAGAAAACTGGTGTGTTCTGTAGCCAATCGAAAAAAAGAGATCTTAATAATATTGACCTTAAAATAATTGTTAAAATTCTAAACTGCTTTTATTCCAGCTAAACAAAAAGAAAGAAGACTTTCTTCAGAAGAAAGTTTCCTTGCTCTGTTAAACAGAATTCAAGATTTCACAGGAGGGCTAATAATTTTGCCTTCAACTTTATATATTTCAAAATATTGTAAATTTCATGATTTTTCCCTCAAAAATATTAATTGTATTTGACCGTTTATGTCTGACATGAACATAAAAGATAAAAAATGTTTTCTTGTAGTCTAGATATCTCTTTTAAAAATGTGTACAACTCATATTTTTTATTTTATAAAGTGATTTTAAAAAGTAGATGTTTTATATACAAATTTGAAAATCTTGTAGCTCATTTGAGAAATATTTAACTTGTTTTGACTAAATTATCTTCCTCTACTCCATCACTTTTACCAGGTTTAATGCACCTGCCAGAGGTTCAGAGTCTTCTGGGAATATGAGCTCAGAGCTGAAGTTTTATATGACAGTGTATGGATCTCTGGCAGCAGCAAACACAGTATTCACCGCCGCTCGAGCATTTCTCTTCGCCTATGGAGCAATCTGTGCTGCTACTGTCGTTCATAAGAGACTGCTGTCCAGTGTGCTTAAGGTAATGAACCATAACATTGCTTAAATGGGGAAAAAAACAACAATAAAACAATGTTATTTATTTGCAGAAGTCAATTAGTTTGATATTTTTTATGTACACACATTTCATTAAAGAAACTAAAAATACAGTAGAAGGGGTAGAATTGGGAAATAACTGTTTTCTATTGAGTGTGGTTTAAATTTTCATTTATTTCTGTGATTTAAAATGTTAATTTTAAAGCATCGTTTTCATTATATATTGTCTTCCTTCAGAAATCATTCAAATATGCTGATCTGCTGATTAAGAAACATTGATTATTGTTATCAATGTTAGAAACTGCTTCATAATTTTTTGTGGAAACTGTGATAAAGTACCATTTATAAGTATCGTTAAAATGTATTTACTTTTATTCACCAAGGACACATTAAATTGTTCAAGAGTAAAAGTAAAAACATGTAGAATGTAAAGATTATTAAATTTCAAATACATGCAGTTTTTTTTCATCAAGAATCCTAAAACGAAAAAGAAAACTATGAAGCAGGAATTGTTTTTCAACATTAAATATAACAGTCATTATTAATGATTGGGTACCAATTAATAATTGATCATAATTGAACAGCAAATCAACATATTATAATGTTTTCTGAAGGATCATTTGACGCTCAAAGCTAGGTTAATATTGCTGAAAATTCATTCAGGGGTAAATCATATTTTGAACTGCCTTCAATACACAAACAGTTATTTGAAATTGTAATAATATTTCACAATTTTAGAGTATTTAATGCAGCCATGGTGAGCAGAAAAAATATATTTTAAGAATTATATATAGTTAAATATATAAATACCAAAATTTTGACTAGTAGTAATCTTTAATAAATAGTGTAATATTTTAATAATATATTTAATAAATTATTTATAAAAAGAATTTACATATTTTTTCTTAAATAATATTCTATTTATGATTTACTTGGTAAATAGATATTATTATTATTATTGTTGTTGTTGTTGTTGTTGTTATTATTAATTTAAAATAAACACATTGCATGCTTTTTCTATTCTAGGCCACTATGACGTTCTTTGACACAACACCCTTGGGTCGCATCCTGAACCGTTTTTCCTCAGACATTTACAGTGTGGACGACTCTCTCCCCTTCGTCTTAAACATCCTCCTGGCCAATGTGTTCGGTCTTCTTGGGATGCTCATTGTCATGAGTTACGGGCTTCCTTGGGTTCTGCTTCCTTTGGTTCCTCTGGGGGTGCTTTACTACCAAACCCAGTGTTTTTATCGTTACTCGTCTCGTGAGCTGAAACGCCTGTGTAGCCTCACACTCTCTCCAGTTTATTCACACTTCTCAGAAACCCTTAGCGGCCTGTCCACGGTGCGGGCCAGTGGACACACTACCAGGTCTGAAAATACAATAATGAAACAATAATGATACAATATTCAAAGGGATACAATAATGAAATCTTGTTTATTTCTGATGAGAAAAAAATCAACATAGAAAATGAAATAATTTTATATTAAAATATACATTATATAGTAATGTGATATGTTGTTTACATGTGATAAAATGTTGTGTTTAATCTATGCAGATTTGAATCCTAAAGTCCCAAAATACTTACATTCATGAAAATTGATTCTGTTATTAGTAGTTATTGTGGCTATTTTGGGTTAAATATGACCTGGTCTTTTCACTGATTGAAATTTACCTATTTTACAAGACAATAATACATACTTTTTCTACTTGTTTTTAAACAAACACTCCATTTAAAAAATAAAATAACTGCTCATTTTACAACTACCCTACAGTTAAACAGATGAGTTTTACCATTTTTGAATCCACGATTCTGCCAATCTACGGGTCTAGTGGCAACGATTTTAGCTTAGCTTGGCATAGATCATTGAATCAGATTAGACCATTAGCATCTCACTCAAATTTGTAAAAAAAAAAAATCTCAATAATTTGATAACGTGAAAAGCTTTTATGCAGATTCTAACAATATAACTACAGAAGAGTCAAGCTTTAAATGGAAAGTTATGTAATCTTTTTGGTCATTTTTAAGCAAGATGCTAATGGTGTAATTTGATTCAATGATTTATGCTAAGCTAAGCTAAAAGTGCTTCTGCCAGACCTGGAGATCAGCTGAATTGATTAAAAAATTGTAAAACGCTTCTGTTTAAATCTAGGGGACTTGTAAAATGGAAAAAAGTGGAGTATTTCTTCAAAAAACACTGAATGTTGAATGAATTTCAGTTTTGACTGCATTTCTGTGTTTGAGAACAGATTTGAGGAGGAGAATGAGAGGCGTCTTGAACAGAATCAGCGCTGTCTCTTTAACAGTAATGCTGCCATGCAGTGGTTGGACATTCGGCTGCAGATGATCGGTGTGACTGTAGTAACAGGCATCAGTGTGATCGCAGTAATCCAGCATCAGCTCAAATCCATCGATCCAGGTTTACCTCTTCATTTACAAATACATATTTAAAGCATTTAGCAGACTTTTAGAAGGTTTTAGTTTCTTTTCACGGTCAACAGCATATTCAGAATGGTATCTAACAGGAAACAAGTGCTACCTTTAAGAATACAAATATGTTTACAGAATTTTCATCTGACCAATCAAATGTTCTTTAGAATCTATACCACCTTACACAAAAGACAAAACTTACCTCAAAACATATCTCACACATCTGAATCATATACAGAATGTTGTGTAGAATTATACAAACTGTATAAAAACCTCTGAATCATAAATAAAACTGATGAGGGGAAGAGTCCCATGCACCAACATACACACATTTTTCCAACTGAACATCGTTGCATACATAAAAAAAAAAGAGTTTTCTATTAGTACCAGTTCCTTGTTTCATCTAAAGGAGTTTTTTTTATTGCAGCTTTAAATAAAATGTGATTGGCTGATTTTAAAAAAAGGGTTTTCATTTTAATCCAATCACACCATAACTATTTGCTCCAATGGAAATAAATAAGCTGTGTGTTCCAATGCACTTCAGTGGGTTCATTGTCCAGTTCAGGTGGTTTAAAGATACTAAAACAGCTAAAATCTTGTCTCTTCCTTTTTCTGCCAGGTCTGGTGGGTCTGTCTCTGTCCTATGCACTGTCTATCACCAACCTGCTGTCAGGCCTGATTTTCAGCTATGCACAGACAGAGATGCAGTTGGTGAGCATTGAGCGCACAGAGGAGTATTCAACCAGCATCCCGCAGGAACCCCAACAGGCCAGCCTTGAGGTTACATTTCTGATATATTTCTCATATTTACCTTAGAAACTCAATCTAAATGTGATTTTGTTAAGTGAGGGATTATGTTCATCCAGCAAGTTGCTCTCGCAGAATCAAGCCTAACAGGGGTAGTTGGCTCGAGGCCGTAGGCTGAGTGCCTTAGTGCCCTAGCAGTGCTGATATATAGCCATATCGCACTGCTATGAATGTGATATTGTGTTTATACAACAGTTTGACGGCAAAATCGTGTATATGAAAAAGAAAATCAAATACGGAGAGTCTCAAAAACCCTTTTGTACGAGGAACTACTTTCTTCCGCTGTTCACATCTGCAGCTGACGGTCAATGCTGCTTTGAAAAAAAAGAAAGAAATATATGTATATATGTTTATATTTATAAATTTGTTTATATATTTAAGGCAGCATTGAGCGATATGATAATTGTATTGGATCATATAGAGATTTTCTCTAAAGCTCATCTATAAATATATCCTTGCAGCGCAGTACTGATTATGCATGCATTAGAGTAGCAAAAAGGTTAATCAATTATAATTAAATGTATTAGAAAAAGCAAAACCTGTTTGAATGAACTGACCACTGTCTTCTGTGAGCAACAGCGCAGAGAGAAACCTCTTTCTCGGTTTAGTTCACTCACAGTTCATTGCTGAAAAATACACACGCATGTTTATTCTCATAAACACTGATATGTCTAAAATGAAAGTGAACAGTTTGAGAGAATTGCCTTTTTTTAGTCATTACGATTTTATTTATTATAACCACTAATTCATTATTTATTATAATCACTAATTCAGTTGGTGAAAGTGAAAGTCATTGCCGAGCAATTTCATATAACCACTAGCCTATAATGGGCAAATTTGATGCAAAGATTTGATAAATTTTTTTTGCAAACTCAGTGTTCAAAATAGACTTAGCCTATTTATTTTTTATGTTCACAGTACCTGATGCTATTCAAATAAATGAAAAAGTTGCAAAAAATTCTTATAAAAGATCAAAATTACTGCAAAATAGCTGCAAGATGCTTTGTGATCTGTTCATGAATTAAAAAAACCATATCAAAACATTCCCCCCTCTGTTTTTTTTTGCACAATTCGCACCCTGTGTAATATATATTATTTATTTCAATAATTATCTGAAGAATTCCATGTTTCATCTGCAGGTTTCAGACAGGTGGCCTGAAAGAGCTCGTGTTGAGTTTGTAGATGTGGTGTTGTCGTACCGGCCTGGTTTGCCCAACGCTCTTGATGGGGTCAGTCTGGAGGTGTTGCCTGGTGAGAGGATTGGCATAGTGGGCCGTACAGGATCAGGGAAATCCTCATTGTTCCTTGCGCTCTTCCGCATGGTGGAGCTCAACCAGGGTCAAATCTTGCTCGATGGGGTCAACATCAGCTCGGTCAGGCTCAGTGACCTGCGGTAAGAGTTATTATAGTCACTGTTGGTTTAACATACTCCTATTTTGTAAGCCAGATACACTGACATTGAAAAGTTTGGGGTAAGATCAGTAAGTTTATTTTTTGTTTTGTTTTGTTAGGTTTTAGGCAAAAACATTATCAAAAGTGACAGTGAAGAGAAAAATAATGTAACAAAAGATCTCTATTTGCTTTTTCTTTTAGTTTAAAGAATGCTTTAGAATAATTATTTATATTTCAAGCATTTAAGCATAAGAAACATCTGTAACACTTTCTATGAAGCTCATACTTATAATGAATTCTAACTCTGTTTATAATTATTTATAATCAATCATAATAATTCTATAAAATATAGAATTCTACTGCATCATATTCTACTGCATTATAATGACAGTTATAGCTGCATTTATAATAGTGTTATGAAATATATTTACTAGTGATGCATTTAATTTTTCAGTGTGTATGTTCATAACACATACATTATTTATAAGTATTACTTAGTCAGGATTGTATTTATAAAGATGCAGTTTATAGTCAATCATAACAATTCTATAATTCTATTCTGTACATTTAAAAAATAAATGGTTAGGATTAGAGATATGACATGGAAGATCAGTTTAACGTGCAATAGACCATTTTAAAATGCATAATGAGCACATCTTTATATGGAAAATTTGCATTCTGTTTTCACTTTACTTTTAAGTAATATATATTTAATAATATATTATTCATAATATTATTAATAAACTTTTATAATAATTAATTATAATTATGAGCTTCAAAGAGAGTGTTACAGAAACTACTTTTTTGAAATGTAAAAAAAACAAACACTTGGCAACCACAAACCTTTATATGAGGTTTCACTTATTAGCCCTCCTGTGAAGTGTTAATTATTTTAAAAAGTGCTGTTTTGTGAAGAGAAACTTTTTTTCAACACAATTTTAATAACTAATTTCTAATAATTAATTTCTTTTGTCTTTGCCATGAGGAAAAGTACTCAATATTATACAAGTGTCATGAAAATTATTCAGACTTTTAGGTTCACGAGTCCAGTGAACCTAACAGTTAAGAGAAGTCCACAACCAAGTGAAGTTCACGAAATGTTTAATCCTTTATTCAAAGAATGGCTTATTTATTCACTTCAGTCGAGCTGTGAAAACATCTTCACCCAATGGCTGTAAACCAAGAGAAATTCATTCCTAAAAAGGCACCTTAGTTTAATAGTTTCAAGTATTAAAAAGAAACACGGGTTAGGGGTTTCAAAAAGGAAACACCTTTACTCAAGAACAGAAACTCAACTTTTAGAAATATGCATCCTGTTTGGCTGTTTAACTAGAGAACTGCAGCTCAAGAAAACAAAGATGTAAACTTTTTCAATAATAGATTTAATTCTACAACACAAGATACTAGTATTCAGCATAAAGTGCCATGTAAAGGCTTAGGTTAATTGGGTTAACTAGGCAAGTCAGGTAAATCGGGCAAGTTATTGGACAACAGTGGTTTGTTCTGTAGACAGCTGAAAAAAAATACTAAAGGTGTTAATAATATTGACCTTAGCAGTTTTTACATTTAAAAAAAAATATTTGCAAGACTAAAAGAACTTTATTAAACAGCACTTGGGGATATGTACGAAAAAGAATTACAATTTCACAAGAGGGCTAATCATCTCAGTCCAAAGTTGTGTAAATGCATCCTTTCATAAATCTTAAATCATTTAGTACATCTTATGAGATGCATTTAAAGTGAAACCCACACATGAATTTTAAAACACTTTTTTCCAGTGTTTCAGTGGAAATGTGACCTTTTCGGTATGCAGAAAATTTCACATTATGCCAAAAATGTATTTCATTAAAATCATTTTTACCAATCTTGAATGCTTATGAAATATTGTGTTTCTCTATAAAGATAAGGTTTGGGGGCCCTAGCATGAGAGATGTGACCTCTTTGAATATTGTTGTTAATTTCCTTGTCTTGTGTGGAAAAGTACAGCAGGTCTGTAATGTAACCTTGAAGAACTGATATAAACAGGAGAAATCCTTGTCACACTCCCCAGTGACCTGTGTTTCTGTGTGACTGTCTGACCCTCTTGCAGGAGAATAAAATCATCTTTAAATATAATCGGGCATCGGTTTGTCTCTTAATGATTCTAATTTTAGAATTGCCACGACAGACAAGTGATGAAATATTTCTCATGCATTTTCCATCATAATGTTTTTGTTTTTTTCCTCTAATTTCCATCTTAAAAGTAGATTTTGGTTTTTGATTTTGGTTTTAATTTGTTCTCAATTTGATATTAAAGGGATAGCTCACCCAAAAATTCTGTTGAATACAAAAGAAGATATTTTGAAGAAAGCTGATACTGGTAACCATTGACTTCCATAAGAGGAAAACGAATCCTATGCAAGTCAATGGTTTCAGGTTTCCAGCATTTTTCAAAGTATCTTTTTTTGTGTTCAACAGAAAAAGAAACTCATAATGATTTGAAACAATTAAAGGGTGAGTAATTGATGACAGAAGTTTAATTCTTGGATGAACTGCGACGTCTAAAGTTTTTTTTGTTTTTGTTTTGTCGCCCTCTATAGATCAAAACTGGCCATCATCCCTCAGGATCCCTTCCTGTTCTCCAGCTCCGTGCGAGAAAATCTTGATCCTCACGGCCGCCATCCAGACTTTAGACTGCTAGAGGCTCTTGAGCAATGCCACCTGGGAAATGTAGTTCAGAGAAACGGTGAGAGTTCATGAACTTTTGGTTGTTTTGTTCAGCTCTTGTTTATCTTCCCTGAAAGGAATTATCTGGGACATGAGAAAATACTTTCAGCTTTCATATTAATTGAATTGTTTTTTTCTGCTTGTGACAGGTGGCCTGGATTCGGAGGTTGGAGAGAGAGGAAAGTCTCTGTCTGTGGGCCAGAGGCAGCTGTTGTGTCTTGCTCGTGCTCTGCTAACAGAAGCTAATGTATAAAACTATTGTTTATTTAAGGCAACACATTGCAGGTCAATATGGTAAACAATTATTTCAAAAGATGTCACCATATTTTCCCAGTTGATTGATTTCTTAAAGAATCGCAAACATTTTTTGTATTACAAGTTCTCTAAAATCATGTTTAAATATGCAAATGAGGCAATGTGTTATGAAATAAGCTCTAATTTGCATACATTACTAGCACAAAAATATGACATTTGAATGAAGTCAGGTTCCAAATTCTTGTAAATTATTTTTACATTATATTCACAGATTTTTTTTTTATCTCTTGGTATAATTCAGAAAATACTGTGAACAGCCAGAAAAAATAACATGACATAAACATTAAAATAAGATTAACAGAAACGTAACATTAACATACAAAAAACATAACATAACATAACATAAACCTGACATGGTAAACATAACATAGACATGACATAAACATAACATAACATTGACGTATAACAAAAGTAACAAACATAGGATAAACATAACATTATCATCTTTTTTTTATAAAACATTATGTATTCTAACTGTGCTCTTATGTATGCTCTATAAAAACAGAAACAGAAACCTATGCTCTATACACAACATAAACATAACATTGATATTACATAACATTGCGTATACCAAAAGTAACAAATGTAGAATAAACATAACATTATTTGTATAAAATATTATGTATGCTAACTGTGCTCTTATGCATGCTCTATAAAAAAATGTTTTTTTTTGTTTAAAAAAAAGGTTATGGCCTGTTTTATGACAACCTTTAGAATATTTATAGTAATTGAAATTTACTGACAACAAAAGAAACACCTACAATTGGTGAAAAGTGTTTTATTGATTTATATTAGTTTGACTGAAAAAACACTTTCTGTAAAAATGAAAAAGCCCAAAAATCTCAAAAATGACAGGTGCTTGAAAAACAACAACTATAATTGCCTGCAGTGTCTCGCCTTAAAGTAGAACATAAACCATTTCAGACAAATATTTGTTAATCCCATGTAACTGTGCGCTTTGTTCATTTATGTTCTGATAGATTTTATGCATTGATGAGGCCACAGCGAGTGTCGACCAGAAGACTGACATGCTGCTACAGAAAACCATCAGAGAAAAATTCAAGGACAAAACTGTCCTCACCATCGCCCACAGGTCACAAACTACTTCAGCGTTGACATGAAAATTTTTTCCTTATTTACTCACCTGTTATTCTCACAACCCAATAGAAATGGGTTTATTTTCAGAACAAATGAAGATATTTTTATTCAAATCTATTAAGAGATGTCTGTCTCCAAACTATGATGCTACAAAATCATAAAAACATTTAAACATCTTCTAAAGAGACACAATCATAAAATATATTAGATTAACAGATAACATGAACATGTTTAAAATGATCTTTTGTGGCATAAACACACTGATCAGCAAACTGTTTATAGCATTCAGATTTCAAACCTGCACATTTGAGCTTCCACAAAAATCTATTTCGTTCTTGTACATCAAACAGCCATAGTATGGTTGTTCTTCAATGTTTATATGGGAATAAAAGCCGAAATTGTATTAAACTCCTTTAAAAGGATAGTTCACCCAAAAAGGAACATTTACTCAACATTTAATCTCCCTCATGTGGTTCCAAACCTGTTTGAGCTTCTTTTTGATGTAAAAGACAAAAGAAGATATTTTGAAGGATGTTGGACACCGATAGACATTGACCTCCATAGTAGGAAGAAAAATACTTTGGAAGTCAATGGCTGCTAGTTTCCAACATAATTCAAAATATCTTCTTTTGTGTTCAACAAAAGAAAGAAACTCATGAAGGTTTGGAATGAATGGATGGCGAGTAAATTATGACAAAATTGTAATTTTTGGGCAACTTATCTGTTTAATTGATATGGATTTATTTTTAAAATCTCTTTCTTATGGATTTATTATTTTATTTTGTTGATCTCTACATGAACCTTTTGGAGCGTCAAAGTTATGGGTGAATAGACTGTCAATACAGGGCCAGAAATCTCTTATTTATTTATAATATCTTCATTAAACTTTCCCTTCTTATGGTTTTGGAATGACATGAGGATGTGTATACTGAAAAAAAAAAGCTTTTTTTTAGCTTTTGTCTTGTTTTTAGTCAAAATATCAAAAAAACTTTTATTTACCATTAAATTTTCTAGATGAGTAAAATATTGTTTTTTTGGGGGAATGACTAGTTAAAAGTACATAGTCTTGTTTATGGTTTAAAATAAGATTATTTTTCTTACCCATGATTATCTTTTAATCTTCTATTTTGTTTGTTTTAAGGAAAAACTTAATTTTGACTCATAATTTCTGAAAAACAAAACTTTTTTACTTGTCTAGAAAGTACTACTTGATTGAAGAATTTTTCGATCTTTGGACTTGAAATGAGACACTTTTTTAAGTAAATAATTTGGGGGTATACTATCTCTTTAAATTTAACTTGATATTGTAGTTTGTAGATATTGTAGGAATTAACATGGGGGACAAACAATTAAATGATGCAGAATTGTTTTTCAAAAAAAAAAAAAGTTAAATGTAGTAACAAGTGCAAAGTTTATGAGGTGTTTATTAAATGAAACTGACAACTCTGACTGGTGACTTCACATTGCAAAATTATATTTGCAACTCTTTTGTGATGTTAATTCACACCTACGTTATTCTGAACAGTCAAGTGTGTAGTATTTTAGCATGCATTTTTAGGTCATTTTAAAGGGATAGTTCACCCCAAAATTAAAATTGTCATCATTTACTCACCCTTCATTTGCTCCAAACCTGTTTGAGTTTCTTTCTTCTGTTGAGCACAAAAAGAAGATATTTTGAAACATGTTGGAAACCGATAGACATTGACTTCCATAGTTTTGTTTTTCTATTATGGATGTCAGGTATAAATGGTTTGCAACATTGCTCAAAAATATCTTCTTTTCTGTTCAACAGAAAAAAAGAAACCCATAAAACTTGCAATATTCAAGGATGAGTAAATGGTGAGTAAATGTAGTTTTTGGGTGAACTATCGCTTTAAAGGGTTAGTTTATTTTGAAATAGTTTATTAATTTATTTTGAGCATGAAAATTCTGCTATTAATTATTCACCCTCATCTTGTTCCAAACCCCTGGGACCATCAGTGATCTTAAGAACATAAATTACGAAATTTTTGGAGAAATCAGAGAGCTCCCTCATCCTCCATAGACAGCAACGGTCCTGAGATGTTCACAGTCCAGCAAAATACCAAAATATATATATATATATATTTTCAATGGCTCAATTTGAATATTATCAAGTTACGAGAAAAACGTTGTGCGCACATAAAACATAAACAGTAGCTATGTTTCCATCCACCTATTATTATGCACATTTTGGATTATCGGGTAAAATTGCTAGATGGAATTGTCAAGATAACTGAGTAGAATAAACTTTTTATTTGATAAGTAAAAATGGGCATAACCTACGATGGAAACACTTTTACCGAATAAACTCCAGTATGTGCATTAAAAAAAGTGTGTAAAAAATGTGTGTGATAGGACGCAATAATGGAGAAACCTGTGGCCGACCACATTGTTAAACATCTGAAATGTTGTTTTGGTCATTCTGAAATGCCTTAACCATTTCAGTATTATTATTATTATATTATTAATTACCTGCATAACTGTCAAGAGCGTCTTCGCTCCGCGTCTCACGCCTCCAAATGCTACCACACGTTCATTGTGTGTCAGCATTGTCTTTTGAGGCACAAGTAATTTATCAAATGAGGAATAGACTCACGCAGCTTCTCCTTGTTCTCTTTGACTCATTGGATGGAAACGCTGCTTTATTCGCAAATCTTTTATGCAATATTCCAGTTTTGCTCATAAATTTAATTTGCATCTTTGATTGGAAACATAGCTAATGACTTTATTCAACCGTTTATTCTGTGATATCTGACGAGGAAGAGAAAACATAGCAAACAAAGTAATTTTGGTCTACAAAAGTGTTCTTGCAGCTTCATATGGTTACAATTGAACCACTGAAGTCATGGAATATTTTAGACTTTTGCTTTATGGAGGGTCAGAGAACTCTCGGATTTCATCTAAAATATTTTAATTTGAGTTCTGAAGATGAACGAAGGTCTCTAGGGGGTTTGAAACCATATGAGTGTGAGAAATTAATAACAGAATTTAAATTTTTGCGTGAACTAACCCTTTAAGAACATTTGTGTTACCTAACACAGTCAACTAGCCTTTCTAATTCCACAGACTGAATACAATCATGGACTCCGACAAAGTGTTGGTGATGCATGCTGGGAAGGTGGTGGAGTTTGACAGCCCTGCTGCTCTGTGCCAAAGAGAAGACTCTATTTTCCAGAAACTTTTACGTGGAGGGGAAGACCAAGTTTAAAATACTGAATTTCCAGCCAAGAATGTAGTTTGATTGTAAAGCATGACCACTGCATGTGTGATATGTGCAGTTTATATCATGCTGTACAATATAGAAAACTCTTAAACTCAGGAAAATTTGTTTTGTTGTTTTATAAATGTCACATTTGTATTTAAATGTGAATCTGTCCTAGAAGTAAATTTATTTTAAGTTATTGGACTTTACGATTTGTTTTTTTTTAAGAAATATTACTATTGAGGAGAGTGCACACTGCAAATTTTGTTTTTTTGTTTGTCTTGTTTCTAGTCTAAATATCAGGAAAAAATATTAAATCAAGACACAATTGTTTGTAAAGTACATACGTTTTGTTTAGTATATACTAAAAAATATTGTTTTGTTTCAGAAAAAAAGTCAAAATTTAATGGCTGTTAAACACTTAAACATCAATTAAACACTGAACTAAAGTACACTGAACTTCAACTCTGAAATCTGGACTTTACTAGAACTATGTTAAGCTGCTTTGACACAATCTATATTGTGAAAAGCGCTATATAAATAAACATGAATTGAATTGAATTGAATTTCCCCATTGGCACATTTTTAAAGGAAAAACTTAATTTCGACCTATTATTTCTGTAAACACTTTTTTTTTTACTTGTCTAAAAATGCTTCACGATAGAAGAATTTTTAGATATTTGGACTAGAACACCCCAAGTAAGAAAACATTTTTTTGCAGTGCATTTAATTCTTTAATCAGGAAAAAAGGGTCTTATTTTCATTATTCAAGGTGTGTCCTAGTGTGTTCTAATATGTATTTTGTGACGTTTGAACCGCATTGTCTTTTCTCAGAATGCTTAGTGCATAATTGGTTTTATTAAAGGTGTGAATGCTTGTTATAAACCATCTCCTCCCAGAACAACCTGGGTGGAGTGCCTACGCCTTGTACAGGTAGTTGTTTCCCATTGGGTATGACTCATTTGTGTGCATAGTTTAGTTTTTTTTACTATTTCTTTTGATTTCCTCCAATCAATCAGGAATTAGGGAGAGGTTTATTATTGTTATGTCACCCTGCCTCCATGAGGAACAAGCAGTGATGCTGTACTGAGGCATGTGTTTGTACCTTAAACCAGTTTTTCCGCTCTGGAAATGTATTACTTGCTGCAGTGAGAGTTTCATGAACAGTAAGAAGAGGACAGAGGTAAACACGGACTCATCCAGTGGAAACATCCAGTCATCAGCATGATATATTATTACTAGACATAAATACTGAACAAGGATATAAAAGCTCATAGGATACAAGGTAAGGCTTTTCTTTTGCTGTTCCGATTTAAACAATACTTTGGACTGTTTAAAAAAAAATTATAATCCTATAAAAAGTAAAATCTTGTATGTTTAGCCAGCGTAGGTGTCCAGTTGTTATGAATTACTATGCAGTGAATGCACAAGTTATGCTTGTTTAATTTCATTTTTACTGTATTTTACAAATAGTTTAATGTTTTCAAATTGCTTTTATGTATTAAAACATGAATTATTGCATAGGAATGTTTATTTAAAGTTGTGAATAAGAACATGTACTGTATTTTTGTATACTACGTATTACAAAAAGAGTGTTTCTGATGCACATTTTCACAATGTGAACCTTTAATTTGTGATTACTATAAATATATGGTAACAGCTTCGTGCATGTTCGTAATCGGATGTTTTTGGTAGATTTTATGATGAAATAGCTGACAATTAAGTCATCACAGATTATCAATATGTCTTTACAGATGATCATGGGATAATCCGGTCCCTCTGCGATTGCACGTTTAAAACAGAGGGTGTGGTTAATAAGGTGAGGTCTGCTCACAGTTTCTTTTGTCTGGCCTAACCTGTTCCTAACGCCCTCTTGTTACACTATCCTAACAATTCTTTGAATACCTTACAGTTTCGTCTGTCTGTTTATTCACCAATGCGATAAATGCTGACTTTTTAAAAAAAGCATGGAAGTTTTCTCGGTTTTCTTTCAGTCTGAGAGAAGTGCTTCTTTTCATTCACTGATTGCCCCATATATATAATATAATATAATATAATATAATATAATATAATATAATATGTTTATAATGTTTAAGTATGTGATTGCATTGTGACTTAACATGCATTTGTAATCATTTGTATTAAAATGTAGGTCTCATGAGTGCAAAATTCCCTTTGCATTAACAGGTTTCAGTTCTGGAGGCTTTTGAGTAAATATATATACTAGTGAAATGGTATGTTATCAGTTTTTAATCTTATTTGTCTTTAATTATGCTTTTTGTGATTGATTTTGTGTTACTGTTTTAGTTATTAATAGAAATAAATGATGAGTGAATTACTGATGAAATGTTATTTAGTGCAAACTGGCAATGCATATGTTGCTCATCAAAAGTTTAGATTCATTTATGCATGTGATTAATTTTATGTTATGATCATCATGTTTTGTAATTGGCAGGCTCTTTACCGAAGAAGCCTGTCCGACAGCCTGCTGCTTGAAGATAATGTCTCTGGAGAGTACACCGACCTGCACTTTCTTGAAGGTACAGTTGCATGACGTTGCATGTTGCATGACGTTGCATGTTCGATTATGAATTTATATATTTTTAGCTCAGGGTCAGGGCTGGCTGAATAACTGAGCAAAGCTGTGATATGTAGGGTGGTTTCACCAAAAACTCTGGCTACGTTTACACTAATCCGGATAAATTTAAAAACGGCATTTTCATCTAAAAAATGCTCCATGTCTACGCTATTGTTTTAAAATCTTTTTGTCATTCACACTAAAACAACTGAAAATGCTTTCGTTCATGTATTGCGCATATGCACAGATGTAAGACGCTTTTACCTGCATGATATCTGCCTGGTGTTTATTTACTTTCCATCTCTTTGAACGTTGTGGCAAAATGTCGCAACTGTAGTCTGCTTCCACTGCTGAACAATAGCTCCCAATAAACGTTACTTGTCTTTTGAAAAGGGCCAATATGTCAACAAACTTGACATTAATCTTTAATAAAGCTGTCAAATGGGACAGAATCCAAAACATCTTTGCAATGTCGTCGCCCTTGTTAGCTGAATTGGTCACATGACTGCGTGACATGATTAAATGCATCATCATTTTAGAAAGCTTCCATTTTCACAGTTCACACTGCAACACGAAAATGACTTCAAATTGATGCACTTTGGAGAGCGTTTTTAAAAAGATATATTTTTGTTTCCTAAAAATGCAGTCTTGGTGTGGACGGAAGGCTAAAACAGAAAGAAAAATATGCGTTTTTAAACGAAAACATATTAGTGGCCTCCAAATGCCCAGAAAGAAACTCAGGAAATGCCCTCATAATCCTCTTTATAAACAAAATATTGGAATCATCTTACAGAATAATTTATTGCAAACACATGACCGAGATTATGAGGTAAGTTTGGAGTTAAACCATGTTATTATATCTGGTAATTTCATGTGCTCCATTTACTACACAGAGCCATAGTTAATTGAGAAGCTGCACAAACAGCTGTCATTATCACAGAATGATTGTCTCAATGACATATTGATTGGTTAAATTGAATTTGATTTTAAAAACCGCATAGCTTATTAATGAACTACGACTCTGCTCCGTCTGAGCGCATGTGCTGGAGGTTTACTAGAACTGGTTTTACTGAGAAAATATGCATGAAAATTGCCTCTGAGTTATCAACCAGCCCTAATACTATCACTATATTATCACTATAAAGTTAATGATCATCATTTTTTTTTTATTCTTTATTCTTTGGTGTAAGAATAGGTGCAGCCATTGAAACCCTATTGGTTTGATTGCTTTCATTGATTTTAAGCAGCAAAAAACAGCTTGTTGTGCTGTTTTATGTCGTAAACTTGTATTTAATTATTATATTATTTACATTTTTATATATTGTCATATACACAATTGTTTGTAGAGCAAGTGATTTGGCCATTTATTATTCCTGGAAAAGTGGAAAAGGGCTTACGTTCGCATTGCAGAATAAAATCAATACAATGAACAAAATAACTTTGCCCTGAACCCACCAAGCAATTTTGTGTTTAAAAGACAACTAAAAATGCTTGCTGGGAACCTTGGCATGATGAAAACTGTTGATAATGTATTGCACTTTTAGGGGAAGACATTCTTGGTGCCAGTGGTCAGTTTGAGCTAAAAAAGAATGAACAAAAGAAGAATGAAGCTGTGGACATTTTGAAGTTGATTGATAATGACAAGGAGTTTCACGGATTGAAATCCAGCAGAAGTTTGGAAAATCTGGATATCAAAGCTCCAGTTGAGGTCTGTTTTTTCTTTTAAAACCCTGAATCATATGTCCAGCAAACACATTGATTTGTTCTAACTGAAATGTTTCAACAGGTGTGGAAAGATTCATGTGACAGACTTTTCGATGCTAAAGTTAAGAGATTTATAAAAGGAAATCAACCTGCAAAGGATAAAAGGCATAGCAAACATGACAGTGGTCCAGAGACAACTCAAACACTTGACCGCAAAAGCAAGGTAAACATTGCAACTTTGCTTCAGAATGCAGATCGGATGGGTCTCATGCCATCTGAAACAGAATTTGATGAGAAAGCGAGGTCATCCATTGGCCATTATGATCCCAAGGATTCTACAGGTGACCTGATGAGAGCAAAGCTCAAAACCAATACTGCAAGAGATTTTCCATCACTTCAATCCAAAGTGAACTTGACCGATGTTGAGCATGAAATCAACCTACGGGGTGGAACATATACAGATTTAGAAAAAGATGGTATTAATACACCAGATCTTACACTCTCACATGGCCAAGGATCTCCTGTGATGCACCTCACAAAAGGACATTTTAAGACCCCCAAAGCAGTGCTTAATTCCTCTGATATGAATATGGATGTACCATCAGATAATGTCGAGAAATCAAAATTTAAACTGCCAAAATTTAGCTTCTCTAGAAACAACAATCCAGACATCAAATATGATGCAAGTATGAAAGGGTCACCCGCTGAAGTAGCTGCAGGTCTAAATGGTCCTGATATACAAATTGACGGACCAAAGGTTGATTACAAAGGTCTGAAAACAGACTTGGACATGGACATGCCATCTGGAAAACCAAAAATTTCTCTGTCAGGGCCCAAGATGATGAGACCTGAAATCGATATGTCAACTTCAAAGTTTAATGCAGACTTTGATTCACCTGACATTAAAATTAGAGGTCACAAACCAGGCATGGATGTTGATTTCCCTAAAGGTAAAATTAAAAGTTCAAATTTAAAAACCCCCTTGAGTGCATCTGATCTTGATGTTAAGGCTCCTTCAGGACCTTATCTTAAAATAAAGTCTTCAGACCTGAATCTCAAAAATTCCAATGTTAAGGGGGGAATTGATGTCCCTGGTATGGATCTGACTCTTCCTCATGCTGATCTGAAAAACCCAAATGACTTTGGCCTCACAGGCTCCAAAATAAAAACACCTAATTATGACCTGAAGACCCCTGAAATGGAGCTTTCAACTCCCAAGTTTAAGACCGGATTAGATTCAACAGATATCAACATTAAATGTCAGAAACCGGATATCACAGACACAAATGTTGATTTACCTAAGGGTAAAATCACAGTACCAAATTTAAAAACACCCAGTCATGACTTCAATGCACCTGATCTTGACATCAATGCCCCTTCAGGTAAACTGAAACTGCCCAAATTGGAGATCTCTGGTAACAAGCCAGAAGGATCCGGTCTTAAAATCAAGTCTTCAGACCTGAATCTCAAAACTCCCAAAATTAAGGGTGGAATTGATACGCCAGAACTCAATCTAACTCTGCCTCAAACTGATTTAAAAGCCCCCAACATAGATATCAAATCACCTGATATTGATGTTAATGGCCCATCAGGTAAACTGAATATGGCAAAACTAAAGATGCCTAGGCCACATATGAATGTTGATGCTGACATTGAACAGCATGACCTTAATCTGAATGCATTAACACCCAAACTTAATGCAGGGATAAAAAGCCCTCATATTGACATTAATGGACCAAATGCTGATATCAAGGGTCCAAAAACCGATCTTACACTACCGGACATGGACATGCCTTCAGGAAAAAAGAAAATGCCCACTTTCAAAATGCCTGATTTTGGTCTTTCAGCACCCAATATAAAAATGCCTGATGTTGATCTGAAGACCCCTCAAATGAATCTGTCGGCTCCAAAGTTTAAGGGAGACTTTAATTCACCAGATCTCAGCATTAGTGGTCATAAGCCAGATATAACAGCACCAGACATGAATGTGGATTTCCCAAAAGGTAAAATAAAAGGAACAAATCTCAAGAATCCAAATTTTGACATGAATACAGCAGATTTTAAGATGAACTCCCCTTTAAGTAAACTGAAGCTGCCAAAATTTGGCTTCTCAAGTAGCAAGAAAAAAGGACCTGATTCTAAAATCAAATCTCCAAACTTGAATATCAAAAGCCCCAAAATGAAGGGTGGAATTGATACCCCAGACATGGATCTGACTTTGCCTCAAACTGATTTAAAAGCTCCCAACCTAGATATCAAATCTCCTGATATTGATCTTAATGGCCCATCAGGTAAATTGAGTATGGCAAAATTAAAAATGCCCAGTTTAGGTCTGCCAGGTTTAAAAGAGCCACATATGAATGTGGATGCTGACATAGATCAGCCGGACCTAAATCTGAGTCCATTAACTCCCAAGCTAAATGCTGGGATAAATGGTCCAGATATTGACATTCATGGACCTAATGCTGATATCAAAGGTCTGAAAACAGACCTTAAACTTCCTGACATGGACATGCCATCTGGAAAAAGGAAAATGCCCAATTTCAAAATGCCTAGTTTTGTTCTATCAGGGCCCAAATTGAAAACACCAGATTATGATTTGAAAACCCCTGAAATGGATCTTTCCTCTCCAAATCTTAAGGCAGACTTTGATTCCCCAGACATAAACCTTGGTCATAACCTTGATGTCACAGCTCCTAACTTGAATGTTGACTTGCCAAAAGGTAAAATCAAAGGACCAGATATGAAGACACCCAATCTTGAAATGAATGCACCTGACATTGACATAAATGCCCCTTCAGGTAAACTGAAGCTGCCAAAATTTTGGGTTTCTGGCAAACCAAAAGGACCAGATCTTAAAATCAATTCTCCAAAGCTGAATCTCAAAAGCCCCAAAATTAAGGGTGGAATTGATAACTCAGACATGAATCTGACTCTGCATCAAACTGATTTAAAAAGCCCAAACCTAGATATCAAATCTCCTGATATTCACCTTAATGGTCCGTCAGGTAAATTGAACATGGCAAAACCAAAGATGCCAAGTTTAAATATGTCAGGTTTAAAAGGGCCACATATGAATGCTGACATTGATCATCCTGACCTTAATCTGACTGCATCAACACCCAAACTAAATGCTGGAATAAGTAGTCCAGATATTGACATTCATGGACCTGGTCTCAAATGTCCAAAAACAGACCTTACACTTCCAGACATGGACATGCCATCTGGAAAAATGAAAATGCCCAAATTAAAAATGCCTAAATTTGGTCCATCAGGGCCCAAATTGAAAAAACCAGATTACGATTTGAAGACACCTGAAATGGATCTTTCCCCTCCAAAGTTTAGGGCAGACTTTGATTCCCCAGACATAAACTTAGGTCATAACCTTGATGTCACAGCTCCTAACTTGAATGTTGACTTGCCAAAAGGTAAAATCAAAGGACCAGATATGAAGACACCCAATCTTGAAATGAATGCACCTGACATTGACATAAATGCCCCTTCAGGTAAACTGAAGCTGCCAAAATTTGGGGTTTCTGGCAAACCAAAAGGACCAGATCTTAAAATCAATTCTCCAAAGCTGAATCTCAAAAGCCCCAAAATTAAGGGTGGAATTGATAACCCAGACATGAATCTGACTCTGCATCAAACTGATTTAAAAAGCCCAAACCTAGATATCAAATCTCCTGATATTCACCTTAATGGCCCGTCAGGTAAATTGAACATGGCAAAACCAAAGATGCCAAATGTAAATATGTCAGGTTTAAAAGGGCCACATATGAATGCTGACATTGATCATCCTGACCTTAATCTGACTGCATCAACACCCAAACTAAATGCTGGAATAAGTAGTCCAGATATTGACATTCATGGACCTGGTCTCAAAGGTCCAAAAACAGACCTTACACTTCCAGACATGGACATGCCATCTGGAAAAATGAAAATGCCCAAATTAAAAATGCCTAAATTTGGTCTATCAGGGCCCAAATTGAAAACACCAGATTGCAATTTGAAGACACCGGAAATGGATCTTTCCCCTCCAAAGTTTAAGGCAGACTTTGATTCCCCAGACATAAACTTAGGTCATAACCTTGATGTCACAGCTCCTAACTTGAATGTTGACTTGCCAAAAGGTAAAATCAAAGGACCAGATATGAAGACACCCAATCTTGAAATGAATGCACCTGACATTGACATAAATGCCCCTTCAGGTAAACTGAAGCTGCCAAAATTTGGGGTTTCTGGCAAGCCTAAAGGCTCAGATCTTAAAATCAATTCTCCAAAGCTGAATCTCAAAAGCCCCAAAATTAAGGGTGGAATTGATAACCCAGACATGGATCTGACTCTGCCTCAAACTGATTTAAAAAGCCCAAACCTAGATATCAAATCTCCTGATATTGACCTTAATGGCCCATCAGGTAAATTGAATATGGCAAAACCAAAGATGCCAAGTTTAAATATGTCAGGTTTAAAAGGGCCACATATGGATGCTGACATTGATCATCCTGACCTTAATCTGACTGCATCAACACCCAAGCTAAATGCTGGAATAAGTAGTCCAGATATTGACATTCATGGACCTGGTCCTAAAGGTCCAAAAACGGACCTTACACTTCCAGACATGGACATGCCATCTGGAAAAATGAAACTGCCCCACTTAAAAATGCCTAAATTTGGTCTATTAGGGCCCAAATTGAAAACACCTAATTATGATCTGAATACCCCTGAAATGGATCTTTCAGCTCCAAATTTTAAGGCAGACTTTGATTCCCCAGACATAAACTTAGGTCATAACCTTGATGTCACAGCTCCTAACTTGAATGTTGACTTGCCAAAAGGTAAAATCAAAGGACCAGATATGAAGACACCCAATCTTGAAATGAATGCACCTGACATTGACATAAATGCCCCTTCAGGTAAACTGAAGCTGCCAAAATTTGGGGTTTCTGGCAAGCCAAAAGGCTCAGATCTTAAAATCAATTCTCCAAAGCTGAATCTCAAAAGCCCCAAAATTAAGGGTGGAATTGATAACCCAGACATGGATCTGACTCTGCCTCAAACTGATTTAAAAAGCCCAAACCTAGATATCAAATCTCCTGATATTCACCTTAATGGCCCATCAGGTAAATTGAATATGGCAAAACCAAAGATGCCAAGTTTAAATATGTCAGGTTTAAAAGGGCCACATATGGATGCTGACATTGATCATCCTGACCTTAATCTGACTGCATCAACACCCAAGCTAAATGCTGGAATAAGTAGTCCAGATATTGACATTCATGGACCTGGTCCTAAAGGTCCAAAAACAGACCTTACACTTCCAGACATGGACATGCCATCTGGAAAAATGAAACTGCCCCACTTAAAAATGCCTAAATTTGGTCTATTAGGGCCCAAATTGAAAACACCTAATTATGATCTGAATACCCCTGAAATGGATCTTTCAGCTCCAAATTTTAAGGCAGACTTTGATTCCCCAGACATAAACTTAGGTCATAACCTTGATGTCACAGCTCCTAACTTGAATGTTGACTTGCCAAAAGGTAAAATCAAAGGACCAGATATGAAGACACCCAATCTTGAAATGAATGCACCTGACATTGACATAAATGCCCCTTCTGGTAAACTGAAGCTGCCAAAATTTGGATTTTCTGGCAAGCCAAAAGGCTCAGATCTTAAAATCAATTCTCCAAAGCTGAATCTCAAAAGCCCCAAAATTAAGGGTGGAATTGATACCCCAGACATGGATCTGACTCTGCCTCAAACTGATTTAAAAAGCCCAAACCTAGATATCAAATCTCCTGATATTGACATTAATGGCCCGTCAGGTAAATTGAATATGGCAAAACCAAAGATGCCAAATGTAAATATGTCAGGTTTAAAAGGGCCACATATGAATGCTGACATTGATCATCCTGACCTTAATCTGACTGCATCAACACCCAAACTAAATGCTGGAATAAGTAGTCCAGATATTGACATTCATGGACCTGGTCTTAAAGGTCCAAAAACGGACCTTACACTTCCAGACATGGACATGCCATCTGGAAAAATGAAAATGCCCAAATTAAAAATGCCTAAATTTGGTCAATCAGGGCCCAAATTGAAAACACCAGATTATGATCTGAATACCCCTGAAATGGATCTTTCAGCTCCAAAGTTTAAGGCAGACTTTGATTCCCCAGATCTAAACCTAGGTCATAACCTTCATGTCACGGCTTCTGACATGAATGTTGATTTACCGAAAGGTAAAATTAAAGCACCAGATTTAAAGAAACCAAATCTTGACATGCGCATGCCAACTGGAAAAATTAATATCCCCACATTAAAAATGCCTACGTTTGGTGTTTCAGGACCAAAAATAAAAACACCAGACTATGACATGAAGACCCCTGAAATGGATCTTTCTGCCCCAGCGTTTAAGACAGACTTTGATACCACAAATATCAACATTAAAGGCAATAAGCCAGATATCACAGGACCAGACATGGATTTTGATATACCAAAAGGTAAATTTAAAGGACCAAATTTAAAGACACCCAATCTTAACATGAGTGCACCTGACCTTGACATAAATGGCCCTTCGGGTAAAATGAAGCTGCCAAAATTTGGCAAGCCAAAAGGCACAAATTTCAAAATGACTTATCCAAAGTTAAATTTCAAAAGCCCCAAAATTAAGGGAGCAATTGATATGCCTCAAACTGATTTCAAAAGCCCAAACCTAGATGCTGACTTTGATCATCCTGATCTTAATCTGAGTGCATCAACTCCAAAACTAAATGCAGGGATAAATAGTCCTGACATGAATATTCCTGGATTTAATGCTGATCTCAAAGGTCTGAAAACAGACCTTACACCTCCTGACATCAACATGCCATCTGGAAAAATGAAACTGCCCAATTTAAAGATGCCTAAATTTAGTCGATCAGGACCCAAATTGAAAACACCCGAGTATGATCTCAAGAACCCTGAAATGGATTTTTCAGCTCCAAAGGCAGATTCTCCAGAATTCAACATTAAAGGTCAAAAGCCAGAAATCTCAGGACCAGACATGGATGTCAATATTCCTAAAAATAAATTTAAAGGACCAAATTTCAAGAAACCTAATATTGATATGAATGCACCTGACCTTGACATAAATGCCCCTTCAGGTAAA
>CAIGQV010017532.1:20269734-20294668 GCA_903798115.1 Danio jaintianensis | reverse complement strand
GTTCCAAAAACAGACCTTACACTCCCCAATATGGACATGCCATCTAGTAAAAAGAAAATGCCTAATTTCAAAATACCTGATGTTGGTTTCACAGAACCCAAAATCAATATGCCAGACTATGATAAGCCAGCTAAAATGAATCTTTCGGCTGCAACGTTTAAGGCAGACTTGGATTCACCAGACATCAACTTTAGAAGTCATAAGCCAGATATCACAACACCTGACATGAATGTTAATGTCCCTAAAAGCAAAATAAATGTACCAAATTTCAAGAAACCTAATGTTGATTTGAACACTCCAGAGATTGACATTGATGCACCTTCTGGTAAAATGAAACTTCCAAAGATTGGCCTGTCAGATTTAAAAGCAGAAGGACCTGATTTTAAAATGAAATCTCCAAAATTGAAACCCAAAAGCCCCAAAATTAAGGGAGGAATTGATACCCCAGGGATGGATTTCACTCTGCCTCAGGCTGATTTGAAAACCTCAAATTTAGATTTCAGATCACCTGATATTGATGTTAATGGCCCTTCAGGTAAATTGAGTATGGCAAAGTTAAAAATGCCCAGTTTGGGTCTGTCAGGTTTGAAAGGCCCACATTTTGATGCTGACATTGATCATCCAGACCTCCATCTTAGTTCATCATCTCCCAAACTAAATGCTGGGATTAATCATCCTGATTTTAACATTCATGGACCTAATGCTGATTTTACACTTCCCAACACAGACATGCCATCTGGAAAAGTGAAAACGTCTACATTTAAGATGCCTGATATTGGTTTCTCAGGACCTAAAATAAAGACACCCGACTATGATTTAAAGGCCCCTAAAATAGATCTCTCAACATCAAAGTTTAAATCAGACTTTAATTCGCCAGATTTAAGTACCAGAAGTCATAAACCTGATTTCAAAGTCCCAGACATGAATGCTGATTTTCCTAAAGGCAAAATAAAGGGAACCAATTTCAAACCCAATCTTGATGTCTACACACCAGAATTTGATAGCCCTGATTTTCAAGGCCTGGGGTCTAATATTGATTTCCGTGACTATACAAAAATTGACGGCAACAACTTTGCTGTTGCAAGAGGTACTATAAAGGCAGGCAAAACATATGATCTAGATCCTCCCTCAAGAGACATCAGAATACCAAACAATCAAAAATATGGTACCTCAAACTTCACCATGCAGGACCCTTATTTTGATTTGAACAGTGGCATGAACATTTCAGCAAAAGCCCAGAGGCCTACAATGACAAAACATCTCCCCGACTCACCTGATGTTACAATGGCTTTACCAACCCCAAAACCCAGAACCTCTGCAGTAGTTCCAACATCATCAGATGTTTACTACAGCGAAATGTCTGGTGCACACAGGTCAAGAGATCATAAAAGAACAGGGCGTAACTTTGATATTGATGACAGCTGGAACAAAATATCAGTGCCTAAATTTCAAGCCCCAAACAGAACCGAGAATTTGACTGTGAGAAATTCAAATATGGGAATGAGTCCAAAGCAAAAATCACCCCATATGGGAGGTGATGCAAGTTATTATAGGAAAACTCAAATGGTTCCTAGACGTCATTACACTACTGATGACATTTGCTACACTTACAAAGGGATGCCTAAAAGAGATGGTTGGGGAAACGGGCAAAGTGACTATAGTCGCAGACGCACATTGAGACATCTGCAAATACAAGCAATGGATCTGGAGGTTCCAGAAAGCACTTTAAAAGGGTCAAAAATAAACGTTCTTAAACTAATGTAGAAAATTGAACGGGCGAGATATGATTGAGCTTGTGCTTGCTAATCATGTTCATCAGAAATGACAATTTGTAGTGAGGTTGATTGCGGTAGCCTTTATGTATAAAATACTTCAAGTACATGCTGTAAATGGGTTTGAAAAACAGTATTTTTTCACCTTTCCATAAACAAGGGGTTACATTTGAATTTGAATATCAAATGCACTTACTAAAGATTAAAAAATGTTTTACTAAAACTTATTTCTTTATTTTCTTATGGAGCATGGATATTGCAAACCATATATTTTTGTACATTCTACTAAATGCTATAGTAATGTGTACAATGTGGATAAGTTATACATATGTAAAAAGCTTTGTTGTGTCTTGACATATTTTGTTTTCTTTTTTTAAGTTACTCTTCTGTTGTCACAGATATTTCTGTGCCATCAATGATCCGGTAAGGTACACTAGGGGTAATTGTTTTGAAGGATGTATATAAATATTTGTGAAATATTACTGCTAACATTGTTACACAAATGTACAGTTGTTGTTGTTGTTGTCAGTTGTTTTCCAACTTAAATAAAATAATATACCCATGGCTGAGGCAGTTATTTGGAAAACAATTTTTTCAAAATAATTATAAAAAGAGAAAATGTGTTGCTATATCAAACATATTTGCACATATTAACAAAATCTGCATGTCAGTTGTTAGATTTTGAAGGCTATTCAAAAGTGTGTTTCCAAAAATCTTCATTGCTAGCAAGGTTCATTGTTACAACGTAGTTCAGTAATTTTGTGTTTCCCAAAACCTACCAAGGGTGTGAAATACTTGAGTACTTTTACTGTATTATTTCAGTAGTATTTTGGGGAGGTATTTTGTACTATACAAATTACTTAAATATATTTCTGAAGAAAAACTACTTTTACACCTCATAATTTGGTTTGAAATTAAAGTATTCATATTTTTACCATTCGTTTTATACAAACGTGTGCTTGACATGCAATAAAAGGATTTAAGCTTGTTATAACTTTCATCAGAATTCTTTTTCAGAAGTTCACCTACAGTAAATAGCTAAAGAAGCACACTGACATACCATTACATACTTTTTACAAAATTTAATCGTCAGTTTTATGTGTTAGTGTTAGCTGTCTGTTTAGTATATTGATAGAATGCAGAAGATGTGTATGGATGTGCAAATAAAATCATTCATGAGAATTTGATTTTCAGTTAATTAATTTTCTGATCATGACCAATTCATCAGCAGGAGTTATGAGGGTTACTGTCATCTTCACTTTGTGTCGTTTCTCAAGCACCATTCATTCATTCATTTTCTTTTCGGCTTAGTCCCTTTATTAATCTGGGGTCGCCACAGCGGAATGAACCGCCAACTTATCTACCATATGTATTTACGCAGCGGATGCCCTTCCAGCTGCAACCCATCACTGGGAAACATCCATACACACTCATTCACACACATACACTACGGACAATTTAGCCTACCCAATTCACCTATACCACATGTTTTTGGACTTGTGGGGGAAACTGAAGCACCCAGAGGAAACCCACGCGAGCACGGGGAGAACATGCAAACTCCACACAGAAATGGCAACTGACCCAGCCGAAGCTCAAACCAGCGACCTTCTTGCTGTGAGGCAATCGTGCTACCCACTGCGCCACCGTGCAGCCCTCTCAAGCACCATCTCTGAATATATTTTACAATTAAATTGTATGCAGACAAGTTGTAAGCATTGAGTGTTATACTATTTACTGTATTTCCCTTTGCATTAGAACTTCTTATTTAGTTTGGGTTTGGTTCCTTTTTTTTTAATACAATAGAATTTTGCAAAGCAATGTTGAAGTTTGAAAGCACCAAAATAAACATACACATAACTATAACCTTTTTTATATCTCTGTTATGGTTACTAGACCTGCCCCTTGCTGTTGATCAGTGTGTATTGTGACTTGGTCCAACACTGAGGTCAAAAGCATTTTTTAAATATTGCTAAGTGAACTTTTAAGGCCAGCTTTTTACTTCAATTTCGCCCAAAAATGAAAATTTACTCTTTACTCTCCTTTAAGAGGTTTTTTTTTTTTGGTTACAGGTTTCCAGCTTTCTTAAAAATATCTTCTTTTGTGTTTAACGGAAGAAAGAAACTCAAACAGGTTTTGAATTGAAGGATGAGTAAATGATGGCAGAAGAGTTTTGGGTGAACTATGCCTTTAAGTATTTTTTTGACTACATACTTTTAGTTAGAGTATAGGATTTTCACTTAATGGTAATTTTGGAGTATTCTTACATCTCTGGTTCAAACAAATATTCACATATGTAGTTTTAAAAAAAGTGTGTGACAGTTCAAGAAACAATTGTAACTATACAAGTAGGAAAATTATTACCATTTTATCCCAGTTGGTAAGAACTGATCAAACAAACAAACTCCTCTAATTAACATCGCTAATGGCCATTAAAGCAAATAATTTTTCAAAGATGAAAATTCTGTTGTTAATTACTCACCCTCATGTCATTCCACTCCCATGAGATCTTTGTTCATCTTCAGAACACAAATGAAGATATTTTAGATTAAATCAGAGCTCTATCATTCTGCATAGACAGCAATGGTCCTTAGAAGTCCAGAAAAGGAAGCAAAACATTGTTAAAACATCAGATCTGGGGCATTTTTGGTGTTGTGCCTGAGAATATAGATCTCAGTAAAGATATACATTTGGTTATTGCTTTTACTACTAGCAAGACCTTTAATATTATTCAAGTGGAAAAGAGTAGACCCCCCAACACACGCTGGCTGGATAAATGAAGTGATGTCTTACATTCAATTGGAAAAGAATAAATACATGATTCGAGGCTCGAAGCGCAAGTTCCTAGACAAATGGTCCCCCTTTATTAAATACTTTGAAGAACTCCTTTAGAATAAATGTATTTTTCTTTTATGTTATGTATTGCCTCACTGTTTACTTTGATATATCTGGAAGGTTTTGTGATTCAAGATGATATGACCTGTTTTTTTAATTTTTAATTATTATTTATTTATTTATTTTTGCATTAAGATGCACCTCTTTTGTATATTCCTTCTTTTAGATGTTGCCAAGCCTCTCATGTTAAATGATAACATGTGGACTGAACAGGAAACGGTTTACTTTGGTTGTGCTGCTGACTCTAATAACAATATGTAAAACTGCCTGTACCTTAATAAAACTGCTTTGACGCAGAAGAGAAAATATTGTATTTAGATATTTTAATTTTAGTAGAACCACTGAAGTCACATGGAATGCTTTGACAATGTTTTTGGTTCCTTTTTCTGGACTTGAATGAGTCTGGACATTGGAGTATGAGGAAGATCTCAGATTTCCAGCTAAAATATCTTAATTTGTGTTCTGAAGATGAACGAAGGTGCCTTGGGTTTGGAACAACGAGTAATTAATAACAGAATTTTCATTTTTGGGTGAACTAACCCTCTGTTGGCCCTCATGCACACATAACATACAAGAAAAACAGTATAGGCTAGAAATACCCAGATAATAACCTACTACTTACGCTAAGATGCCGAAGTGTGGATTCGATGGATTGGACACTTTACTGCCTGGAAGTGATGCAGCTCAACAGTATCCAAAATGTATTTCTCACATTCATATTAGAACATACTTTTTAACTACAGTAAAATGTAGTCAGTATCTGATTTTGTATGCCATTAAGGATGCACTTAACTAATAAACTTTACATGATAAAAGTTTTTGACTAATATAGTCTATTTTGGGAACTATTTTTAAATTATAATACAACAAACTTGGAAAATTGGCTTCACCAAAAATGTTGTTAAACCACAAATTCATAGTTAAACTAGTTGTGGTTATACAAATGGTATTATTCGCACAAAAACATGGTTACAGCACTTCAATTATAATAAAACCATGGTTAATTTCATAAGAGAGTTGCTTTTGTTTTTCCATGTATTATCATAAACCATCGATTTGAATAAAAATATGACATTGTTTTTATTTTGTTTTTTTTTGTATTAGTAACAATAAACTGCTGTTACGTTCTGGCAGTTTTGTTTTGTTTGTTTGTTTGGCAAGAGAAAGAGCTTATCCATGTAGTTACACAGGTCTCACTTTCCGGTTGCATTCGGGTTTTTTCGGCCTCCTGCCTCCATTTTGTACCGACTCCGGGATTTCCGGGATTCCATTGAACTGGGTTCGCTGAAGCCCAGCGGTCCGCCGTGAAACAACATCGCCCTAATTCACTGGGCAGCAATGTTTATGTCAACAAGCGATAAGGTTTTGTAAATCTTTGCCTTTCGTGCTTTCGTTTCTCGCCGTGGACGATTTGTAATAACTTTAGAGAGTTGGCAGAAACCAGCCGTCAGTATGACAGCGGACCACAGTAAGCTCTCGCCCGACTAACGTTAGTTAACTTTCATTACTTTCCCGTGTTTATTCGGTGACCGGACAGACAGAAGAAGATCATCGGCGGGTGAGCAGACGTTTACTGTTTAACATGAATGTTGTTTTGGATAAGATATCAGTCACATCGCGACCGACAGGTAAGCTTGCCGACGCATTTACAGATGGCGACTAATCTAATTAATATACGTGTTATAGCTCCTCACACATTTTAAATGAAACACAAGTGACTTTGTGGAAAGTTTTTTTTGCATTCGTGTTTCGCTTGGGTTGTTTATTAATCAACGAGTCCTTTGACCTGGTTTGTAAACCGATTCTTTAGAAAGATCCGACTCAAAAGAACTGTTCGTTTATGAGTCACAATAATGCGCTGTTGATGATACTCATAGTCTCTTAAAAGTTTTGGTTTTGCCTTCTGTACACACCTGCAATTGCTTAAACTAGTTCAGTGTGTTTATGGCATGACAGGTATGGTCACAGACAGTCTGTTTAAATATTTGTCGACTTAAGACACACGAAGATGGTCAGACACGTCATTTTCACAAGCTGGTTTGAACTTTTCCATTATTCACTTCCTTGTTTTTGACTCTCGGCAAAGACACTGACGTGACACCCGTTAACGTTAGTATATTCTGCAAATATATTTGTCAGTGTATAATGCATTCAGAGACATGCTTTAACCCAAGCTAGAAATAACCCTATATGTTGTTCAGACGTATTAAACTCACATATTATATTCAACGTATAAAACACAACATTTAAGTTTGCAACTGTACAGTATGTACAGTTGCAGATAGTTGTACTCAAGATAGTTTCTTCATACTTGTAAATGCGGACTATTTGTGTAAAATGCATGTAGAGTTGTCACTTTTTTCGTGTAAATATGCGTAGTAAATAATGATAGTGATGAATTGTGATGCACAGAAAAAAAACATTAAATAATTTTGTCCAAATAAATTCTATGCAGATATTGCCTCAGTTGTTTAATCTAAAAATATTGCTCTAGCATATAACATTATGAAAGCTTTTACAGCAAAAGACACATTCCATGGCTGGATGATAACTTGCTGAAATATTTTAAAACTATCAATCAAATGACAGAATGCATGTAGTTTGTCTACAGATGATTTTTCTGTTGTATCTTTAGTAAAATTGATCATTTAGAGGCCCTAGATTTTTACAGGGTTTTATAGGGTTAAAAACTTCCTGTCATGAGACTATTTACATGTGCCAAAGAAAAATGTAAATCAAGTTTCATAATTAACAGCCATGTGAATTGCTTCAATAACGATTTTTATTAGATTCATCAGTGACAAAATTAATTTTCTCACAACATGAACTAGACGACAGCTTTACTTCATATCAAATTTGTGGTCTTGATTTGAACCATTAATTTCAGATCAAATGAAGCCAGCTGTCATTATAAGCAGCGAACTCCAACCTCTTAACAATATTCACATCACATGTACTTTTATGCATGTCATTAATCACAAACCGATTCTTGCAACAGCTGGGTGTAATAAACAAGGTTGCTGACAGATTTGGTTTGGCTGATTAGAGCAGAGATGCTCGCTTGTTTTGACATGTTATGCAGCAATGTGAAGAATGCCAAGCTTATTTTACTGGATCAGCATTTGCAATACATTTAGTATTTTGCAATAGGATGTTACCTTTTACCATGAAACTTGTTCTGGCTGTATTTATCAGATTTTGGGCAGTCTGCATTTTTTTGTTACATTTTTAAAGTTAAATTTATAGGGATGATGTCAGAACCTGGAAATAGGGATGGGCAATATGGACTTAAAGGGTTAGTTCATCCAAAAATGAAAATGATGTTAATAATTGCTTGACCTAATTGTGTTATTCCATACTCCTGAGACCTTTGTTCATCTTTGGAGCACAAATGTATATAATTTAGGTGAAATCTAAGAGCTCCCTCATCCTCCATACTGCAAGGCTCTCAGCTCATTTAAATTCTAGAAAGGTACAAAAAACACACCATATGCCTTCAGTGGTTCAATTGGATTATTATCAAGCTACGACAATACTTTTGTGAACACAAAAAACAAAAATATCTTCTAAGGAAAAAAAATGTACTAAGGAAAACATAACAAAACATACAGAATTATTAAAACATATAATAAAATAAAAAAAATAAAAATTACAAGTATATAAATAAATAAATGCATGTACATACACATACAATATATAGGTATCAAATCAACGGGATTTTAATAGCAGGTGATCCAAGTTATATGGACAGAAGGTTCACATCATTCCTTCAAAAATCTTACAAAGAGATTCCATATTTTGAATCTAATAAGAACGTTGCATAAAGTAGTTGTGTTATAGTACTGTATGTTCACCACAGATCAAATTGTACTCATTAATTGAAAACTGCCATTATAAAACCCCAAAGAATTCAAGGGAACCCATGAGCACTCTATTTGTTTGTGTATTTTATTCATATTTGTTTATTGAAATGTTTTTATTGAGCAGAATCCATAGCACATATTTACATATTCATCTAATCATCACTCTCAGCATGGTGGGCACCATTGGGATGTTTACTACATTTACCTTCAGATATTTTGAATGTTTTTTACTCTTAAATGAGGAAGAACTTTGCTATGAGTATATCTGGGCCTTGCAGGTAACCAGGTTTAAAAGTGGGCCATGAGTTTATGCAACAGAGGCAGGTTTATTCCTTTATTATGTTGTTTGTGTGTTTACAATCTCCTGTAGATTTCAGTATTCAGACCACATGCAATATTTGTTGCTGGTTTGGCTTTACTTCGTAGGTTTGTTTGGCATTATCAGTTTTAGATAAGGACCTGATTGAAAAGAGCATTTCCATTACAATGTGTAATAGCATACAGGTTTTCAGGGTATTTGTGGTTTGCACTCACTCACTTCCATTAGTCAGTGTGTGACTGCAGATCCTGCTCGGTTACATTCTGGTTAGTCCTGCTCGAGTATTTTATGTGGACACGTGAACCAGCACTCATTTCTAGAGTTCCTTATTGGAAGCAAATATCAACCTTTCTATGAAAAGAGGATTTTTTTTTTAATCCTGTGAATGATTTTTCATAATTATTAACTTTCATTAGTCAACAAAGTAGATTTGGCAGATGGCTTAACCACTGAAGAATTTGCCGTTTTTCTTTTAAACTTTTCAAAGATTTTTACCTGCAGTTATGCATGAATGACTGAAGGCTGTAATTCCTTCCTGCAGAGTTCTGTGAGGATAAGTGCTGAAGATTGAGGTGACTGTTGTCGTTTTTGAAGATTTGCCAGGAT
The DNA here is from genome assembly GCA_903798115.1 of Danio jaintianensis. Lineage (NCBI taxonomy): Eukaryota > Metazoa > Chordata > Actinopteri > Cypriniformes > Danionidae > Danio > Danio jaintianensis. The sequence goes on along the minus strand of CAIGQV010017532.1, from coordinate 20,285,216 downwards.
GCCTATTCCTCCTCCTCCCCCCCCCCCCCGGCCCCCCCCCCCCCCCCCCCTCCGCCCGGTGAGGGTAAAGGAAAGTGAGCAGCACGTGTGTCCATTCTCCTGTTGTTCCTGTAGCTCCCTTCCTTCCCTTCGTCAAGCTGCTCCCACCATAAAACATATTTTATTCGAATGTGATAGTTTAAGTACCATCAGACAAGATTTTTATTATGAAAACACTTTGATGGATGTTTTTAAAAATGTTTTTTAAGTTATTTATCAAATATTGAAATGAAAAATCATATTTAACTTTAAATATACATTGTTTGTGAATATCATTTCTTTATTTCTATTTCTATTTTTGTTTGTGTATCATCTCTTATTGAAATATGAAGTTATTCTTATCATATATATATATATATATATACTGATCTTGCCATAAAATAGCCATAAAATAGCCATAAGTTCCTGATGTGGCAATAAACAAACAAACTGTCTTCTGTTGAACACAAAATAAGATATTTTCAAGAGAGCTGGGAAGCGGTAACCATTGAATTCCATATTTGTTTCCAACATTATCTAAATATATATTTATAAATATATATCAGCAGTATCACAATCGTAGCAGTGCGATGTGGCTGTATATTGGCACTCCTGGGAGGCGTGCGTTGGCACGAGGCACACAGCTACAACTAAACAACTACATTCTCGACTAAAAAAACCTCAAAAGTACATTATGTTGTCCAACAGCAGCAATATTTGTCAAACTGTAGAGTGTCCTCTGCTTGTCGCTGTATGTGGGCGGAGTAATACACAAGGGTGAAGGGTTAAGAGGCTGGACGAGTGCTGTTATTAGCAGAATATCGAACAGCTATCGGCCAATCAGATTCAAGAACCAGACAGAACTGTTGTATAAATAAATATATTTAAGTTTTGGAACCACTTGAATTTACTTAAATTGTGATTCAATTTTCTTTTTGGGTGAACTCTCCCTTTTTACACGAATCAGGGACAGAGAATAAGAAATCTAGATCAAAGTTAATTAGATAAATAATATTTTAAAAATTTACTATTTGTTTATTCATGTAGGACTCATTTGTTCATGTAGAATTTTGAGATACTGAGCTTTAAGTTTTGCATTCCATATAGCAAAAATTAAGTAGCTTTTTTTTTTTTTTTTTTTTAAATGTCTACTGAATTGTTTTTACACTGCAGAAATGCAAGTGCTGTTCTTTTATTCTGTTGTTGTCAATGGAAGCGTCTTGTTTTTAAAATCATTTTCAAAACTTCTCTGATATTTCATATGCCATTCTGACAGTAAAAAAAGATAATAATAAAATAAATAAATATATTTATTCATTCATTTTCTTTTCGGCTTAGTCCCTTTATTAATCTGGGGTCGCCACAGCGGAATGAACCGCCAATTTATCCAGCATATGTTTTACGCAGCAGATGCCCTTCCAGCTGCAACCCATCATTGGGAAACATAAATAAATATATATAAATTATAATTCAGAAAATCAAATGCTAACATAGAAGAGAGATTCAGTGAATTACAATTTCATTAACATCAGTGAATGTCAGTGAATTTTATTAAATAAATAATGAAAAAAAATTCTACATACAAATGTGTTTCTGTTTAGTCAAACACGACAGCTCCAAAACTGAACCGAGATGAAGCAAAAGGAAGAGGTGCTCTTCTGTCAGACATCTGCAAAGGTGCCAGACTGAAGAAGACAACCGGGGTCAATGACAGAAGTGCACCTGTTCTTGAAAGTAAGTCAACACTCCAAAGTACAATTCATATTTGAATTATTGCTTTAATATTTGATTAACCAACTCGTTTTTTTTTTTTACAGAGGCTGGAGGTCGAAGTGGCAGTGGCAGTGGCAGTGGAAGTGGTGGAGGCGGAGGCGGTGGTGGCGGTGGCGGTGGGGGAGGTTTTGGAGGTGGTTCTGGGCCAATGGCCATGGGAGGGTTGTTCAGTGGAGGAGTGCCTAAATTACGACCCGTCGGTGGTGAGTTCACTTTTCAAAAGCTGTTTCCTTCCAAAGTTGCGAGTTTATGTGCAAAATTTAAATGTTGCATAAAACACAGTTTCTATCTCGTGTGTTCAAGGGAATTAAAGTTTTATATTCCAGAAAACTAACATGATACATGAATAATAATAAACATATTCATTTCTGCGGTTTGAGAATCCACTTTGTCTCCTTTCTAATTTTCTAATCAAATTAAAATGTACAAAATCATTTTAAAATCACACTACTTCTTTGATGCACATCAAGGAATGTTTTCGGTAAATGTGTTTGTAATCGGATTAAAAATGCATTCGATTTATGATTTTTATGCATATTTTTAGAATCTGTTCTGTGGTGTTTCCATTCAGCATTTATATGTTTATTTATTTTTTTATATATGCAATGTCTTAAAATGTGGACAAAAATTGGTGGATGGAAATAGATAAAGTGAGTAGCGCAATAATGAACTATTATCTTCTTGTTTATAAATGTCCACACAGACAGCTCTGTAGGACGGTCAGCTTTGCGACCACCTGGCTCTCGCCCTGCAGTACCTCGAGGTGTGAGTAATTCTGAAATGGACGGCTCTAGTCGTGGTGATGGAAATCGCTCCTCACCTCCCGAACAGTCACGAAATCATCGTCCCTCACTTCCAGACGTCTCCAAACCATCTGTTCCAAGCAGCTCTACAAAACCCACCAACTCTGCTCCTCCTCCACCTCCACCATTCAGTCGGGCTGGCAATCGTGGACCCTCTTCAGCCCAACAAGGCTCTGGGCAGAGTCGAGAGAAACCCTTTCCTCCACCACCACCACCTGCAAGCAAAGGGCCTCCGCCACCGCCGTCACCTGCCCGTGATGGGACTCCTAGACATCCTCCCCTTTCATCTCGCTCCTCTTCATCATCTTCCATTTCCTCTGGAAATGCACCTCCACCGCCTCCACCTTACCGCCAACCGCCTGCAGCAAATGGGGACCCGGCCCCGGAGTTGCCGCAGAGGCGAAACTCACTTAACAGAAGAGGTCATGGTAATGCTAATGCCCGTAGCCAAGCTCCACCTCCACCACCACCACCTTCCCAGCAGAACAGACGCCCCCCTCCACCAGCACGTGATCCAGTGGGACGCAGCACAGGTAAAACATCTTAAGATGAAAATTCACTATCAATAAAGGTCTAAAAACCAATTCACACTGAACGCAATGCAATAATATGAGGCGAATCACCAAAAGTGAATCCTACATTAAATTCATTATGCCTCTGCATAAAGGGACAGTTCCTTAAAAAAATGAATTCTTCCGACATTTACTCGCGCTTGATTTGTTTCAAACCAGTTTGAGTTTTTTTTTTCTGTTGAGCACAAAAGAAGATGTTTTGGAAAATGTTGGAAACCTGTAGCCATTGACTTTAGTAGTATTTGTTTTTCCTGCCACGGATGTCAATGTTCACAGGTTTCCAAAATTCTTCACAATACCTTCTTTTATATTCAGCAGATGGTTTGGTTTCATTTTTCAGTGATCTAAATCCTTTAAAGGTGACATCGGATGAAATTTTCACTTTTGTAGATTTGTGTTTAGTTTAGTTTCTGCTTCATCTGCCAAGCAAAGCGGCTAACGATGGTGCGTTTAGTTTTCTGCATTTTAACAACAAATTAATCCTGGCATGAAGTCTGCCGTGTGTTCCGATGTAACTTTAGAGGCTCACAGGAGTCCTTACACAGAATCCCTAATTCAGAAGAGGCAGCAACAAAATGAATTAGTTTTATATATGAAGGGAATGTCCCAGAAGGAGTGGTCAAAAATCTGCTTTTGTGTGCAAAATATTTTATTACCTTCTGCTTTACAACGGCAGGTAATACTAAGCTGGACTCGCATCAAAATTGCATTTAAAGGATTTACAGTTATCAAACACCAACTTAAGTTCACTTGTGTTTGGTATCAGGTCATCGTCCTTGTGCAGAGCTGTGTTTGTCAGTCTGGTGCTGTGGTTTTCACACTGTGCAGCTAAGCATTTGTTAAATCCAGCAGTGTCACTTTTCATATGTAGATGTTTGTTTAAATACATTTAACATGGATAATGGCAGGCTGCAATGTCAATAAATGCTTAATTATCTGTGACGATTATACAGTGCGGGAGATGGCCCAGCATCGTCTTACATTTTGTCATTATAATGTGGAATTGGCACCAAATGATTCTTCATGTAAATCATACAAACAAAAGTCAGCAGAAGCTCAAGGTTTGGTTGAGCACTGTGTGTGCTGCGCTGGCTTAACTACACCTTAAGAATGGATCGGTAGGCTACCACAGCCATTCGTTATCCAGCAATAGGAAGGGGCAGGGTTGAGCAGCAGCTCATTAGCATTTAAAGAGATATAAAGCGAAAAGACTTGCTGTGGACTGAGGTGTTTTTGACAGGGTAAGAAAAAGACTGTTTATTTACTCTACCATTGAAAACTGTAACTAAAATATGCTAGAATTTTATTAAGACCCTAAAGAATCATATCAACTTGTGTAAAATGGCCATCCAATGTCACCTTTAAGAAGGCACTGAGTACGACATTGCTTTTTTGCACTCATCCTTAATCTGATCTTCTCTTTTTTTTTTTCCTTTTTGTGTGCATATTTTTTTCCCTTATGGCTTTAACCCCGTCCAATGCACAATATTCACTAAATTAGGATGAAGTTTGATACTACACACACTATCGATCATGCTTATAACTTCTAAATTATTAAACTCTGGAATCTATTTGATTCATCCATTAATTTAATCACATTTACTGTGAAAGGTCTTAGGTCCACCTCACAGAAGTACTGATCCTGAAAGTAATTTTTCCATTATTTTTTTCCCAATGGGATTTTAAAAAAGGTCTTTATTAAACATTATAATCCATGAACCAGTTAGCTGCAAGATGTATCACAACAGTGTATATTTAACATAAGCAAAAATGGATTTAAATATTATGTATATAGAAGCAATATAGTTTATGATAATTGCAGTTACTGGAGGGACAGAACCCTACAGAGTCCAACCTTTACATTACATTAAAGACGCCTGATCCAGGTAATCAAGTCGGACAGGCTAACTAGAAAACTACAAGTATATGTGGAGCAGGGCTGGAACTAAACTTTGTAGGACTGTGGCCCTCGAGGAGCTGAGTTTGACATCCATTACATTCTTCACACCATTTTTTAGGAGTGGGTGCGGTTATGAACATTTTGTCTTTGGTTTTCTTTTGTTTTGGTGCATTCAAATCATGTCACAAAGATTGTATTTATGAGTTAAATGCACATGAACACCACCACTATAACTATGAGTGGGAAATGAGGTTTGTATTGTGTAGAAATGTGGCATCCACAAATATTGAAGACATTATTTTTTGCAGTTATGATCATATAGAACATGTAAAGATGACAGTGAGTAATTAATAACAGAATTTAAATTTTGGGGTGAACTAACCCTTTATAAACCAAGTAAAAACAGGTTAAAGAATTCACTGTTGTTTATTGGTTATTTTGTAGATGTAGTTAAAATCATGTTAAATTTCATGTGTAAAATTTACATCACCATCTTGCTGTGACCAATGTGATTTGAATGCACTTGCAATATCTTTACCTGGAGTCCTGCTGTTATTTAAAGAAATATACGTAAACAATGTGGTCTAATGGCTTCAACACAAGCATAATACCATTGATGAACATCATTGCTGCTCGTAGTGAACACAAATGTAGAAATTCGGGGCAAAGTTCATAATGCATTTCTCACTATCAAATATTTTTTAAGACATAAAATATAAGCCCTGAAAAACATTTGAGCTTTTATAGTTTTTTTAACTTGACAGTATTGCACAGACATTTCAAAACAGGGGAAAATAGTTTTTGACTGAAATGGTGTTGGAGGGATAAAAAGATTGAGTGACTTCATTTAGTGTTTTTCTGATGTGTTTTTACTTTTTTTAAGGTGACTGCAAGCATGTCAGCTTTGTAGACACACCTCCCCATGACTAATATCTAAAATATTTGTTCTTTTGAAATATCAAGAGGTGGATTGTTGCCCTAGAACATTACTACAACTGGATTATGACATGAGAACAATAAACAGGGTGGCGCAGTGGGTAGCACGTTCGCCTCACAGCAAGAAGGTCGCTGGTTCGAGCCTCGGCTGGGTCAGTTGGCATTTCTGTGTGGAGCTTGCATGTTCTCCCCGTGCTCGCGTGGGTTTCCTCCGGGTGCTCCGGTTTCCCCCACAAGTCCAAAGACATGCGGTATAGGTGAATTGGGTAAGCTAAAATTGTCCTTAGTGTATGTGTGTGAATGAGTGTGTATGAATGTTTCCCAGTGATGGGTTGCAGCTGGAAGGGCATCCGCTGCGTAAAACATATGCTGGATAAGTTGGCGGTTCATCCCGCTGTGGCGACCCCAGATTAATAAAGGGACTAAGCCGAAAAGAAAATGAATGAATGAATGAACAATAAACAGAAATAAGTTACCCAATTTTAAGATGATGTTGACATGAGGCTGTATTAAACTAAAAACAAAATTTGTATGCATCTTATGCAATTCATATACATGACAACATCTTATTTTGAGCAATTTCACTTTCAGTTTTTAGCTAGCTGAAAAGTTAATATTAGTAGGGCTACTCGATTATGGGATTAATCATTATCAGAATTATTTTGGTCATAATTGTAATCACGATTATCAGTGGGGCACATAACCAAAAGTTTTGGAGATATATATTTTTTTTGTATAAAGATATAAAGTTTTTTCCTCTATATAAGGTTGCTTTTAGACCTATACATTTCAAAAATCATGAAATTTAACAATTCCTAATACTGAAGTAGAATGGGACAAAGTAAAATACAATAGAATAAAAATATACAAATGAAACGAATAGTGCTTTAATCATCTTCACTGTAAGATTAGTTAGTTATTAAAGCTACAAAAGTCAATCAGTCAAGAGCAGCGAGTGACTTTTTGCTTGTCTTTTTTGTTTGGTTATTAATGATGAAAACAGTCAGCAGCACGATTGTATCATACTGTCATGCAGTTCCAAACTATGGTTTCACTTTCAAATGCTGTTTCATTTTCAACTCTTTATGTTCATTTATTATATATCAAATGAGGGTTTATGTAATTAATCACCAATCATCACTTTTTTTTGGCTTATATTTCACCATTTAGGCATTTAAAAAAAACATGAACGAATCGAATACACAATACATGCTTTCACTAATTTCCATGTAAAACTGAGCTTTGCAGAAGAACGAATGCAGACTACTTGAACGGGGGCGGGAAAATGATGCATTGACTGTTTTATCTTGATTCATGTTTTTCATAATCGTTGGAGGCCAAACTCAAATTTCGATTTAAAAGCACAGCCCTAAATTAAAGTTTCACTAAAAGATCGGTTAGTTTTCACTCCGGTTGAATCCTCTGTAGTGTCCTTTTACAGCTTATGATTACACAATTTAATGTTTCTGATTTATTCTTTTAAATAAAGGCTTTATTCAATGTAAAATGACCCTCATTTAAAATGACCTGTTTATTCAGCTCCTCAGGTTCCTCCTCCTACATCTCGTAATGGTATTCGGGAAACACCACCTCCTCCGCCTCCTTACCGCAGTGGACCACAGACCTCCTCCGAGCCCCCGAGTCGTGCAAAGGCTCCTCCTCTGTCCTCTTCTGGACGTCAGTCTTCAGGACATGCGCCTCCTCCACCTCCACCTCTCCGCAACGGACACACATCTTCTGCCCCAAGATCCTTCACTGGTGAGTTTCGCTTGCTTCATTGAACGTGTGATATAATCATTTTTGGATCATCGGTTCATTGCGTTCTGTTAGTTGGAGATTTGTTTGTTTGCGGGAAGCATTTGTAGATATGAACTTTGATTCTAGCTGCTTGCTGAATTGCTTCTGTAAGTCTACTGTGTGCATCATGAAAGTAACCCTGCAGGCAAATGAACTCTCAGTAATTCAAATTCACACGTTATTTCCTTATTACAGCCATCCACAAAGCCTTTTCAGAACACTGAGATGTGTCGGCAAATAATGAAAAATGAGGTCATCGTTTTAGTTTAGAGCCAGATATAGTATAGTAATAGTAAAAAAAGGGTTGATATAGGTTATACAGGCTTCATGCAGATGGCTATAACTCAAACCAAACAAGTCCATTTGAGCATTTCAGTGTTCTATGTTGATTTATTTAACGTCTAACTAGTGGTGTAATGGTATATGTATTTGTCCCGAAAGGTGATGGTACGGGGGTGGCTTTCGGCTTCGGAGACATTGATGAGTCAGTGATTAATTGCGTGCACACTCATCTGTTATTGCGAGGATAACTTTGTGATGATGAGCGTTTGACTTAAATGCTGAGTTATTAAAAGTATGCAATACTCGCTGCATGAAAGCTTCAACCTGTCAAGTCGACAAACACACAGGTGTGCTTGTACTCACTTTGTTTTTCTAATGGCAGTGAAAAACATTCAAATATTCTTTCATTTAGGTCATAAAGATGAGAAATTGTTCAAAACAGTGAAGTGTCTTTTATTTATGGATACTCACAAATACAACAAAACCTTGCTTTTATAGAACAAGGAAAACTTTCACTTTCAGTCTGCGTGATCGTTATTCATTCATTCATTCAACTTTATTTATAAAGCACTTAACAACCACCGAGCAGCAGACCAAAGTGCTGAACAGTAAAATGAAAATTAAAACACTAACCACACGTAACACATAGTATAGATCACAAGTAGTAAAACAACTGCACGCATAAGGGTTACATATATACTGGCCAACAAATATCAGATCAGGTGACAAAGGCCAAGGAGAAAAGGTAGGTTTTGAGGTGTGATTTGAACAGAGACAGCAAATGGGCCTGCCTGATGTAAGGAGGTAGGGCATTCCATAACTTGGGGGCAGCCACCGCAAATGCACGGTCACCTCTAAGCTTACGTCTGGTTTTTGGGACTCTAAGAAGCAGCTGATCTAAGAGCACATGACTGTATATAGGGGTGTAGCAGTTCAGATATGTAGTGTGGGGCAGAACCATTTAAGGATCTAAAAACAAACAAAAGAATTTTGAAATGAATTCTATATTGTACAGGTAACCAGTGAAGTGTGGATAAAATCGGAGTGATATGATCAAACTTACGGCTCCCTGTTAAAAGACATGCTGCAGCATTTTGCACCAGCTGTAGACGGGCCACAGAAGACCCACTTATCCCTATGTAAAGTGAGTTACAGTAGTCCAGGCGGTTAGTAACAAAGGCATGGATTACAGTTTTAAATTGTTGTCTTGACAGAAATGGCTTTATTTTTCTCAGTTGTCTCAGCTGGAAAAAGCTTGCCTTGACCACTGCCCCTATTTGGTTGTCCAACTTTAGGTCAGGATCGAGTTGAACCCCAAGATTTGTGATGGTCGGTTTGATGTGCTGTGATAGGTCACTCAAATCAACTGTGGAAGTTACATTAGTATCCCCAAAAACCATGACTTCCAATTTCTTTTCATTGACACTTAAGAAATTAAGAGCCATCCAGGACTTTATGTCATCTAGACACTGGAGCAGTGATCCGACAGTTTCACTTTTTTTAATAGGGATGTAGATCTGGGTGTCATCAGCATACAGGTGAAAAGACAGGCCATCCCTCCTAATTATTGACCCGAGGGGAGCAGATAGAGGGAAAAAAGAAGAGGGCCTAACACTGAGCCCTGTGGGACCCCGTGAAACAGAGGGGCAGGGGAAGAGACATGATCCCCAAGTGCCACGGGAGGCATCGACACCTAGAGTTTGTGGAATGTTGAGAACAGAGTCAATAGTCCTGAACAGGACCCGAGGGTTATTATGGTTTAATACAATGATTTCTGTAAGAAATTTTCTCTTGGCTTCTTTTGTTCTCGCCTGGTAACGACGCCAGCAGTCTCTGAAAATTTGAAGTGACACGTACAGATCGTCTTTTTTCCATTTGTGCTTCTCTTTACGGCACTCGCACCTAGTGGTGCGAGACATGTCATTTTGCCATGGTTCAAATTTGGTTTTGGGCTGTCTGATTTTTAGTGGTGCCACAGAATCTATAGCAATTTGGGAAGTGTTTTGCAACCAGGAGCTAAGCTCATTTGTGTCCCTCGACTCAGGCATAACACAGATAGAGTTAAAAACAGAAGCGAACTGGACAGCAGTGGAAGAGTTGATAATACGGCAGGGTCTGGCAGAAGCGAGTGGTTCATCTGTGTTAAAAACAATCGGAATCTCAAATAGTACAGGCATATGATCCGAGAACCCAGCATAACAGATTTCTAAGTTAGAGACAGGCAAGCCATAAGATAAAACAAGATCGAGTGTGTGGCCACGTTCCTGTGTAGGACCCCAAACAGACTGCACAAGATTAAAAGAGTCAATAAGGTGTAAAAAGTCCTTTGCCATCTGGTTACCAGGACAGCAAACATGGACATTAAAATCTCCAAAAAATAAGCTCATGGTCATACTTAGGCATAATTTCTACCAGAAACACAGAGAAATAGTTTATAAAATTCTTATTCTATTTGGGAGGGCGGTAGACCACCGCACATAGAACTGTATGAGAATGGCCCAGCTCAAATAAGCTCAGTTCAAAACTGGTAAACAAGGAAGGTGGCGGTAGCTGTTTACATTTGTGAACGTTCTTATAAACAGTTGCTATCCCTCCCCCGCGTCCCGATGTTCGTGGAGAATTTAAAGAGCAGCAACTGTGCGATAAAAGTTCAGACTCACCGACTTTCAGCCACGTCTCAGTCACACAGAGAAAGTCCAGTCCTCGTGTTGTGAAGAAATCCTTTAGAATAAAGGTTTTATTTGCTAGCGATCTAGCATTAACCAGGCCAACTCTGACAGGAGCCGGCGGGTTCGCGGCACTGACACTCCGAGGGGCTAAGCAAAGAGGCCGTAGATTCTGCAGATTTACCCCACAGCAGCGTGGACGGGGGTGGCGAAATGTGCGAGGCTGGAAAACCTCATCCAAGCCGACGACAGGTACCAGCCAGGCATCGACAGGATCCAGGAAGCATCGAGGAGTATAAAGGTGGGACACTGCTCTGTGCTTATACCTGAAAGCCACAGATAAGTGAGGGAAACAAGCCTTCAGTTTCAGCAGTCTACCGCTACGTTTTCCCCGACGGCGATAACGCTTGCGCCTAGGGAGTAGAGCTGGGTGGCGGCATAGGTAAGCTGGAATATCCGACAACAGCGGGGGTGGTGTCTTGTGTTCATCCAACCTTCCAAGTTCCTTGGCACAGAGTTGAAGATCTAGTAACGTTTGACGATCATAGACAAGCAATGCGTTAACATTTCGGAAAACAAGCAAGACAAACAAAACAAACAGTGCATGAATGAATGAATGAATGAATGAGTGAATGAGTTCGTGAATGAACGAGCTGTTACTGTGTGGACTTTCCACAGCCTTAAACATGACACACATCACAGTCCTTATGTTTTAATCAAAGTAAGATAAATGTGATTGCCTTTGCTATGCTTTTGGCTAGAAGGTTAATATTGCTCATATAGAAGGAAAAAAATCAAGCCAACCTTTTAAAAAAGGCTTATGGAACTTTTACAGCACTTGACCGTAGAAAAAATATGATATACTGTAAGAGGTTGTACTGATATGTTTTTCTCACTTGGCAACCTGTTTTAGATCACATAAAGAAGATGGACCCTTCAGTTATTTTAGAAGAGTAGAACTTTTTTCCCTTTTCTTTTCTTTTGTAAATATAAAAGTAAAATATCTTTTACTTCATTCATTCGTTTTTTTTCTGGCTTAGTCCCTTTATTAATCTGGGGTCGCCACAGCGGAATGAACCGCCAACTTATCCAGCATATGTTTTACGCAGCGAATGCCCTTCCAGCCGCAACCCATCACTGGGAAACACCCATACACTCCAATTCACACACATACACTACGGACAATTTAGCTTACCCAATTCACCTGTAGCGCATGTCTTTGGACTTGTGGGGGAAACCAGAGCACCCGGAGGAAACCCACGCCAACACGGGGAGAACATGCAAACTCCACACTGAAATGCCAACTGACCCAGCCGAGGCTTGAACCAGCGACCTTCTTGCTGTGAGGTGACAGCACTACCCACTGTGCCACCGCGTCGCCCTCTTTTACTTAATATTATTATTTATTTGTATTTTTTTTAAATATCATTCATATATTTTTCATTCATTCATTCATTCATTTTCTTTTCGGCTTAGTCCCTTTATTAATCTGGGGTCGCCACAGCGGGATGAACCGCCAACTTATCCAGCATTTGTTTTACGCAGCGGATGCCCTTCCAGCTGCAACCCATCACTGGGAAACATCCATACACACCCATTCACATACATACACTACGGACAATTTTAGCTTACCCAATTCACCTATACCGCATGTCTTTGGACTTGTGGGGGAAACCGGAGCACCCGGAGGAAACCCACGCGAACACGGGGAGAACATGCAAACTCCACACAGAAATGCCAACTGACCCAGCCGAGGCTCGAACCAGCGACCTTCTTGCTTTGAGGCGAACGTGCTACCCACTGCGCCACCTCATATATTTTTATAGAACCTAAATGTATGTGTGCGACGGGTTTTGTTTGTTTGTTGTCTAAAAAAGAAAAAGAGAAAAGCTATTTGTACTGCATGTTTCATCTTTAACAGGTTCAATAAAAACACCTTTGAGGAGAAAAAAAACATGACACAGCTCAAAACAGAACATGATTGGTTGGTCAGTCAAAGGCGATCCTTGACAATTCAAAGCAGCCAAAGTTCCGAGATCTTCAGCCATCTGAGGTCTGCGAGGCTAGTAACCAACACTGTTCAAGCTGCTAATGAGTTAGCCTAAGCAAAATGTTAAAGAAAAAAAACCAGCGAGCTTTTATTTAGACAAACCAGGTTGGGCCATTTTTCCTATAGAAGCTACTTTACTTTGAAAATCACCTTTTGCCAAGAACAAATCAGTCTCTGTAATGCAGGTGACAGTTCATTGAAATGTAACACATTTTTGAGGGTCCTCCAAGAGTCTTTCTAACATTAAACAACTTCATTCTTTATTTTCCTTCATCAGTTGATGCAATGGCATTATTGAACAGTGTAATTCTTAGTATTTATTGATCATTCTGAAGTTAAGACAGCTGTCGGGCTGCCCTAAAATTAAAGCAGCTTTTATGTTTTTTTTTTGCCAAGTTGGGATGTTTTTGTAATACCACCTTCATGTTTGTAGTTAAGACAAGATAAGGCCCTAACTACAATCACCATGGTTACTAAACATATAGGATAAGATTTTAAATTTCTTTCTGTAATACACCACCTGGATGCAACCCGTAAGGGTGTACTGTGAATATTCAACCTATTGTCAGCTTGCCAGTGTCAGTAACTTGCAATCCATTTTAACCCTTGAATCTGCCAAGAACTGTGGAATAGATTACTAATTTTTTTTTTTTTATCGTTATATATAACACACACAGTCCATATGCAGGAAAATTTAAATGCTATTAATTTTCTTATAGGTAAACATCAGAATTTTGCAAAGCTATCAATCCCCAGATGCATAAAAAAGTGTTTACACTCATTTATAAGTGTAGAATTGGTTCATAAGGTTCTTTCCCCATTAACTGTCACATAGGGTTGATTTGGTATGTTCATTTTTCTACTCATTGTATTTTTTTTTTTCATCATTATTGGTGTGATGCTGCTTAATTATTTGAGTTTTACTATGAATCGTATTATTATCTTGTTTTTAAAAAAAAACACTTGTTCTGCACTGGATGCTCCTGTCACCAAGACAAATGTAAACACACTTGCTACTCAAAGTTCTTTCTGATTCTGTTTTTTTCCAGATGATTTTGAGTCCAAGTATGATTTCCACCCAATAGAGGACCTTCCTCCACCTGAAGAATACAGAAACTTCCAGAAGAGCTATCCCAGCCACAACCACAACAACAGAGGTGACAAAAAAAAATCTAACGTAACCTTTACTAACAGTTTTTTTTAACAAGATCAACATGAATACATCACTTCATGTCTTTTAATGTTTTCTTAGTGCGAGGTGCTCCTCCAGCTCCTCCTGTTGGAGGAAGATGAAGAGAATTCAGTGAAGAAAAGGACCAAAAGAGAGGAAACAGAAACATGTACACGCCGTATACGGGATATATTTATGTGTGTGTATGTATATACACGCATTACACCAACGGATACATCTAATAATGTGAGATATTATTAGAAACACACTACAAATACCAACACGATCTCAGATCCAAACCACTCCAGAATGCTGTATGTACCTCTAGATCTGAAAACACTGTGCAATATTTCTCGTGCTGCCTATGAAAACGAAAATGCACCTTTTAATATTGTGTCTGATGAAAGCAGCACAGAAAAGAGACCAAGGCAGAGCAGAAAACTCCAGTTACCATGAAGCTAGATGCGTACAGTCTACGTTTCCGTAAAGCAACCAAAGTTTTTGTTTTTTTTAATTCAGTGAGAATATGTGTAGCACTTGTAGATTAACCATGCCTATGCATATCAGACGCCAAGTCTGTATTTCTCTGGACAATCCTTTTATTGTCACTTTTTATTCTTTTTCTTTCCTAATCAGTAAGGAATGAGTTTAAATTCTGAATGTTTGTTTACACTACAAAGGCCATGAAACAACCTGGCTGCTTGTTCAGTTCAAGGTTGTGTGTTTTCCAGATTAATCTATAAAATCAGACTACAACAGCCAAGTTTTAAACTGATTTTGTTTTTAAACCATTAAAATTTTTGGCTCCATTAAATCTAAAGCAAAATCGACCAAATTAACACTAAGTGCCAGCAGATCCATTTTGAAATGGTGCACACACTTTCCTCTTGCTGGGTACCGATGCTTTTGGGTCATTGCTCTCCCATCGGTTTAGTTTAAAACCTAAGCTGAATTTCAGGAAATGCATTCGAATGGATTTTTGTATAAAAACACTACAGATCTTTTTCTAATGGGCCGGTTTTAATTTTGTTACGTTGTATTATATGTTATAAAGTGACCTAGTATGTTCATAATGTTTAGGCACTTCTGAAAGAAGCTATTATTGGGAATTGGTGACCAATCATTCTGACTTGTAAAAGTCATTTTATCTGTTTCTGAAGCTGTTGAAATATGTGTCAGTATAATTCTGAAATAAAAGCTGGTAAAGGGTAATACGAGTTATTCATGTGCTTCTTTATGCTAATATAAGTGTGCTGCTTGTCTTATGCACAGCTTTAGAATTGCTTATTTTAATACTAACCCTTTTTATTTCGGAATGCCTATATTGTTGCCACATAGACCACGTTTCATGCTTTCTGTAGCTGAAATATCTATCATTAGAATCACATTGACTTTACTTGAAGTGGTTGCTAATAAAACCTTTAGAATCATCACGACATGTCATGAATGTGAATGAGATGTTATTAGGGCTCGCAAAATCTGGTAGCCCGAAGTCCCAGGCCTATTGTTTTTTC
>CAIGQV010017532.1:20230666-20241899 GCA_903798115.1 Danio jaintianensis | reverse complement strand
TATATATATATATATATATATATATATATATATATATATATATATATATATACATACATACATACATACATACACACACACACACACACACACACACAGTTGAAGTACGTTGAATTATTAGCCCTCCTGTATATTTTTTCCCCAATTTCTGCTTAACAGAGACATTTTTTCAACACATTTCTATACATAATAGTTTTAATAATTCATTTCTAATAACTGACTTCTTTTATCTTTGCCAAGATTACAGTACATAATATATTACTAGATATTTTTCAAGATACTAGTATTCAGCTTAAAGTGCAATTTAAAGGCTTAATTAGGTTAATTAGGTTAACTAGGCAAGTCAGGGTAATTCGGCAAGTCATTGTAAAACTGGTTTGTTCTGTAGACAATCGAAAAAAAATATTGCTTAAGGGGGCGAATAATATTGACCTTAAAATGTTTTTTTTTTAAATGTAAAACTGCTTTTATTTCAGTCGAAATAAAACAAAAAAGACTTTCCCCAGAAGAAAAACTATTATCGGAAATACTGTAAAAATGTCCTAGTTCTGTTAAACATCATTTGCGAAATATTTAAAGAAGAAAAAAAATTCACAGGAGGGCTAATAAATCTGACTTCAACTGTGTGTGTGTGTGTGTGTGTGTGTGTGTGTGTGTGTGTGTGTGCGTATCTTTTGTACAGTACACGCATATAAATATGCAATTAATCTCGATTAATCATTTGACAGCACTAGTACTGAACAAATATAGTGTCGTTTTAACCATATATAAAAATATATAGTAATACTACAATTGATGTATTTTGTGTCATAAAGACATACATAAAATAGTTAAATATACATCAAATATTACACAAAATGGTGGAACAATACATTGACATACTATGCTTTTGCAAATGTACATTGTCTGTTTAACCTGTTAAAAAGCAAACACAAACCCTTTAAAGGGCCATGAAACACTAAAGAACTGTGGTTGAGATTTTAACAAGTATTTTAAGTCAAGGCCACTCATTTGTGTGACGCACATTTCATAAATGCACAATGTTTGTTTTTTTTTTAGAGATATGGAGTGATTGTAAAAAAGTGTCTGGTGCAAAAGTGCAAAAACTGGTGTAAGTGTCGGTTAAAGTGTCAGAGATGAAAGAGTGTGTTTTCTACAGGTGGTTTGTCAAGCCCACTCACCTGTGTGAGGCACAATCAGAATTGACTACACTACACTAGAACTAAAACTACACTAGACATTATAAAAGCCCACCTCTCCCACCCAATTGCCTTTATTAAGGATTTATTTATGTTTAAGGCAATTGTAATACATATCAAATTTGTTTATTATAATGTATATTACATACATATTGTTCATAATAATATTATTATCATATTTATGTATTTGGATAATAACTATTTATTATACTATTATATAACGGCATACATAAATAACTTTAATTGTTAAAAGCTATTAGTTACTAGTTAATTAAAGTAAATGTTTAAAAAGGTGTCAATTAATCAAACTAAAAGATTGTATATGACTCTTTTCAGTGATGTTGCTATTTGTATAGAAACTGTTGTTAAGAAACTGATATGACTATATGTTATATATTGTATGTTTAGTATAGGTTTTGCCATGAATATTGCCAATGGTGCTGAAATGGCATTAAAACATAAATGAATAATAATAAATAAAATAATTAGTTAAAGTTATTCGTAACTAATAAAGTTTTGGTAACTAATAACCTTAACGTTTCCAAATTTGATTGTAATGCAGTAATATGCACATTTTGCTTTGAAACAATAATTCTTGTAAAAAGTGCCATGCAAATAAACTTGAATTGAAGTAATATTACATACAGTATATAATGATAATAAAATAATACTGTATGTACATTTTTATATATTATAACAACTACTTATTATTATATATTTATTTTCTTTGAATTCCTTATATTCTTATATCTATATGTTTTTATAATTATCTACTTTTTTTATTATGTACACTTACAATAAATAACAGATACAGGTCTTTTGGTTTAATATGCATTGTATTGAACAAATTAAGTGTTGTTTTAATAGCTGTACATGTAGAACTTGGAGCTGTGATGCTTTTAGCTTTGTCGATGTCTCGCCGCATTAATATACAAAAATAGGGAGGTTTCATGACCCTTTAAGAGGCGCGTCAATGGAGCGAAGACTACGGAGTGAATTTCGTGCCATAAAAAATTCAGTATTATGCAAAGATGGTCTGCTTTGCAAAGAATCGCTCGACTCGCATGCGAAAACCCAGTAGCGCATTGTAAAGGTAGTATAGTAAATGTGTTTCACATATCTATTATCACATTTCACAGATGCAGTCCATCCTATGTACTGCATTTTGGCCCCCGAACAAACACCAGATCTAGTGCATACAGCTGACGCCCTGTTTGTTTCGGGTGCGAGACAGTGGCCCTCTTCTGAGATTCTCTTCACCCGATTCCCTTCTGACGCATCCAGGCGGATTTCTCACTAGTGCATTCAGACGGATTTCTCACAGGTGCGGATGCGCCACTTTCCTCCTTCAGGACAGCAGATGATGCTATGGGTCAGTTTACGTCACTCTCCTAGAGGAAGCCTGAAACCTGGGCTTAAACTACAGCTGAAGTTACCATTAACATATTTTTAATAAAAAAATAATAATAATCTAATAATAATAATAATAATAATAATAAACGATATTAATATAATAATAATAAACACTAATAATAATAAAAATAATAATAATAATAAACAACACTATTCATAATAATAACAAACATTATTCATCATAATAATAATAATAATAATAATAATAAATGAACTATAATTTATAATTCAGCTAATTAATTTTAAAATGATTAATGTTAAAATGATAATACAACATTTAATAAGCTAACGTTTATTTTCAATTCATATTTGTATACATAATTATTAGCTTACAGGTTAGATCCTTTTTTTATTATTTAAATAATTATATAATATTAGTCATTAGATATGTTAAAACTAGGGAATATTAAATTAATATCATATTACGCTAAACACTACAGCGAACATGTGAGTTTCTGCCTTACTGTATCCACAATTCACCAGTTTATTGCAACATTATATCACTTGTTAGCAGCAGCTAATTAATTTTAAAATGATAATAAAACAATTAATAAGCTAACTCTTATTCTAGTTCATATTTGTATTTTTATACATAATTAGTAGCTTATGGGTTAGGTGGAATTGTTTTTATTATTTAAGTAATTATATAATGGGCGGCACTGTGGCGCAGTGGGTAGCACTGTCACCTCACAGCAAGAAGGTTGCTGGTTCAAGTCCTGGCTGGGTCAGTTGGCTTTTCTGTGTGGAGTTTGCATGTTCTCCCCGTGTTTGCATGGGTTTCCTCTGGGTGCTCCGGTTTCCCCCACAAGTCCAAAGACATGCGCTATAGGTGAATTGGGTAAGCTAAATTGTCCGTAGTGAATGAGAGTGTATGGGTGTTTCCTAGTGATGGGTTACAGCTGGAAGGGCATCCGCTGCGTAAAACATATGCTGGATAAGTTGGCGGTTCATTCCGCTGTGGCAATAAAGGGACTAATAAAGGGACTAAGCCGAAAAGAAAATGAATAAATGAATAATTATATAATATTAATCATTAGATATCATGTTGAAACTGGGTAATATTATATTAATGTTATATTACGCCAAACAGTTTATAGCAACATTATAGCACTTATTAGCACTCCATTAAGAGTCTATCGGAAAATCAAACTACATCTAACCACAATGTCCTACATTAGTGATTATGTTTAAAACGAAAGAACATATGTCATATCTATTTACAATATAATATTTAATTTAATTGAAAAGCGGGTTAAATTTTTCGGAATATATAGAATATATAGTAATAATAATAGGAATGTAATAGCCTCGTAACTGTGATTTTGTACTAACCGTTTACAATAATGTCAAAGTTATCGATATATTATAGTAAGCAGATACAATAAGACAGAAACTCTTCTGTTCACCGCTCATTTTATTTTAGTCAACTGTAGTTTAAGCATGGGTTTCAGGCTTCCTCTAGGAGAGTGACGTAGACTGACCCATAGCACCATCTACTGTCTCGGTGAAGGAAATGGCGCAACCGCATTTGCGAAAAAATCCGCCAGAATGCACTAGTGGGAAAATCCACCTAAATGCATCAGAGGAAATCGGGTGGAGAATCTCAGAGGAGAGCGATCGTCTCACACTCGTGACGGACAGGTATACAGCTGCACGCACTAGATCTGACGTATGCCCAAGGGTCACGTGCAGTTTGATGGACTGTATTTTTCTGTGAAATGCGATTTATTTTTTGTGATCGTAAGCACTTTTTTTTTAACACCACTGGGTTTTCGCTTTGTGCATGAGTCAAGTGAGTCCTTCCAAAATGGCACAAAATTCACTCCATACCTCTCGGCCCCATGAGTTGCATCCAAGAACAGCAGCTTTCGTCTCTGAAGAAAAGAAGATAAAAAGGTGATACTTAGCCAGCAATACTTATCCTACTTTGTTTACCCCCGGCGTTTCTCTCTCGTTCTCATGTAGTGATCTGATTTTCCCCTGCTGTGCAGCATTTCTGGATACAGAGCAAACCAAGTGATCATTTACAACAATCAAGCATAGCGTTAGTTCAGACAGGTAAAGTCTAGAAAGGGTACAGCGGCGAATGGAGTTTAACGATAATTATTCATGTTTACTGCATAAAAGTAATTACTTTACTGTGAGGGGTAGATTTAGGGTTGGGGCGGGGCTTGACGTTACAATTAATGGGTAATTTAATAAATAATTCTTGTTAACTTGCAAGCTGTATCCCTTCTAACAACAACAACAACAACCGTTCAGACGCATCTGAACACATCTGCTAACGGTAATGCAATCTGGTTCCAACATCTATCACACGGTCTACTTAAATCATCTGGCCTCCCTTTAGTGCTTGACAGCACACCAATTCTACACCCCAACTCCTTCTAGCTCATTTCTGATATCTGTACTTTCAAGCATTAGAAAATACATGTTAATCAGCCTCTTGTCTCTGACATTTACATTAACTCATAATTAATCGTATATTATATAATTAATCATAATTAATTTCTGGTTTTGTTCTGTTACCCCCATGGCCCTTATTTTAATGCTTGATCCCCCCTGAAGGAAGTCAACACAAGATGTAATGAATGGTCAGCCCCTTAAATGGTGAGAAATAGTTTGAAATAGTCTTAAATAATAATATGAATAATTAAAATAACATATAATATAAGGGCACTAAATCACAGAAGACCAAACCAAAACTTGTCAATCCCACCATTCGGTGTAGAGGGAACTATGAAACTGTGGTGACATTTTACCTCTTTTTCTTGTTGCTACATTTGGTGACCTGAAAAAAAACAAAAACAGAAATTAGGGTTAATGTCTACATTACACTTCTATTTCTTCCGATGTTACTATAAATAATGTACATATAAAACAAATCCATAAAACAACTGATGAAATGTGAATATATCTTCAAAATACCTTAAACCATGGGTGATCCGGGATGTTTTTTAAACTGATTCGCTTGAGTGGATCTTGTTGCAGGAGGCAGTAAATCAGATTGCAACAGTCTGCAGAAAAGAGAGAAATAGAGCAATTATAAACTTGACTTCTTACAGTTGTTGCCTTTGTATGAAGCTTTAATTTAGAAATATAATTGATTTTTGTTGTGATGAAAGGCATCTCACCATGTGACAAGCGAGAATTGGACCAACAGCTTGAATTAATCCGCAGCAAATCCCTGGATCGTGGAAGGCGTCCACACAGCATTACATATAATAGCATTCCCAATGACCACACAGTGGCAGGTTTCCCATGGTACCGTCTCATCATGTTATACTCAGGGGGGGAGTACTGTTTCGTCCCTGAAGAGAAGAGAGATTATGTTGAAGAGAAGAGAGATTATGAAATACTACCACAGGTTTTCACTGTATCCATCAGCATGCAAAACAAACAACTGGTGTTACTGATATGTGGTTATTAGAATATGCTTTAAAGCATAAGTTTCCTCAAGAATTTAAATTCTGTTATTAATTCCTTACCGCAATTTCACTCCAATCCCTATGAAACCTTTGTTTCTCTTCGAAATGATAGATTTAACTTTAAGATATTTTAGATGAAATATGAAAGTTCATCGCTGCACAACACAACAATGATGGTGGCTGAGAGAGAAGAACAGTGTTGTAGCCATTTTTTGAAAGTGTATTTGTTATTTCTTAACGTCAAAAAATGTGGTAAATGGGCAAAAAAAAGGAAGTGGGTCAGACCATTTTTTACCTCTTTGTACATTTTGTTGAATGGTTCTTGTTTCTGGAATTAATTTAGTTTGACATCATTTGTATATTAATTTTCTTTGCGTCTTAAAATATGATTTCGCTGCCACATCAAAAGGTCAGAACAAACCATTTCAGAGAAGGCGGAGTTCCAGAACACCCCCACGGATTGCATATCTCCAAGATTAAAAGTATTTAGGAGCCAAAACCAACTCCCCCAAAGTTTGCTTTGGTGAGCTGTTTCGACTTGCCCAAAATAAAAACATTTTGTCCGGATTTTGTACAAAATGACATCATTTCAGTTTATTCTTGATATACTGGGGCCTTTAGAGTCAGCAGCACAACATACAAGGATCTCATAGTAAATACCCATAGTAAATGCGCACTGGGACCTTTGCTGTCTATGAAAGGTCAGAAAGCTTTCAGATTTTATCTAAAATATATAAAATTTGTGGCTCAAAGATGAACAAATATTTTAGGGGATTGAATGACGTGAAGGTGAATAATTAATAACAGAATTTCATTTTTGGTTGAACTAAGCCTTACTAACACTTGTCATTAGAAACTACAAGGTTGCATCATAATACATACCACTGTACTGATGATACGCAGAATCCTTCAGGAGGTCCCCGCACCCAAAGTCAATCAGTTTGACCCTGAGCGTTCGTGGGTTGATCAGCAGGTTCTCCAGCTTTATGTCACGGTGAAAGACTCCACGGGCACAGCACACTTGAGCGGCCCGTATCGTCTGCCCCATGACAACCCGTGCTTTGGTTTCATTGAGGAATCCTCCAAAGCGTTTAACAAAGACGCCCAGATCTTCACAGGGTGTGGAAAGTTCCAAAATCAAGATGTAGTGGTCAGGATAGTCCTGCCAGTCCAGGAGCTGAATGATCTCTGGAATCCTGGGGCTCTTATTAACCATGAGCAACAGGCCAACCTCTAATGGAACAGGTCCAAAATGTCTCGGCTACAAGAAAGGTCATTAAGGATTGTTAGATGAAGATCCTTTCCCAAATATGGATATACTGGACAATCTGTTTTTAGTTACACGTAAATGTTTGAAAAATATGCTTACAATATTGATGTATTGCATGCTCTTCCACTTTCTGATGAACTTTACTGCCACCTGAACAACAAAACAAAACATTTGATTTGATTGTAAACAAGATCAGGAGCACTAAGAGGAATCAAAATGGATCGTAAGATAAAACATTTTGCTAGCTCTATGAAAAAGTAATACCTCAAGGCCATCTTGTATGCGGGTCCCTTTATAGACTGTACCAAATCCTCCATGGCCAATCATTCTCTTTAATACAAACCCATTAAACCTTTTTTGTCCATTTCTAGCAGGTCCCTGATACATTGGCACAGCAGACTGTTCCACTGATGACTGAGCAGATGCCATCTCAACAGTAATTGGTTGTAGCAGGTTCTCTTCTTGCAGAACAGTTGTTGATTTTGCATCTGTGTTGAACAAAAAAAAAAAACAATGCCCTGGATTAAAAATCTTATAAAGGCCTTAATCAAATGTCAATTCTCTTTTGATCTGTGGACATTTTTCTAATGCTAATAAATAACATGATTCAAAAAGAGACACATTCCCCTAGTCATCTCCTAAATACCCATTTTTAGGTTCATTGTTTTATTCATATAGGATATTGATGGCCTGTCATCTGACTCACTGGTGCTGGTGGTATATTTTAATGGGAATTGTACACCTGCACTTTGTCAGAAGTCGGACTGCGGTTTAAAGTACCCATGTGTTTGATTCTTTACATTTAGTCATTTGGCAGACGCTTTTGTCCAGAGTCACTCTGTGTTGAACAAAGACTGAACAAAAGACCTAGATTACAAACCTTTTAATTATTCAACTAGATTTTTGATATAATTTGTTTCTTATGATTCTTAAGTAGTTCAAAACACCAGATAAAGCAGTTGCACATTATCATAACATTTTCACTGGATTACCATCAGAGTTGATCTCGTGTTGTGGTGGAGTACTCCGATCCTTCGCTTGATGACTCTGATTTGGGCTGGATATGGACATCAGCTTCTCACCGCTACTCTTTACACTCAAGGGGGCTCCACGACTAGCAAAAGGGTTCAGCACGTCTTTCCATGGTGAGGCATGCTTCAGGATCATGATGTAGTAATCTGGCTTGTCCTGCCAGTCCAGCAGCTTAAACTTCTGTGGAACTTTTGGGTCCTTATATACCACTAGTAACCTGGCGACGTCTAATGGAACAGGTGCATGATGTCCAGGCTAGAAGACAAATAATTTTAAAAATTGTTAGATTTTCATTTCCCCAAAATGGATATACTGCACAAACTGTTTTATTAACATGTAAATATCTGAAAACCATAAAAAGATGCTTACAATGTTGATGTATTTCATGCTCCTGCTCTTTCTGGTGAATTTTACTGCCACCTGAACAAAAAAACAAAACATTTTATTTGATTGTAAACAAGATCAAGAGCATTTAATAGGACCTGAAACGGATGGTAAGATAAAACATTTTGCTAGCTGTATACTGTATGTAAATGAATCATACCTTAAGGCCATCTTGCCTGCGTGTCCCTTCATAGATGGCACCAAATGCTCCATGGACAACCATTCTCATTAATACAAACCCATTCAAAATGTTTCGTCCATTTCCAGCAGGTCCAGCGGGTCTTGGATGTACTGGCACAGCAGGCTGCTTTACCGACTGAGCGGACACCATCTCAACGCTAATCGGTCGTAGCAGGTTGTCTTCTTCTCTGTTCTGGGTCCAGAGAAGTACAACATCTACATTACCTGTCATCCTCATGTTTCTCGCTGGGTCATAGTCTGTACTGGTGCTGGATTTTGATGTTGCACTTTGATCGGTATCATACAGCCCAGAGCTGTTGGTGTTTACTGCAATTGTTGATATTGTATCTGTGTTGAACAAAAAAAACAAAACAACAACAACAATGTCCTGGATTAACAATCTGATAACTTTCTATTTTCATATAATGTATGAAGGTGTTGACATTTTTCTTATGACAATGAAAAAAAAAAGATGATTCAAAATGAGAAACATTCCCCAAGTCCTCTCTTCATAACTTAATATTTCATTTTTATTACACTAAAAATTTCCTTTATATAACATTCTTTCTTGGAATCGTACACTTGCACTAGGGCTGCACGATACTGGAAAAATATACAATATTGTTGCGATAATGCACTATTTTATTAGCACATAAAACATATATAATAACCTTGTTGAACAAAAATAAAAAAAAACCTTTAAAAAGCTTCTCACCATTGCTCTGTTGACTCAAGTTGGCTTCACGGCAAACCCGTGGACACTCCAAGATAATGATGTAATAATCAGGCAGATCCTGCCAATCCAGCAGCTTAATGGTCTTTTGAACTCTGGGGCCCTTATTAACAAGGACTAATAGACCTACTTCTAATGGAAGGGCTACAGGATGACCAGGCTAGAAAAAAAAAAAAAAAAATGTTAGTCCATTTTAATCCAGATCCAAATTATTTACATTTTCAGTTTAACAAGATGGCTTTTCACACTGCATAACCCTGGGTTATCATCATTCTGTACTCCACTTTTAACTACAGGTAAAAGCACAATTTAGTATTTCTTTTTCCTACTATGGAAGTCAATGGCTACAAGTATTCAGCTTTCTTTTAACAAAAGAAAGATTTGGAACCACCTGATGGTGAATAAATGATGAATACATGTTTATTTTTGGGCTAACTATCTCTTATATTTTAATGCCATTTAAAAAAATAATAAATCAACATTAAATTGAACTTTCTCATGCAAGTCGACACATCGACGAAATATTTATTCAAGTATAAGTGAACTGTTTGCATTTCCCAAAAATGATTGTGTCAGTAAATATATCAAGTTTACTTCTGTCAGTATACTGAAGAATAAATGTAAGTGTATTTCTCAGAGTTACATAAAGTATATTGGAAATACATCAAAACTACAATGAAACTATATGTTATATGCTTTAAATGAGGTATTCTAATGGACGTGAAAATCTAGGATTCCTTTTAAACTGTTTAGATTATGACCCAGGATTATCAATATCAAGTGGGAAAGCCATACTGTTAAGGGGAAAAGCAGTTTTGGCTTACTTACAATTATGCATGTCACCTCCCAATACTTTCTTACAACTTTCACTGCCACCTTGAGGCCATCGGTCAAACGCCTGCCCTCGTAGATGGTGTCAGATCCTCTCCTGCCAAGAATTCCTCCGATTTCATACCGCCTCAGAATATCACCGGCTGGACTGTGATGTGCTTGAACTGAAACAGAGTGGCTGGAAGAACTCTGGACATCCATTTGTTCAATTGTTGAACTTGAGTCAATAGTGGTCAGCTTTTTAAAGCTCTCCATCATCCTTCTCATTTTCGGATGCTCAACAGAACTTTCTTCCCTCTTTCTTTTACTGTTAGCCCCCCTATCAAAATACTCAATCTTTCTCCTTTTTCTCAGAGACACTTCAACAGAACTGTCTTCCCTCTTTCTTTTTCTGTTCAGCCTCCTATCAGAATTCTTTCTCCTTTTTCTCAGAGGCTCATCAACAGAAATCTTTTTCTCCGACCCCTTAACAAAATACTCTTTCCTACTCTTTTTTGGAGACTCTTCAAAAGAAATCTCTTCCCTCTTTCTTTTTCTATTCAACCCCCCATCAAAATAATGATCCTCTCTCCTTTTTCTCAGAGGCTCTTCACCAGAAATCTCTCCCCTCTTTCTTTTTCTGGTTTGCCTCCTATTAAAACACAAATATTCTTGTTTTCTCCTTTTGCTCTCTTGTCCCTCTTCAAATCTATCCTCCATTTTCCTTTTTCTCTCCAACCCCTTAATAAAATATTCTGTCCTGCTTATCTTTTTTGGAGGCTCT
>CAIGQV010017532.1:20207565-20224602 GCA_903798115.1 Danio jaintianensis | reverse complement strand
TATTTGAACTATTAGCCCCCTGTATATATATATTTTTTTATCCAATTTTTAAGCAGAACAAATATTTAAATTTCTTTAACATAATAGTTTTAATAACTAATTCTAATAACTGATTTATCTGATCTTTGCCATGATGACAGTCCATAATAGGGTAAAGGACAAGTTATTGTATAACAGTGATTTGTTCTGTAGGCAGTCGGGAAAAAAATGCTAATAATATATCTTTTATTAATGTGTTTGTTTATTTATTTATTTATTTTTTTATCTTTAATGTACATTTTAATCATGTTACTTTTCTTTTATGGTTTAACTAAATTTGAGTGTGTAATTAATACACCTGACAATTATGCAAGTTTGTATATCGTAAGGTCATTTACGATTGCATGCAGAGGAACAAATGTAACTTGAAATTCTATATGATTGTACTCAAATGAACGTTTGCAACACACATAAAATAAAAAAGCATTACAAAAGCTTTAGTTATTAACATGTATTTTTGCACTTTCTATTCAGAAAAAAAATGATCACTGGTTTCACAAAATTAAGCAGCAACAGTCTTTTCAAGTCTATTCAAGTTGCACTTGAATAGGAATTTGAGCAGTGTGTGTGTATATATATGGGGATGTGGCACTGAATTTGTACATTTTATGTATTTTTTTGTTGTAATACAATTTCACAGTATTAAGGCTTAATTTTATTTCCAATCAAATCAATATAGCCTGGTTATCTTTTTTATCCTGAAAACATTAAAAAGAAAAATATAGTGATATCAAATATGCTAGGTTGTAAATCAAGAAATTTTTGCAAAAATGTATGTTTTATAGTAATTAAAAACAAAAACTTTGTTATATTAACTATTATTTTTCCTTCGGTTTGCAGGCTCTGTTAAAAGGTGTTCAGACTGTGGTCATCAACTGTATGAATTTGCGGAGCTCTCATGCCATCTTTCCATTGCTGGGAGAGCGACTGGATGTTCCCAAGGGCAACAGTGAGGCGCGATTGGAGAAGTTTCTGACCAGCTCTGGACCCACTGTGTAAGTGCGCTCACATTCAGGCAGTGATCTGTCTCTTTTTGTACTCAATCTTAAAGCCTTGCTTATGTGATTTTAATTTTAATTTTGTTCCAAACAGCCTGTTGGTTCTTGATGAGATGGACCAGTTGGACAGCAAGTCTCAAGAAGTTCTCTACACTATTTTTGAGTGGCCTTACCTGCCCAAATCTCGTGTTTTTCTCATTGGTAAGTCTGCCATGCCAAATTTGTGGACCTTTAATAACTAATTGTATTTCTGCTGATGATCTTATCTACATCTGATCGTCATGACTGTCTGCTGACCAGTGAATTTTGACTCCTTAGGTATTGCTAATGCATTGGACTTGACTGACCGTATCCTGCCAAGACTGCAGGCGAAACCCCACTGTCGACCCAAACTGCTTAACTTTCCTCCCTACAGTCGTGAAGAGCTCAATGCTATTGTCCAGGACAGACTCACACAGGTATGTTTACTTGGACATTTTCTGCTAATTCAAACTCAACTTGACGTGCATTATATATGAGATACTGTACATCTAGCCAGTCGTTCTTGCAGAGTAAAATCAGATGGGCTTATCAGCACATTGATGTACCGTAGTCAACAATTAAAGTGGATCCTAAAGTTGTCCTAAAACTACCGAACAACACCCATTATTGTTTTGGGACAATTTTGAGAGATCTTTTTGATCCACTTTGAATTTTGACTACTGTATATTATCAATGATGCTTATTGTACAACCACTTGCAACAAAATTAAACTTAGACACAAAACTTTGATCTGAGTTGTAATTGTTCACCAGCTCTATAATTAAAGTTAATGCTTACTGAAGAAACAAAATGTCAGGATGTAGCCTACGCTCTCCTACTTGTTGTTATTCAGTCTAAAACAGCTGTTGTGTGTGCTAAAACTGATGTGTATTTGTGTATATCTCGATCAAGATGATTCATGGTACCTTTTAGTCTCTATTATTAATTTAATTGGTTGTTATCTGGGAATAACATGCCTTGGAGTGTTGCGATTGCCTAATCACAATTAATTATTCCAGAGAGCTTCTTAATAAGAAGTAATAATACATTGGTTCATTTGTGTTTTTTAGGTATCAGGTGAAGGTGTTTTGGATGCAGCGGCAGTTCAGTTTTGTGCAAGGAAAGTCTCCGCTGTATCAGGAGATGCCCGTAAAGCACTGGACATTTGCAGGTGAACAAACTGACTATATAAATGGCTAACACAAGAGTGTCATTGAGTTTTGTGAGGTTCTCATACATCTGTTTGTGTATGTATCAGGAGGGCTGTGGAGATTGTGGAAGCAGGCGACAGGTCTAAAATGGCATCAGAACCTACAGCCAGCACTAAAGGTAGGAATTACTGTACTGTAATTTGAAAGGAAAGAAGTTGCACCAGGTTAGAAATTAATAAAGAGGGAAAAAAACATGGATGAGTAGAAATGTTGTATTATATTCAGAATTAATTTAAAGTGAAGTTAAATGTTAATAAACATTCTAAACATTGTTCCCTATATATATATATATATATATAATAAACTTTACATTTTAAAAATGGGAATTAATGATCTCTAGTATTATTCAAGCAAGTTATAGTGATTACAGTATTCTGTCAACAAATCAGTGGTTCTTTGCCTTTTCTTCACTGAAATGTATGCAAATATGTGAAGAATATCCTCCATATTCATTAGAAAAACCTTTTTCAGACTTTTTATTGGTGCTTTGAATTCTTTAAGGTTTTTTTTTTTTATTTAACACATGGAATCACAAATGAATTTACCATTAAACAGTAAATTTTCATTTGAGTGAACTATCCCTTTGACTTCTGTAGTCCAGAGCTGTATAGTTTTATAAACCGAATAGTTTTTGTTTTATATTTTAGACTAGTTTTTTAAAATTTAGTTTTTGGATATTATATTTGTTTTAATATATTATCAGTTTTATTAAGTAATGCTTTTAACTAGTCTTGACACCCCTTTATAGGCCCTTGGCTAAGAACTATCTAATCGTGCAAATTTAACACCAAGTGTTTTTAGCTTCTTTTAGTTAAACTTAAAACTAACAGATGTAGCTTTTGTGGAGTTTACTTTTTGTATTGTCATTTGAATAACCGTTTCAGCATTATTATAAAGAAAATTAAACAATATATTTGTCTTGTTACAGTGTCGCGGGTGAGTGTTCCTCAAGTGGCTCGGGTTTTGTCAGAAGTTTATGGTGACCGTATGGCATCCAGCAGTGGGGATGGCGAGAGCTTCCCTTTACAGCAGAAACTTCTGGTCTGCTGCCTGCTTCTGATCATCCGCAACGGCAAGAGTAAAGAGATTCAGTTGGGCAAGGTAAGTCAATTGGATCTTTTTTGTTTATTTATTTTTTAATACCATTACAGTGTCTTCCATACATTTATTTGCTAGCGCACACACTGACCACCACAAATAGGGTAGACCAATGGTTTCTAGGGATGTATCGATTCACCTGACTCACGATTCATTCGAATGACTCATTCAATACGATTCATAATACTAATCTCATGATTTAGTCACGATTTTTTTTTAAACAAAATTATTTGAAACAAATGTAAGGTGAAGAGCCCTTTAATTTTTTTTCTTAAATGCTGCACATTTTTTTGCTAAATAATACATTTTCTGCCATAACCAAATTGACATTTTAAAAACAAATTCCAAAAAAAAAAGAAAAAAAAGCGAATAATACAAACTAAAGAAGACTAATAATATTAACAAAACTAAAACTGTGACTGTGCTGGGATTTAACATTTTAAAAAAGAAATATCAGCATATCTATGTTTTCTGGCATAAGCTAAAGACACATTTACAATGTACCCTGCTGATGAGAACACTCTTTCACTGGGGAGTGAGATGTCTGGTGTGGAGAGGAAAGCCTTTCCTAAACCAGAGACTAGTGTGTACAGAGGTGGTCAACAGGCCCTCTGATCCAGGAGTTGAACATGATTATGAAGGTAAATAATTAATATTACTTGTATAATTAATTAGCGTAAGTATCAGTGTGATACACTTAAGAAGAGATAATCTTGAACATTTTTAAATATTCAATAATAATAAGAAAATTATTAAAATATGCATAAACTAATTAGAAAATTAGAGGGTAAAAATAGTCTAATACCTGCTTCTGTAACAGAACAACTTTCCCTTTCAGTCTGAAAAACATCTTCACACTTTCTCTATGAAAACACTGATGCACCGTGTGATCTCCGTAGCACTCCTCGAGCAAGCGGAGCTTCAAATCATCTGGTCCGCGTGGTTTGGCTTATTAATAGTGTTTTAGCACATAGGCGTCTGTGACAGTAGTTTTTCACTGTGCTGATGGTTTATGTGCATCGTATTCGTTGTTCTGTTAGTGTAAGTAAACGTCTTTTGCAGTATTTGCACACAGTTTGTATTTTGTCTGGCGGACTTCACCGCTGTCATTTTACTCTGTCGCCCCACCTCTTACTCGCCGCTGATGTGCAGGTAAAGCGAGCTTGCGCCTGTAAACACAGCGCCCCCTCTGTATCTGATACTGAAAAATGTATCGCGATTCATTCAACATTTCTACCGATTTGAATCGTCACATATTTGAATCGATTTTCAACCGACTCACGGTGAATCGTTACATCCCTAATGGTTCCCAATCCTTTTATCCTTGCACTTTTTAAATGTGCTAAAAAAGTGATAAAGAAAGACTTTTGAACGCACTGTGACACAAAATCTGCTTATAAATATTTTGGCATTTGTACATTCACAATATGTAATTGCTAAACATTTGACATAACTCACCATGTATGTATTTGTGGTGCTGCCACAATAAGAGCACAAGTCAATGGGAAGCACTGCAGAATATTGAGAATAGATCTAGGAAGTCTTGTTTTTTGTTTAGTTTTTCTTCTGGGTCTGATGTCTGATGTTTCTTGTGTTCCTCCAGCTGTGTGAAGTGTACAGTAAGCTGTGTAAGCAGAGGCAGATTGGTGGAGTTGGCCAGACAGAGTGTCTTTCTCTCTGCAGCCTGTTGGAGAGCAGAGGAATCCTCACACTCAAAAAGGCCAAGGACGCTCGACTGACTAAAGTGAGAATTTTGACTCATTTCATTAAATGGACATCTTTATTTCCCTCACGCATTACGAAAAGGTTCCATTAGTTAATGTATTTGCTAACATAACCTTAGAACAATGGTCTCAAACTCAATTCCTGGAGGGCCACACCTCGGCAGTTTTGCTCCAACCCTAATCAAACAGCTGATCCAAATAATCAAGTTGTTCAAGACTACTAGATACTACTAAACAGGTGTGAGTTGGAGGTGGTTGGAGCTAAACTATGCAGAGCTGCGGCCCTCCAGGAATCCAGTTTGCCTTAGAAGGAAGAATACTTGTACAGCATAGTTCAACATTTACTGCGTTACAGTAAACATTTACTGCGTTAATGCGTTACAAAAATGTAGTTAATGTACAATGTAGTGATGTGTAGTTACTCTAGTTTTTTTTTTTTGTGTTGAGTTGAGACTTGACAAGTATAATTTTACTTTTAAAGATGAATGAACAGTATAAATTAATGAAATGCTCATAATTTGTTAGTAAATGGTTTAAAAACATACATTGATTTAACTGTGCGGAAGTCTAAATATACATTTGCTCTATCTCTCTTTTTTTTCTAGATCTCCTTGAAGATTGAAGAGCGAGATGTGGAGCATGCTTTAAAGGATCGAACTCTCCTTGGAAGCATATTAGAGGCTGGTTTGCCGTAATCCACATAAGATTTTAACGGTTTTTTTAAGCTTTTTATGATTTTACATTTTTCTTCATTCCTCTAAATGTTTTAGATTTCTTGGCTGCCAATGTCTTGTTTAAAATGAGATGTTTTATTGCAGAGAGGGATGATTTGATCCAAAAGGGTTAATGTCACTTTATTATGTTTGTGTCAAACATTTTTACCTGCCTTTCTAAATGTAGGGATGTTTTTGTTGATTTAAGTTTTTAAATAGGCATGAATTCATATTTCATGCTTAACAGTAGACAGCGGCTACTATTAGATTTTGTACATCAGCTTTGTAATGTGTTTTTGAAGGGATGTACTCTTTTAATAAAGCAGAATGTATGCGAGTTTGATTTTCAGTAACAATTATCTCTAGAACATTTACAGACTTCACACTGTAAAACAAGACTACTTTCATGACTGTTTGTGCCTTCTGAAGAATTCAAATAGCTAAGAATTCTACAGTGTGTACATGCTATTAGCATCAGTCTTGGGTGTAATTAGTAACAAAGTAATGCAAATTAAATTACTTCTCCGCAGAAATGAATTAGGGGATTGCTTTTAATTTGTACATAATCTAATGACCGTTCCATGCAGTGTATTTACCTTAAATACTGTAAATAAGTTCAACAATTCATATTCAGAGATATCAAACAAATAAACTCCAAAAGGACGTTGTGGTTTTTGTTTTGTTCTACAAATATATTTCCTGAATATTTCTGCTTCAACTAAAGGTTACATTTATCAAGTTGAATGACAACTATGAATAAAGAAATTTACAGTATCTATGAAATATAGTGTCTACTTTAAAGGTGTAGGTGTTGAAATAAAGCTAAAGGGCTGCTTTTCACCCCATTTAAAAGTTTAATTTCTATTGTCTGCATTGAATTTTATAGAGGTTTTACCTAGTAATGAGTCAATTACTTTCAGAAAAAAATAGAAAAGTAATTTAGATCCAATTTTAATTATGTAATTAGTAAACCATTACTTTGTTAAAGTAACTTACCCAATGCTGATTGGCATACTGGAGACTAGGGCTGACATAGCGATGTTTTATTTTTCTACCATATATATTGTGATATAGAGTATAATTTCAACAGATGAAATGAATGGGTATATTTTGAAAGAATTCATAATTTTGGATGCATTGGGATTATTTTCAATCACAAACATTGAGCAGTACAGTAGAGCAACGACACTGCAAATAATATATAGACTGCTTAATGATTTTCTGAAAGTCTAGCAATATTCAGATACACTAATAAAAATAACACTATACTCTTCATCTTGTATATATACACATTACTTTTTTTACGTACTTTAAGAAAGATGAATTGTATTTGTGTGTGTGTGTGTGTATATATATACACACACACACAAATACAATTAATCTTTCTTAAAGTACGTAAAAATTTAATTCCTTATGCCTGAATACTTTAAACTGACTTGATAAAAACAGATAAATGATAAATGTTTTTGTTGACTTTATGATTTAAACATTGCAATGACTCCACAAATCATGTGTTTTCAAACGTAGCTCCTACTCAATTACAATACAGATTCGACATTGCAGATCCTGCGATGTGACTATTGAGGATGCGCTCATTGCAATATCGATGCCGAAACGATATATTGTGCAGCCCTACTGGACACAAACCAAAAGTTAGTTTTGCTTTATTTTATTAGCCCAACTGACAAATTCTCAAATCTTTATACAGCACTTCAATTA
This sequence comes from Danio jaintianensis, assembly GCA_903798115.1. Taxonomy (NCBI): domain Eukaryota; kingdom Metazoa; phylum Chordata; class Actinopteri; order Cypriniformes; family Danionidae; genus Danio; species Danio jaintianensis. Next base: position 20,217,079 of record CAIGQV010017532.1, on the reverse strand, counting down.
CTTTAGCATCTCAGTACACAAAATGAAGTTCATCACAAGCAATTAGGTAACATGATTTTATTAATTTTTTTGGACAAAGTGTGAAGTAAAAATGCTACAAAGAACCCCTTTGTCTGTTCAACTCGCCTCCTATGAGTTAATATTACAACAACTGTAAAGCTAGCATTCATGACTTTTAAGGTTTTAGTTATACATTAGTCCCTTTTAATCAGCACAGCATTTATTCACGTAAATAATAAAAAAAAATCTCCACACAAATTGCGTCGCAAGACTAAAATCAGTATTTTCTTGTCTATACATTAAGACAATTTCAGCAAAACAAATATAATGGAGTGAAGAAACCGAGCGGGAAACAAGCTCACATGTCAGAAATCCAGTCTCAATAAAGAAACAAATATGGAGATGGACTGCATCGGGATGCAAGCAAGAAATCAACATGCCAGACATTTCCACTCAAATAAAGCTGAACTCAGATCAGCTCTGATCACCTAAAAACACATCGGGTCAGTTATATTGAGATTGCAAGTCTAAATCGCTGAATGCTTTTATTCCAAAATCTTAAAACTATAAAAAAGCAACGTGATTATCGATATAAAATATTATAATAAAATCTCTTTGGCATAGTTAACCAGTCCTCTTACCAACAATGTATTAATGCACCCATAAGAAAACACTAAAATAGAACATTTTCTACAAAAAGACGTGTAAAATGCAACATGCCGTCAATCCTTGTATAATAAAGGCAGGGTGGAGATGCGCTCAATTCTGCCTTCCCCAGAAGTGAGAATTGCATATATTACAACAGTGTCAGTGTGTGTGTGTGTGTGTTTACTGAGAAATGGACCACAGGCACCCAGCGATGGAGAAAAAAAAAAAAAAACACTTTGCTAGAAGATTCGGTCTCCTGTATTTTTGATAATCCTCTTCCAGTGGAGCTCAATTGACCGTCAGGCTGTGGAGAAAAACACAAAACATGCAATGCGGTTAGACTGGCCCATAAAACCAAACCCATTTAAGTGTTTAAATGACAATTGGGGCCTGTTGCACAAAACGAGTTTTTTTTTCTAATGGACCAGTGGAAAAGATTTAAATTTTTTATGTGAAAAAATACTAATGACTTTTTTCTTAGCCACATATTTTAAATAATGTCTCATAACAATTAAACTCTACAACTCTAGTTGTATACATACATTTTTTCCCAATGTAACGTTTCTTTAAAAATGATTTTTTTTGACAAGTTCTAAAAATTATAATAAACTAAATGTATGAAACAAACTGTCCAGTTCAGTGTCCCGACCAGGTAGCTATAAATACAAATAGAACTTTTAAACAAATGTTATTGTAAGGAAGATAATTGAACAATATTGGAAAATACAGTTAATAAATAAAACTTTTGTTGTTGGTGATTGGATGAATGTTGTCACAATTTAGTTAAGTGTACATGGACAATGGAAAATGAAGACCTGTTTAAAATTATTTAAGAACTACAACACACTATTTCAGTGAATTTAAGACTTTAAGGCCTAAAATTTTATTTTTGAAAATTAGGTTTTAACAAGTTAGACAAGATGGGCGTCACGGTGGCGCAGTGGGTAGCACGATCGCCTCACAGCAAGAAGGTCGCTGGTTCGAGCCCTGGCTGGGTCAGTTGGCATTTCTGTGTGGAGTTTGCATGTTCTCCCCTTGTTCGCATGGGTTTCCTCCGGGTGCTCCGGTTTCCCCAACAGTCCAAAGACATGTGGTATAGGTGAATTTAATAAGCTAAATTGGCTGTAGTGTATGTGTGTGAATGCAAGAGTTTATAGGTGTTTCCCAGTGTTGTGTTGCGGCTGGAAGGGTATTCGCTGCGTAAAGCATATGCTGGATAAGTTGGCGGTTCATTCCGCTGTGGCGACCCTTGATTAATAAAGGGACTAAGCCAAAAAGAAAATGAATGAATGAAAGTTTGACAAGTTTTAAAAACTATAATAAACTAAATGTATGAAACAAACTGTCCAGTTCAGTGTCCCGACCAGGTAGCTATAAATACAAATAGAACTTTTAAACAAATGTTATTGTAAGGAAGATAATTGAACAATATTGGAAAATACAGTTAATAAATAAAACTTTTGTTGTTGGTGATTGGATGAATGTTGTCACAATTGGGTAGGTGTACATGGACAATGGAAAATGAAGACCTGTTTAAAATTATTTAAGACTACAACACACTATTTCAGTGAATTTAAGACTTTTTAAGGCCTAAAATTGTGTTTTTCAAAATCAAGACATTTAAAGACTTTTTAAGAACCTGCGGCTAGCCAGTTCAGTTTGCAAAAAGTAGACAAAAAAGACTTTAAAGGTCCTGTGAAGTGCTCTAAAATGTGAATTTTTTATTCAAAATTTGACAATCTTAACCGAAACAAGAAGAGAGGGTGGGACATACAGTAGACCCTCCCCTTTTTTTAAAACAGCCAATAGTGTTTTGTTATTATCACAGCTCTGCTAGCAAGAGTGGTTGTGCTCAAGCGCATCAAATGAAAAGCAAATGAGAAGTCTTGAAGAGGGCGGAGCATGTCAGATACTAGAGAGCATTTGATTGGTCAAGATTGGATGAGAAACTGAAGTATGAGGTTACGTGAAAAAAAGGTGATTCATTTAGGCGGAAGTGACAAACTGCAAGCTTTGGGTGGTTATATCAGGTTCATATCTTCAAAACAGTGACAAAATTTGGGAGCACGCTAGCTTATAGACATCATTAAAACTAGCATACTGATTGTAACAACTAAAAACCTTTATTTTCACAGGACCTTTAAACGAACAGTAATGTGAATTCTTCTGTCCACTTGTGATCGTATCAACCAAAACTCATCTTAATACGTAGGGTTGCACGATACTGGAATTCGGTACCAATCGATACTGAAGTTTTAAAAACGTCCATTTCCCGCTAACATTTGACCGCTACTGAGCACGTTCTTAAACAGCGCTGATTTGCCATAGTGTTCACGTGCTCAACAGAAATGACTGTGATTGGTCGTAAAGGTCATCAGCTCACCGAACTCACCGCTGTTTACTGCGTGTAACCACAGATGCAGGGACACTGGAGTGTTTTAAAGTCACGTCGATCAGCTGGTTTGTCTATAAGCTGACATACGAGTGATCCGCTGATGAATCGCGCCTTTAAAACGCTCCAGTGTCCCTGCATCTGTGGTTACACGCAGTAAACAGCGGTGAGTTCGGTGAACTGATGACCTTCACGGCCAATCACAGTCATTTCTGTTGAGCACGTGAACATGGGGGCAAATCAGCGCTGTTTAAGAACGTGCTCAGTAGCGCTCAAACATTAGCGGGAAATGGACGTTTTTAAAACTTCAGTATCGTGCAACCCTACGAGGTGTGAATAAGGGCATAAAAACCCAAAGCAGCTTTTGTGTAACTGGTGGATTGGAGTTAAACTAACCTGTTAGTAGTTATCATGGTAGACTCTGGACATGGAGTTGTAAGGCATGCCATTCCTATAATCGTCTTGCATTTCCAGATCTAGAGGCATGCCATCCATATGCATGCCGTCAGCATATCCACCATATCCTGCAGGACCGTAGCCATCAAGCTCTGTACCACAAAAGACAAAATATACATCAAAACTTTAGCCGTCTGTACAATGTTCTGATCTCTGCAGAGTCAGTAATGCATTTCAGATTGTTAAGTGACAGACATGGAGAGAATTAGATGGAAAATTCAGGGTAAGGACGCTATACTGACCGTCATCGCCAAGGCCAGGATCCATTGCGGTGTTGTGTGCCTAAAACGTAACAAGAAAACAGTCAATCTCTGTGGTCCATGTACATGTTTCTTTGATGAATTAGCATGTTTGTTGAGATTTATGCCACTGTATTGTTACCATTTGGCTTTAAAGCAAGTGCTTTTTTTGGAAATTTAAATTAATGTAATATTTAGCATTTTTGAGTCATTTCGAGCACAATAAGGTAATTACTAATCTATCTATTTAGTGCTTATGACGAAGAAAGATTTAACACAGTTTTAATTTTACAAGCATGAAGTTGTTGTAACTTATATTCACAGCTCATATTTACAGTTAATACAGCAAAAATGTTACAAGCATTTTTAAACTTTTTTTTTTGTTAATCACATTCAAGCCTGTTGCTATTCAAGCCTATCTATCTATCTATCTATCTATCCATCCATCCATCCATCCATCCATCCATCCATCCATCCATCCATCTATCTATCTATCTATCTATCTATCTATCTATCTATCTATCTATCTATCTATCTATCTATCTATAAAGCAAATGAGTTTGATATTGAAGTGAATGGTAGTTGATAGTGAATGATATTTTTGACCAATGAACTAAGAATTCTTTCTATCTTCAATATTTACAATATACTCTGCATTTGTTTTTCTTGCTTGTAAAATATCTTTTCAATGGGCAACATGTAACATTATGAAACTGTGATGGGTTACGAATTTAAGTTCATTATTTATTTTATACTAACTTGTTTGAGTTCAAATAAAGCACTAAAATAGTTCTGCTATGACACCTCCACAGCACCAGAGGGCAAACTCACCAATTCCCAAGCCTCAGGGTCGTGTTTGAAGAGTGAGTGTGTGAGTTCTACTGAAACTCGTTTCTTATAGTCTGGGTTTTTGTCCTCAGCAGTTCTGTAGAGAACAGCAGCAGCATAGGTGGCTGAAAAAAAAAAGTGCTTTGTTACAAACTGGCATTTTGTAAACAAGGAAACTCAATCTTTTACAGAAGTAGTGCCAAGTCACTTAGCTTCTGTAAAAAATGTAAATGTAAAATGTGAACCTTTTTTCCATTTTTTCCCCCTGCACTTTTCAATTTTAATGGTTGTTCATACAAAGTTTTCAAATATATTTTTAAAAACAAATTAATTGTATGCCAAATATTAGGGATGCACAGAAAAGACAATTTTGTCCAATATTGATAACGATAATATTAAAAGTAAGCATTTAATGGCCAATACCAATATGGCGGCCAATACATCTTGCACCTCTACCTAATTCAGTCAGGTGATTCTAAATGATACATAAAGCCTGAAATAGTTCCATATCATTCTTTTTAAACTTTAAAACAAAGACCCAACAACCGTCGCTACTACAGTGTGCAGTATTTGCAGTCCAAGAAATCCAACTGTGAGCATATGTACAGTTGAAGTCAGAATTATTAGCCCTCCTGAATGATTAGCCCCCCATATATTTTTTTTCCCAATTTGTGTTTAACGGAAAGAAGATTTTTTTCAACACATTTCTAAACATAATGGTTTTAATAACTTCTAATAATTTCTTCTAATAACAAGAATTTATTCTAATAATTTCTAATAACTGATTTCTTTTGTATTTGCCATGATGACAGTACATAGATATTTTTCAAGATACTAGTATTCAGCTTAAAGTGACATTTAAAGGCTTAAATAGGCTCATTAGGTTAACTAGGCAAGTTGGGGTAATTAGGCAAATCATTGTATAACGATAATCGGAAAAAAAACGCTTAAGGAGGCTAATAATATTGACCTTAAAATGGTTGAAAAAATTTTTAAAACTGCTTTTATTCTAGCCAAAATAAAACATAAGACTTTCTCCAGAAGAAAAGATATTATAGAAAATACTGTGAAACATTCCTTGCTCTGTTAAACATAATTTGGGAAATATTTGAAAAAGAAACAAAAAATTCAATTTCAATAATTTTGACTTCAACTCTACATACTATGTTTAAACTGAAATTTGACTTGCTCTGTCTGGCGTTAGATGATTCTCTCTCACTCACCAATCCCTTCGTTGCTGGAGTGAAGGAGCTCCATGAGAGGAGCACAGGCTCCTTCCGCATCGATGATCTCAGCCGACTGTTTATCAAGAGCCAGTTCACACAGAACCCCAGCTGCCACACGCTTGACGTTATCCAGTGGAGAATACAACAGCTGCACAGACAGAAGACATGTCTTACACTCTTACCATGTCAGATGAAGAACAAACACTATTCACAATACCGCTCGCAAACTTTGGTCATAAAATAGCACATCAGTGAGAAAATCTAAGCGTTACCTGAACAAACAGAGGAATGGTGTCCATGTTGGCAATAGTGCCTCTGTTAATAGGATCTCTGGCCATGATATGAAGAGCACCAGTGCAGCCCTCAACAATCTCCTCCATTCTTACTCCATCCTGAAAAACGGGGGAAAAAAATGAGTTGTTATTATAATTCACTGACAAAATAGTATCTCTACATTGCAAAAAATTTTTTTTTTTGGCTCATTTCTAGTCCAAATATTTACACATTTTTAAATCAAGAAGCATTTTCTAGAGAAGAAAAAATATTCACTTGTTTTATGAAATAGTATGCCAAAACTAAATGAGTTTTTCCTTAAATCAAGCTAAATAATCTGCCAATGAGGAAAGCTAAATAATCTTATGTCAAAATGGAAAAACAAGATAATCTGCTTACTAGTTCATGCTTTCATGACTTCTAGGCTGGATTACTGTAATGCTCTGTTCGTTGGTTGCCCAGCATCCTCTATTAATAAACTTCAGTTAGTACAAAATGCAGCTGCCAGAGTTCTTACCAGGTCTAGAAAATATGATCATATCACCCCAATTTTATCTTCCTTACACTGGCTGCCTGTTAAGTTCCGTATTGATTATAAAATATTGCTTCTTACCTATAAAGCTTTAAATAATCTAGCACCTGTCTATCTAACCGACCTTCTGTCTCGCTACAATCCAACCCGCTCTTTAAGATCTCAAAACTCAGGGCTGCTGGTAGTACCTAGAATAGCAAAGTCGAGTAAAGGTGGTCGAGCCTTTTCATTTATGGCTCCTAAACTCTGGAATATCCTTCCTGATAATGTCTGAGGCTCAGACACACTCTCTTAGTTCAAAACTAGATTAAAGACCAATCTTTTTAGTAAAGCATACACTCAATGCATTGCATAACGGTATGATGCATGAATCTGCTCCACGCAGGTTTTTGCATCTCGTTTATATACACTATGAACAGCAGCTACGCTAATTATTCTCTTTATTCTCTATTTCCACCTGGGGATACTCATCCCGAGGCCCCCAGAGACTATGCAGTGCCACTAATGCAAACCAAGACCTGTGAAGAGATGACCCCAAGGTTTCCATAATCCAAGACCAGGCCGTATCCTGAGGAGCTGCTGTGGTGGTCATGGAGGAGTGGAGAGAAAAGGACTGATTCCAGTGGGACCCCAGTGAAAGACGAGTCTTCTCTGTCGTCCAGCGTTCACCAGCCTCCGGCGCCTAGACTGCAGCTCTGCACAAGACGCTTGGCCATAGGAGAAATGGCCGTGCCCTACTGAGCCTGGTTTCTCTCGAGGTTTTTTTTTTTTTCCTTCACTTTCGCAAATTGGTGAAGTTCGTTCCTCGCCGCTGTCGCCACTGGCTTGCATGGTTCGGGACCTGTAGAGCTGCGCATCGATGGATTTGCTCTTCAGTGTTTGGACTCTCAGCAGTGAAAATTAAACCACACTGAACTGAACTTAAACTCTAAAAACTGAACGGACACCATTCCAATTCACTATAATCTTCTATGTGAAGCTGCTTTGACACAATCTACATTGTAAAAGCGCTATAGAAATAAAGATGAATTGAATTGAATTACCCCATTGGCAGATTAGTTTGCTTGTTTTAAGGAAAAACTCACTGAATTTTGTCATATAATTTCTGAAAACAAGACAATATTTTTCCTTGTCTAGAAAATGCTTCTTGATTTAAGAATTTTCAGATATTTGGACTAGAAAGCTTTTTTGCAGTGTATGTTGGATGTTGTGCATAAGGATGGGAAACTGTACATAATTGAACAATTTTGGTTCCGTTTGGTAATGAATATCTAAAGAATAATTATTTAAATAACTAACCATTGTCATTTTAACAGCTAGTCAGTATATACACAAGTTTCCATACTCGGTTGTATGCGTTTGGTTAATTAAAAAGAACCAGTTCACAGGAGTCGTTTGTTTAGGAATCGGACTGCACTGCTTGTTTGTGATTCACTAAAAGGAACCAGCTCCTTAATTTATGAAATGGACAACACCATCTGAGTAACGTTTTTGATTCACTAAAAAGAAAGTCTCATTAAAATCAATCATTCAGAAGTTGAGCTACACTGATGTTTTGATTCACTTTAACGAACTTGATGGTGATTATCCACACTGGTCGGCATCTGTTGGTGCTGTGTGAATTGGCCTTTAGAGTTCATTTGGAAAAGTCATCTGTCTTTTTTAAATGATTAAGCCTTTGGCGCCCCAAAACTAATTGTGTCTTAGTTACAGTCACAAGTGAGGAATTCAAACCTGGTATGATCGTTGAGCAGATGAACCGGGTTTCTGTGCATCCTGATGAGCTTTTGAAAGCAAAGTGACCAGTTTGGGAATGGCTTCAGCGTCCCTCAAAGGAGCCTGATTGGCTGGACACAGTGCCAGGTTACGGATCAGACCAACCACAGCCTGTGACGAAGACAAATGTGAAGTCAGGAAGACAAGGTAGCAAACAACAAACCCATTAAAGCCTTTTATGGTATAAACAACTCACTGAGAGGGAAACTATAAAACACTGAGCAACAGCTATCAAGTTAACCCACCTATTTCTGGATGTGTTTAGTTGTACAATAAATTAATCTATTTGGGAATTGATTTTGTGTAATACTTTATGTTTTAACACATTGATAACATTTAATGATCAAGTTGCTAGCATGTTTTAGCATGCTGTTATTATATTTCAATGTGTTGCTAGTATGTTTCTAACACATTTCAGCAAGCTGCTAACATTCTGAGCATAAATTAACAGTATTAGCACATGCTAATATGATTTAACAGAGCCATATCAATGTTTTACAATATTGATAGCATGGTTTAGCACGTTGTCCCAAAATGATGCATTCTACGATACATAACTTGCTACCAGGATAGCAAACATAGATTTGCGAGACGCATTTTAAAGAGCATTTGGTCTGGAAAACATCTGCTGGTTACAAACCATGAACATGCTTGTTAGGTTGTTTTGAAGCATGACTGCTGGTTTGAGCTGGCCTTTAGCTTGTTTTTACTGGTTATGTGCTGGTCCTGAGAAGATTAATCATGCATTCGCTAGTGTTATCTACAATGTTGTTTACTTTATCTCCGCTGAACAGATTTAGCACACAAAAAAGAAAAGCCCTCTCCCACATGAATACGCACTGTAAAGAGTATATTTCCTGATGGATCTAATATCGTTAATATTTATCTTATCATATATATATATATAAATAAAGATACATTTCTATTAGGGCCATGCAATATGATGATATATACCATATGGCAAATTAAAAAGTCTATCGTTTGCTATTATGCTCTATCGTTTATTTTGTGGTGTTTCAAAATACATAGTTTACAGTAATACCTTTTCAAAATTTATATGAGCACAATATTACACCTATTGTGAGAAATTTCCAATCTTGAATATATAGTGTTTACATTTTGCATTTCATTTAGCTATATATAT
>CAIGQV010017532.1:20179690-20207165 GCA_903798115.1 Danio jaintianensis | reverse complement strand
TATATATATATATATATATATATATATATATATATTTTATGTTTAACCTACAATTGATTACAATTAATTTTTGAAAAGTGTATTTTTATTTTATTAACATTTATTTTAGATTTCTAAATTTTTAATCAAACATTTACCCTGAAGTTCTAAATAAAAAATAATGTGAAATAGGAGTACATTTCTGAGAATATACTTTAAAATGGTAAACGAAATAGTCCCTTACATGTGGTCAATATATATATATATATATATATATATATATATATATATATATATATATATATATAACCATATATATATATAAAATAAATGAATAATTTGAATTTACATTCATATCATGATATATATCGTTATCAGGATATGAGATGACTTATATCGTGATATGAGATTTCTGTCATATCGCCCAGCCTTAAGTTGCTAGCATGTTTTATCATGCTGTTATTATATTTCAATGTGTTGCTAGTATGTTTCTAACACATTTCAGCAAGCTGCTAACATTCTGAGCATAAATTAACAGTATTAGCACATGCTAATGTGATTTAACAGAGCCCTATCAATGTTACATGTGGTCAATATATATAATAAATTATATATATTATAATATATAAAATAAATTAATAATTTGAAATTACATTAATATCAAGATATATATCGTTATCAGGATGACTGATATGACTTATATCGTGATATGAGATTTCTGTCATATCGCCAAGCCCTAATTTCTGTGTGCAATTTTACAAACATATGATTCATTTCTATGCGTGTTTCACAAATTGAACTTAACACCAACACACAAGTTTGTACTGAATTTCTTAAACGTCAATCACTCATCACCACTTAAACCTCATTACATTCTATGCCAACAAGATGGCTTTTTTTTTGCAAAAAGACGCTCTGTTAAAATTAATTAGGAAATTAATACTGAACCTGACGTATGACCCCAACCCTTGAGTTTTCACATCCATGTGGACCTGTGAAAACCTCTATATAAAAGCTCTCATTTCATTAATTTAGTCCGTTTTTCATTTATTTACCTTGACAACTGGCCAGTGGTAGGGTTGATTGAGCAGTTTGACAATGGCAGGGATGCCGTAATGCATTCGTACAGCGTTCTGTGCTGTCTCAGCCTCTGGGTGCCGGCTGGTGAGGTGGCGCAGGGCACAGACGGCTGGCTCGATCACGTCCTGTTTCGAACCGGCCCTCAGGATGGTGTGAATGAGAGCCTCCACGCCGTTATTCTGGGTCACCTGTGTTTTGTTGCGTGTGTTGTTGCAGGTGAGGTTGGACAGGACGCCTGTGGCGCAGGTCAGCATGTTGATGTCATCAGCGGACAGCAGACCGACCAATACTTGAAGCAGATTCTCCATGCCATCCTGCAGGGGGGGCGAGAGAGAGCATGTGTTGACACCATTACATATTTTCCTGATTGTCAATAAAAACTGAGTTTAAACAGGAGGGCTTTTAACTTTGTGTCTGTCACTGTGCTACACATTCACAATAGCTAAAAGCCCCCACTATACAGATAATATATTTATGTTGTATTTATGCTGCTTGTTTTGCAAATTGAAAAAGGAAGCATGGATATGATAACCATAAAGGATTAAAACTTCATGATTCCGAAAGTAGAAGAACTCAACAGTATGTTCTTGAATACAAACACAAGTTATTGGAGGCAGAAATTCATTTTAATATTTACTAATAATTTTTACTTTAATATTTACTAATATATACTACAAAAAAGTATTCATTTTAATGCATTTAAAGGAACACTACTTCTTTTGGAAAAGTCCAGAGTTAAACAGTTGAGTTTAACCATTTCTGAATCCATTCAGCTGATCTCTGGGTCTGGTGGGAGCACTTTTAGCTTAGCTTAGCATAAATCATTAAATTGGATTAGACCACTAGCACATCATTCAAAAAAAAAAGTTTTGTTAATTTTGCTATTTAAAGTTCAACTCTTCTGTAGTTAAAGCATTAACTAAAACTGAAATGAAAATGAAAATATGCCATTTTCTGTTTCAGTATGGTTAGGAACTATACTCTCATTCTGGCGTAATGATCCAGGATCTATGCTTCCGTATCATGACTGCAGCAGGTGCAATGACATTACGAAGCACCTGAAAATGGTTCTGTGTGTTATTATTATGGGTATTATTATTGCGCCTGCTGCAGTAATAGCAATAAAGATGTTTGGATAGATGCTAACGGTCTAATCCAATTTAATGATTTATGCTAAGCTAAGCTAAAAGTGGTCCCGCCAGACATGGAGATCAGCTAAATGGATTAAAAAAATGGTAAAACTAGAGTTTAACTCTAGAGGACTTGTAAAATGGGCCTAGTGTTCCTTTAAGTCATCGTGAGACCACCTTGATTGAGTGATCGTTGTATAGTGTGCTAGAGGTACAGTGCATAGAATTTGTACAGTGTGTAGAATTTGTACAGTGTGTAGAATTTTGAGGAAATAAATGAATTTAATCCATTTTGGAATAAGGCTGTAACATAAAAAAATGTGGAAAAAGTGAAGCGCTATGAATACTTTCCGGATGCACAGTAGTTTGTCTGTGTGTGAGTGAGAGAAAGAATGTGTACAAGAGAGTTAAATGGTTTAAAATGCATAAATTAACCTGTTTGGTTGCAGCATCTGACAAGTTTCTCAAAGTCCACAAGCAGTTTTGCATCAGACGTTGACTTGAGCCTGACAGATGTTTACCAAGAGCTTGCATGCCACCTGAAAATGAGAAAATGTAACAAAATATACAGCTTAGTGGTTATAAGTTTAATATTAAAAACTATAACTATTATTTGAAACAATCATGAATTTATATAACATATTTAAGCTAGCTATTTCTCATTTTAATTAAGTTTAACGTGATGCGCTAAAAAAAAACTAAATAAAACTGTAATAAAATTAATAATAAGGTATTAAAATATCAAAAATTAACATATCAAATAAAACAATAACTAATAAAAATGAACAAATAGGAAATGACAAAACAATTTTAATTAAAATGTAAAAACACAAATAAAAACATCCAAAATGAACTACCATTATCAAAATGAACTACTATCCAAAAACTACTGTATATCTCAATGATATCTTTGATATCTAGTATAGTATCAATAAAATGAATGTAGTGCTTAGTGTGGCTAATCATTTGGACCTTTTTTTGCTGTCTGTTATTCATGTCCAATTCAGCACACTAATTACTACATTTGTAAGAGAAGTTCAGTTTTCCAGTTTGACTCACCAGCATCTACGATAGCAGGCTTGTTGCTAGGACAGACAGAGAGCACTTTCAGCACACGACTGGTGGTCCACAGCAGCTTCTCATAGTTGTAAGTCCTCATGATGTTGACAAGACCCTCAGGACCACCATTAGCCAGAATAATCAGCTGAAAAAAAACAAACAATCAGACAGATGTTAACAAGGAAAAAAAAACAACAACAACTAAATAATTTTAATATATAATGATATATCATAAACACCTTGCTCTCCTGGTTGCCATAGGACAGCAGCTGTAAGCAGTCTGTGGTGATGGCCAGGAATTTGGGGTTGCTTTTCTTCAGCAGAGGAACCATCCTCTGGAGACCATCAGCCAGACGCACCGCCATCTTGGCTCCCTCTTGGTGCAAAAGCAGGTTGTGGAGGGTAGTGATAGCATAGAAGAGAACAGAGTCCATAGGAGAACTGCAAAAGAAATGGGTTGGATGATATAAATCAGTTGCTGGAATTTCTTAATTATTAGGAATATCAAAGTGTATTAATCTTCAGAAAATACTGATGCACACATTTGCTGTTTAAGACAGTTTAATGATTAATTTAATGAATAATTAGTTTAATGCTGCACATATACAGCTTATAAAAGACTAATAAATAAAGTTTTTATTAAGTTTAGCGGCATAAAAATGCAACGTCAATATGCCTAGAATAACAGCTTGGTATATAAAACACTTGGATGTATTTTAAAAAGACTATCTTGAAATCTACACTTGCTTCTGAAAACCCAGCATTAAATTGCTTTTTATAAAGACTGAGTGAGTGTAACAGGAATGACGTCAAAACACAAATACAGTTAACCCCTCAAATACATTTTGTCATTTATGTCAGTACAACTTAAATTTCACTGGTGAGAAACAAAAAGCAGAATATCCAAGCTTGGTATTAAGATTTCTCAGGACTTTTTAACTGCTTATCGTATGAAGTATAAATCACTCAAATATAATAAAAACATTAAATATATAAATAATAATAATAAAACAATATCTGACAGCATATCTAAGTTTAATTATATAGACTTTTTTTTTTTTTTTTTACAGCTTTTTTATAAAAAGTATAAAGTATAAATCACCATACACTTTTAAATTAATCTTTCAAATTCATAAATTAACATAACTTTAATTTATTGTGACACATATGGATATTATATGTTTTATAAACATTTTATATATTTTTCCAATTAATAAACAAAAATGTACATTTTGTCATCATTTATTTACCAGTATATACTCAAAAAAAAAAAAAATCTATATATATATAAAATAAAAAATACAAATGAACGAAATGAATAGGATGTCAGACTCAGTATCTCGGTATATCCAAGCTTGGTATTTAAGTTCGCCTGAACTGGAAGTTGTATTTTACATTTTTATTTCAGTATGTTGATATGCTTCCAACTGAAACTTTATACTGAATAGGGGTCGGGGTTTTCTTTTTGAGAATCATTCCCTTGGAGCAAACTAACAGTAAGAGGGGTGTGGTTAAGAAAATTATGGCTGAAGCCGTCAAACTGACATCAACAGAGAAGCACCGCCACTCCAAATGCAGAAGGAAATGATCAGACTTTGATTAAAGATTACCAAAACGATTTTCTTTTAGTGGATTAATTATTCATCTAAAAAAAATAACACATTTTGAATTTGAAAGTTTGAATTTGAACGTTAATAACTATAGCACACAGTAATCATTAAGACTTTGGTTACACTTTATTTTGATGGTCCGTTTGTTGAATTTAAGTTACATTGCATCTACATGCCAACTAATTCTCATTAGATTATAAATAGACTGTTAGGTTAGGGTAAATTGACATGCACTTACAAAGTTTCTTATAGTCTGTTAAATGTCTGCTGAAGGAGCAGTATCAACAGATATTAAGCAGACAGTCTACTAATACTCAAATGGACCATCAAAATAAAGTGTTACCAAGACTTTTGATGTTTTTGAAGTATAATCTATTTTCACTAAATGGACATCTATGCCTAAAATCACAGTATCACAAATTTGCATGTCAAACTTGCAAATCTTAGTAACACAAATTTGCATGTAAGCATGTGAGGGTTTACCAAGTCATTTTTTTCAGCACTACAGTCTCTCTCTCACCTCAGCATGCGCACCAGAGCTGGAATGCCGCCTGATTTGAAGATGGCGAGCAGTCCTTCACGCTGGTGCGAGAGGTTGTGCAGGATGCTGGCTGTGGCACGGGTCGTCTCCATGTCGGTTGTGTTCTGCATGGCTCTCACTACAGCGGCCACCATCTGTGGGGACTGCATCAGAGCCCGGCGGGACGCCTCCTTGCGGGTCAGCTGGTTAACGATCATAGCGGCTTTGTTCACAACCACCTGAAGTCAAAAGAAACACCACAGAATCAAAAATAAGTAGAGACTGAGAATTGGAAATAACAACAAAACTGATATCATTCACATGTAAATTTATTCGTTTTTAAAAGTACATTATAGATAAATAATTTGATTGTTTCATATACCAGCAACATTTCTACCATTAATCATTTGTAAATGTTTGCTTGCTAGATTCTACACTGTAAAAAATGCTGGGTTACACACAATTCCTTCATGTTGTCCCAACACAAATCAACTGATTTAACTTAATTTGTAATTAAAATGTCCCAAAATACTTAAGAATTGTGTTGGTTCAACTTATTTTAAATAAGTAGTTTGAACAAGCAACAAAAGTCATTTTTTGAGTGTACATCTGTTCAACTATGTTAATTTCTGGTTAAATATAAATAGATAACGGTTTCTCTTTTTTTCCATTTCTCTCGTTTGTCATTAAGTTTAGTTTGATTCATGTCATTCATAAATCACGGATCAGAATTCCATTAAGAGAACATAGTAAGCATGTATGATTCCTGATTTTCATGGTGCATTGTGGAACTTTTCAGGCACTGAATGTTAAAAAGCCTTTAAAATGGCTGACTCCCTTATCAGTGCCCTGCCCTGACGACTACTGCCCTGACTAACAAGAGGGCTAATTAAGATGCACCATGTCCAAATGACAAATTATCCCAAATTGGATGCCTCACAACGTAAACATTTAATAAACATTTCATGATATTAGCTGGGTTTTCATCACAATGCGTTAATGTATGGCATGAGAAACGAGTGATGGAACGCAAAATATCGAATGAAAATCCCTTAATATTCGCAAAAAAAGTTTTACACTCCCTCTTTGAGGTGGTTTTGAACTTGTGTGAAAAAGGGTTAATGTCAATAACAGGAGATGGAAATGCATTTGCCTGACGTAACAAACATTACACCCAGGTGACTATTTTGCTGTTTCCACTCATGGTGCCTTGTTTACAAGGTTACCAATACTTCACTCAGCTGCTCTAACATATTGATGGAAAAGCACCTAATTCACATGTGGTTTTTTTTTTTTGCAAACTTTGAAAAGATCTACTTTACGTTTAGATGGAAATTTAACCTAATGAGCTTTCAAAGAGGGTTCACCTTAATTTAATGGGTATAATTTGCTTAACAACTTGAGCAAGAAGTAACACCTGCTCTTGCATTCAGTTGGTTTTCTTTTATGTTTGTATGTCTTATGCCGCTGTCACACTAGAGTTTTAGCATACAAACTTTTGTTGTATGGCGCTGTGAAAAGGGGCGGGATTAAAGAAGATAATTAGACATTAAAAAAAGCAAGCGATTGGTCCAGATTTTACATTTCTGTACAAAGAGGTCATGTTTTGATCTTCAATAGGTCTTACGCAGCTACGTGATGCGCTTTTGCAGGTCAGAGTTCACCAATCTCGAATTTTCCAACAAAGCGATCTGCAAAACTTGTCGCACGAGCTTGCGTTTCCGGTCTGCCACATTCGCTTGCGTATGAATGGAAGCCTACAGCGCGAAAAGTGCAGTGTGATTGCAGCTTTACTGTTAGCCGAGATTACTATACTCTGTTAATTAAAAGGCAAGTATGCATACTTGTTTATGATGTTGTTTATGCATACTTGCAAGTATGCTAATTGTTTATGAGAAGCACACATGTAAGAGGCTCTGACAATTAGCTGAACACGCATTTTTATTTAATTACTGACACTTAGCCTGCATATTAAAGTCTTTGTTTGAATGTGGCAATGTTTTTATTTATAAAACTTGATTTGAATATGCCAACAAAATATTGCGCTCCAATATTTCTATGAATAAATTTCTGACAGATCAGCCGATCACTGTGTGCATAGATTATAAGCCTGCTGACATCCATAGCAGTGAGGTTAATAAGAAAGACTTTTCTCTATTCCTTAGTAAAAAAAGTTTGTCTCAGCAGATTTGTGAATAGGTTTATAGGTTACAGTTATTTAGGAGAATTCTTAGTTGTAAGATCAAATGTTCTGTGAATGCAGCGTACCTGGTCTTCATCGTTGAGGAGTTTGGTGAGCTCTGGAATGGCGCGTGTGGCGAGTTCAGCGTCGTCCTGGTAGTTGATGAGGTGAACGATGGCGGCTTTGAGCTGCTGAGATGGTTCGGCCAGCTTCTGTACATTGGTCTGCTGGGATGGATCGATCTGTGTGGAAAGGATGGCCGATCCCTCCATCACCGTCTCAGGAAACATGGCCGCCCTCACACGCTGAGCACGAGTCATGTTGTACTGAGACTCCACCTCTATAGAAAACAGAGTTAAAGAAAGGATTATGAACTAAATGACTTATTTTGTGGCATTTAGTTGGCAAACTAACATGTAGAGTGGCCAGATGTCCCTTTCTTTTCTTTGTTTCAGCTTTATTTTTAGTGTTACGACTTATTATGTCATCAGTATTGAGTGCTAGCAACACGATGCATCCGAAATCACATATTTCCCTACTATATATTCTGTGAATAGTAGGTCCAAATTCATGGTATTCAAAAAAAACAGTAGGCGAGAAGTACCCAGATGACCTACTACCTCCGGCAAGATTCTGAAGTACGCATTCAGTGGACACTATGCTATCCCATGAGGCCTCGGGAGTGAATTTATGAATAGGAGAAGCGATGCAACTGACACATGTAGATCAAGCGACAATGAAAGCATGGCGGATGTAGTACTTCCCAATTCCATTCATACTACACACGTTCCAGGCAAATCTGGATGATGATGATTTCAAATGATGAAACGTAACTATTTTACGTATTGTCAGAAAAATTTCTTTGTATGAAAATGTATGGTTTTTAAAGGAAGGGTGGCACTAAACCACAACCCTTACCCTGCGCCTCATTGGGGATGAGAAAATCATACTAAAATGTAGAAATGAGATTCTAAAAATGAATACGAGTTAGCCATAAAATCTAAAAGTTTTGCATTGAATAGATTGCGTTGCATATTCATAACATACTTTTCTTGAAGTAAATTTAAAATTCAAATGTAGTACCTACTCAAGTAGCATGCAAATTTAGACACAGCTACAGTCACACAAAAATAGCCTAACCAATGGTAGCCAATCATAGTATAATATTATGAAGAACATATTCACTATCCAATCACATTTCTATATTGATCAGAAAACTCAGACGCAAAAACTATTTACTATAGTTAAAGATACATTTGTATGCATTTAATGCCATTTCAGCTTCAATGGCTATTTTTAGTTGAGAGAAAATGTAGGCTTAGATTCTGTTAAGTTTTTACGATTGATTTTTGGCTAAAAACTCTAAAACTGTATTTGTTTTAAAAGTGTTAAAAATCTCTTCAAGAGGAACGGCAACATATTCATACAGGTTTCTTTATCCAAAATTGAGGCTCATGAATGAACATTAGAGGGTACAATAAAAGAAAAAGTAATTCTATATATAGCATCTCTTATGACCACTGAATCAGTGTTTCAGGAAAGTGATCTACCATTCAAATTCCATTCTAGGAAATCCGGTCACCCTACTAATATGAGATAACTGCTACATAAAACAATTTTGGTAGTTTATGATTGTGTTTTTCACCTGCTGGGTTCTCTGTGAATGTGGTGGTGTAAGTGAATTTCTTGGAGCTGTAGTCTGTTCCATCGTCATCTGAGCGAACAGTAGTGGCTCCTGATTGGATGCCTGAATCTGTGCCATAGTAGGACTGCTGCCACTCTGTGACCTTTATCGAACCTGGAGCCTCTGCCACTGACAGACACATACAACAACAGTTTGAGTCAATGCATTTACAATTAGAACAAAAGCAATAAAAAACACCCACTGGAAAAAACATAATAGTGTTGTCACGATACTGGAATTTCTAATCTTAATATGATACCAAGAGAAATATCGATATTCGATACCATTTTCGATACTCCTGGGAAACCAAGTATTCAAATTTACTAGCATTTAAAATCGAAATTCTGTCTTTATTTACTAACCCTTCACTGGTTTCAAATCGGGGTTCCTTTCTTCTGTTGAACTCAAAGATATTTTGAAGGATGTTGGAAACCAGAACCCATTCATTTTCATAGCATTTTCCCCCTATTAAGCATGTTAATGGCTACTGGTTTCCAGAATTCTCAAAATATCTTCTTTTGTGTTGAACAGAAAAAATGAAACTCAAAAAAATAAATGATCTTTTATGTGAACTACCCCTTTAAGTTTTTAGTGTTTCCTTTTTTAAATCAAAACATTATTCTGGTTTAATAAAATATCTCATTACTTTATTCATTTATCTGATCCTTTAAACTTTTTAACGGGGTCAAAGTGGTCATTATATAAAATCAATACTTTATTATGCCAATAGAACAGAATTTTAATATTGTAACAATTAGATGTACTTACTGTGCATTTCCATTTTGGCCTTCTGGACTCAAAGCGAACAGTCCAAAAGTAAAACCTATGAAACAAAAGCAATATTTAAATGAACAGATTTGTGCCAACCAGCAGCCAAAGCGGAACAAAACACCAATCAAAACAGAAGTTCAAACACACACAAGCAATCGAAAACTAAAGCAGAGGATCATGGGAGAAGTAGAAGCAGGGATGGAGGGGGCGGCAGCGGTAGTTTTTGACCCTTGGCTTTGCAAACAAGGCGTGTGAGTTAATGCTCAACTGCGAGCACAAAAACCCTCACAAAACCGGCTCTGTGTGTTTCCACATTTACACAACAAACTCCTCCCATTTCTCCAACTTTCTCACATTTGAACACACAACTAGGATGCCCATTCAAAATACTGGATTTCTCTGCTAGAATTCATTTTTATCTTCTCCCTCTGCCTTTATTTAAAAGGGATCAATTATTTCTCTCCCGCTCTCCTTCAGGTAATCTCCCGTATCCTCCATTTCTGTTTTACAGCTCCTTCTGACTGTGTTCAACATAAACCTTTGAACTTCAACAGAAAAGAAGAGCTTTTATTGGACGGCCTGTGTAGACTTGCATTTTTATAGATCAGCTTATCATCCAGTTGGGTCTTAAAAATTCCATTTATACTGGACCACATAAACGGGTCTCAATAGAACAGACATAAATCAACTAATTCTGTGCTGTATGCAAATCTCTGTTTGGGAGGAAGGTATGAAAGGTATGAAAAAAACATATTACGCTTGGTCAAGTTGTGTCTTGTTTACACCTTCACCTACTGAGGGAGCTATTCTGACTGATAGGATCACATACATCTTCACTTTCACGTATTTACGCTTTGTGTTTACATGACTGCATAGTAATTTAGAAATATAATTACCACCCATGACTAATCCCCCCAAAAACATAATTACCAACTGCTTATTTTAATAGCACACCAATTCCATATAACTGATCAATAAAGGAGTAGTTTTTATTAGAGCTGCACAATATATCGTTTCAGCATCGATATCGCAATGCGAGTATTCGCAATAGTCACATTGCAGGATCTGCAATGTTGAGTCTGGATTATAACTGATCATTTTGCAAGTGTTTTTTGAGGCCTGTGACTGTGTAAGGATTTTAAAAGCACTCAGGCCTAAGAAACTGAAACGTTTGTAACTTTAATAATGATAAATTTTATTGAACTGTTTATACAAAGAAGACAGCGCAATATTATTTTACATTTGATTATTCAATTACTGTATACTTGAATAGTGTTAAGACTCCATGGAAAACAATAAAACACTGTTTATTTTATTTGTATCTTTTTCTTTATTGAAATTATCTATAATTGCAGATTGTCGATTACATTTTTTTTTTTCTCTTATAGGATCAATCTAAAATTATAAATTCTTTCCAAATAGAGCTATTCAAGTCATTTGGTAAAATTGTATTCATATCGCAATATACACTCACCGGCCACTTTATTAGGTACACCTGTCCAACTGCTTGTTAACGAAAATTTTTAATCAGCCAATCACATGGCAGCAACTCAATGCAGTTAGGCATGTAGACATGGTCAAGATGATCTGCTGCAGTTCAAACCGAGCATCAGAATGGGGAAGAAAGGTGATTTAACTGATTTTGAAGGTTGTTGGTGCCAGACGAGCTGGTTTGAGTATTTCAGAAACTGCTGATCTACTGGGATTTTTATGCACAACCATCTCTAGGGTTTACAGAGAATGGTCCGAAAAAAAGAAAATATCCAGTGAGCGGCAGTTCTGTGGGCGCAAATGCCTTGTTGATGCCAGAGGTCAGAGGAGAATGGCCAGACTGGTTCGAGCTGATGGAAAGGCAACAGTAACTCAAATAACAACTCGTTACAACTGAGGTATGCAGAAGAGCATCTCTGACGTCGAACCTTGGGGCGGATGGCCTACAGCAGCAGACCACACCGAGTGTCATTCCTGTCAGTTAAGAACAGGAAACTGAGGCTACAATTTGTACAGGCTCACCAAAATTGGACAATAAAAGGTAGGAAAAACGTTGCCTGGATATTTTCTTGGCACACTTTGGGCACATTAGTATCAATTGAGCATCGTGTCAATGCCACAGCCTACCTGAGTATTGTTGCTGACCATGTCCATCCATTTATGACCACAGTGTACCCATCTTCTGATGGGTACTTCCAGCAGAATAACGCACCATGTCATAAAGCGCGAATCATCTCAGATTGGTTTCTTGAACATGACAATGAGTTCACTGTACTCAAATGGCCTCTACAGTCACCAGATCTCAATCCAATAGAGCATCTTTGGGATGTGGTGGAACAGGAGATTTGCATCATGGATGTGTGCAGCTGACAAATCTGCAGCAACTGCGTGATGCTATCATGTCAATATGGAATAAAATCTCTGAGGAATATTTCCAGTACCTTGTTGAATCTAAACCACGAAGGAGTAAGGCAGTTCTGAAGGTAAAAGGGGGTCTAACTCGGTACTAGGAAGGTGTACCTAATAAAGTGGCCAGTGAGTGTATATATCGCATAATAAAAAATATTGCAATGTTAGATTTTTCTAATATTGTGCAGCCCTAGTTTTTATTCTAAAATAATGATTAAATAAGTAACCATTAAATCTAATTTTATTATTTACCCATTTGACATATACATACACACATTCATACACACATGCACACGCACACACGCGCACTCACACACACAGTTCTGTAGTTTGATGTCTGATGTTTGAGAAAATATCTTTAGATATTTAGAAAGAACTTATCAATTCTTTTTTATATTTTTACTAAACTGTACCATAGTGTCCTATGGTGTTATAGCAAACATTTTAAAAAGCAACCCTTAATAATATACAAATAGCATGAAATTGTTGGACACTTATTTTCATATAGTGCCATTTATTTTAAATGTACTTATGACTAATATTTGTTTGTCTCCATTACTTGTTGGACATTTTCACAATAAACAGATGTGTCACACACTGGACAACGAGTTACATTTTTTTGAAAAGTTCTGAAACAAAAACTTAAATGGTGCAAATCATGGGCTTCACAGGGGGCTTCAGTCACATGATCTTGAATGAGGTCCTGAAATAATATATATAGATAATTTTTCCAGTGCTCCCTCTCTCTCTCTCTCTCTCTATCAAATTCAATGGTTCAGGTACAGTTAAATAAACAATAAAACTAATATAACTAACAATAGAGCAAAACACAAAAACACAGCTGTTCTATTCTGCTTATATTTCTAAAAGAGGTGGGAGTGATCGGAGATAATTCACAGGGAATAAAAACCTGATTGTTTCATTAGAGCAGACTATGAGTACTAACAAAACATTTGCAAACAAATACACATATATCCAGTATAAATCATTATTATTACAATGCACAGGGAAGTGGTTTGGATGGATTCAATGCAATTTACTTCTCAAAATGCACCCAAATGAAAGGCTTGACATTTCCTGACTAGCAGGAATGCCTGACCACAGCCCTACAAACAACTGTGAAAAAAACATTCAAACAAAAGATAGATTTTAGACAGACTGTAAAAATATCAAATGTTTGTGTACATGTGTCACACTGTACAGAGTTTTTTTGAGCACAGAACGAACACATATTTTGGATGCCTTACATGTCATCACTCGAACAGGCAGAGAACACATGCTAACATGTAGTGTGTGTGTGGCTGCGGTGCTGCATAAGTTTTGTAGTGAGAATTTCTCTAAACTGCACAAAAAAGGTTATGTCTGACACAAATAAACTTTTCATTTTTTGCTAATAGCTAAAATCTATGAAACTCCATTTCACTATTGTATAGCAGCAGTTGCTATACAGTAATGAAATGGAGTTTCTTAATCAAATTGTTTTTATTGATGTTCACAAGTTGATTTGTTTACAGGAGGAATGTACATTAATAAAATAAACGTGACCCTGGACCACAAAACCAGTCATATGTATAAATCTCAGTTTCAAAAAATTGACACCTAAGCTTTCCCTTCATGTAAATAAGCTTTCCATCCATTTATGAACTGTTATAAAAAGGACAGTATTAGGTCAATAATTAATTATTTGAAAATCTGGAATCTTAGGGCTAGCGAGAAATAAATAAATAAATAAATAAATAAATAAAATCTAAATACTGAGACGATTCCTTTTCTTGCTTAGTAAAGCACGATACTAACCAAAAATGATTTTTGATATATTTATGGTAGAATATGATACATTTATGGAACTTGATCTTTAATTAATATACTATTGATTTCTGGCAAAACAATAAAATAAAATGTAAAAAAAAAATCTATAAAAAAACAAATCTATAATTTTGACCCATACAATGCATTATTGGCTATTGAGAGTCTGATTTTGTTGTCCAGGGTCATAAATGATCCAGAATAATCCAAAAAACTACTTTTCATCTGTAGACCCTTGACAGAATGTTAAAAACAATCCCCCCAAAAAAGCACATGACATCCACACACGTTAAACACACTTGTATAATTTAAAAACCCACTAATACATTATTGCACATAAAGATCAACCTAAAATACAGCACTAGTCAACTATAAATGTCACAATTTCAAAAAGCTTTGCATGTATATACGGCAATGTCGTCATGACACACCTAGCTGGGTGTAGCAAAGTTAAAAACCTGTCAAAACACGTAAAACGCAACAGGCAGCAACTCCTGCCAGCCCTGCAGGTAAAAGATAGCAAGTGCCTGTGTGAACACTGGGTGTGGGTGTTTTCTCAAGCTCCAGCCTAGTGAGCTGAACATTCGCATTTACACACCCATTGCTACGGTGTGGCACTTGCTCGCCCACTGGTATGTCCATACTCTGTACTGCAATTTGCAATAAAACATAGCAGATTATGACAGATTAGCTGAAATGCAATTTAAGATCGGTTCGACACTGATTTTGGTCCCGGACCAAACAAATTACAGTTACTAATTCTTACTAGTGCATACTTGCATGCAGACAAAAGATCTGTTATAAGGGGTGAGGTCAATCACGCAACTACAGTCTCACACCCAAACATAATTGAAAAATCCTACAGATTTACACTACAGAAAAGACCTGAGGCATATCTGGAGACCAGAGGCGAAGAGGTCATTTGGTTTTGAGACAATTAAATTGTTGTTTTAATGATACGAAAGCTGGTATTTGAGCATGTCACTCGCTTTTAACAAAACATGTCTTGAGAGTCCAAAAGCATTCACTGCATAAAGTGTATTATGATGCCCCTCTATGATTCAAGGTATGAAAGCAATCATTTTTTTATGCTTATAAGTTATGACAGTTCATTAATATCACACAAGCAAAAGTGCCATTTCCTCAAATGTAAATGAATCATTCATTTGAATGAATGATTCAATGAACCACCCATTAACACAGGACAAGCTGCCACCTACTTGTAGATTTAATTATCCATTTACATTTACTTAAACCACGACAGGCCTAATAATTTCATTCATTCAATTTCAGCTTATCAGGGGTTGCCACAGTGTAATGAACCACCAACTACTCTGGCATATGTTTTACACAGCGGATGCCCTTCCAGCTGCAACCTAGAACTGGAAAAAAAGGCCTACAGCCAGCAAAAAATAAATGAATAAATAAATAATATTGTATGGATTTGCAATGGCCGAAAAAAAAAATCACATCCGGTGTAGGCACAGTGTCTGAATACACAGCAACAGAATCAACCACCAAGAACACTCCACCAATCAAATATCAATGCTAAAATTTCATAATAATTAATCAACTACATTTCAAACAACCAGAACACACTAACAACTATATAGCAATGACTAAATCTCCTCAAACCACCATGGCAAATACCCAGTAAGCACCTAACAACCACACGGTAATGTGTTAAAATCATGTTATCTTAGTAACACAAAGCAACCAGCTGGAACACCCTATCAATCTGAAATGCATGTGTTAAAATCTAATCAACTAATGCCTCATTTTCACTAGTAGCGACACACTTTAGATAACATATCCCTAGAAAAATGCTATTTTTATTAGCCATGCTTTTTAAAATCATTTATTTATGTAATGATATTTAAATAAACAGGTAAAAGATATTTTTCTGATCTAATTCAGACTAAAAAAATGTGTCCAAACATTTTAGTCTTTAAACACTTCAGCAGACTCTGACTGGCTGTTGTCATTTTCGTCTCGACTTCCGCCAGTATTTATTTTCACCTCTGGGTTCACCTTTGTGCCGTTCCAGCCAATAGCAGAACATAGTCTACTAGGGAGCGTGGCTAAAGATAGGCCCCATCTGGTCAAATTTAGGTAAACAATCAATGCACACAATAAATGTAATTTCAATGTCTGCGATTTGCATGTTGCATATACTATTATCACGATAACGATGATTTTGCGATATATTGTGCAACCTTACCATGAAGTAGGGGCTAATTTAAACAACACAAATGGCTTTCCTAGGACAGAAAATGTTTTTTTCCAATTCCTGAAAACCAACACACCAAAAAACAGGTACTTTTTCCAAAGGTTTTTTTTACAGTTCCTAAAACCAATGATGCAAAATACCGAACCTGCGTATGTACTAATATATTTATGTTACTACCATTCACAATAAATAAAGGGAACAGGCCTGTGAGAGTGACATGTTTTGTACCTTTTCCTGTGAGAGTTTGAGGTGTGGTCTGTTGTCTCTACATTGGACTTCACACACAGTCATGTCGACGGTTAGTTAATGATTAAAGTTTTTTTACTGTACATTTGATTTCATACTGAGAAAAGAAAGCAGTGAATGTCACACACCCTTCAGAATGCCAGTCTAACGGACCCGTGGCCTCTGCTCTGACAGCTTATTTGTCTCTAAAATGAGGCTGAGATACAGAGCTCATTTTGAGATGTTTGAGTCAGAATGAGCTGTGAATGTGACGCATCGCAGAGCTCATTCCCAAAACTCCAATCTCAGTGTGACATTTCACACCAGGCCATTGAGTTCTACCTCTCCCGCACACTTTCTCTTATACACACCCCGTCAATGACTTTCTGTCATGTACTGGAATAGATTTACACAGTCGTACTCAGAGCAACAGTGACACACATGCTTACTTGTTTTATGTATTAATGTTACATTAATTATCTCCAATTTAAAGTTTTTTATAAAAACAGAACACTGCTACTAATCATTTTTTTTTTATTAAAAAATTATATCTAATAATTCAATTTTAAATTAATTTAAATTTAAAATATTATATTACTCTTAATTAGAAATACACCAATTAACAAAATTAGGAACGATAATTGCTTTAATGTTAATTGGTTTATTGATTTTAAAATTGTATACTTTTTGTAATGTTAAATAAAATAATAAATAAAAAACTTAAATGATTGGAAAATATACAAATAAATTGACATGCTAAAACTGCAATACAAAGTGTGAAAAATGCATATTAATTTCAAAATCTGCTTGTGATTACATTTGCAGTGTTATTAGAAGTTTAAAAAAAAAACAAGTAAATATGTATTCTCAGTATAAAAATGTAGGGGAAAAAGCACAAAATCCAATAGCTACCAGTACTGATAACTGATATTATAACCAAAGTCATAAACGTAAAACTATTGTTGTTATTTTAAATAAAGATAACTGAAATAAAATTCAAAAGAATAGAAGGAAAAACTATTTTATTTCAGCTACTGCCAAGGAAATATCTAAAATAAATTCATGTAGTTTAACTTGTAAAAAAGAAAAAAGAAAAAAAAAGAATAAAAATTATATTACAAAAAAATCTAAAAATAAATAAAAACTAGCAGTTTCTTAATATCACTAAAATAAACTGACACCAATATTGCATTACTGAAAGAATTCTATTCAACATTTTAATCATTTAAGCATAAAAAAACGATACCCAGTTAGTTCTCTTTTATTTTAATTGGCCAGTAAGCTCTAATAATCTTTGTATTGCTTAGGTAACATGCTTTGGATTCATTTGAAATCAAAAGCACAAATAGTAGTCGGCCAGATTTAGAATTCTAAAACGCTCAATAATCACCTCGACTTCTTGTTTTCAGAACCCTACTGTATCCTTTTTAGGTTGTCCACAAAATCACTTTTTGTTTGTCTCACATGACCCGACGGCTAAAGAATGTGAGATCAGAAATGCTGATGGTGCTTATTACCAGAACAATACTGATACTGACAGTGCACTCGCTGTAATCTCTCAGTCACGGCCCTGCCCTCGGGACAGACAGGGAGTGTCGCTGATATGACTCAGGTTTGGGTGCTCTTTTGCTCTCAAACAACCTCTTTTAACAGCTTTTATGATACTTGAAGTATACTGTCACAGTACAAAGATGACACTAACGTCTTTGTCTATTAAAATGCAAAAGAAAAATGCAGTTAATTAATTTAATATACAAGCACGTGTTTAGATTTTAAATATAGCAATTTTATCTTTGCATTTTTTTAAATCAAAATAAAAAATAATTAAAATACATGTTTTTGGTACATTTGTTTTTATCTGAAGTAAATGGGTCTTATTTTTTTATTTTTTTGTAAAGTACCTTGAGCTGCATTTTCTTAAAGGCATCGTGAACTATAACATTGCATTTTTTCTTTTCCTATTGTTTTTTGCATGTCCAAAATGTCAGAGACTTTTAAAAAATCCTTGAATAAAAGAAACGTTGCTAGAAAAAAATATTATTGAAAAGAAACTCTTACTATGTAGTTAGATTAGTAAAAAACAATTAAAAAAATGATAAAAACTTAATAATAAATATTAGTAAATAATAATAAATAAATATTATAAAACTATTTATACAAGTTACTACTTCCAATACTATAATATTATTATAATAATAACAATTAACATTATTTTTACTATAAGTTACCTAAAATAACATTTAATGGTCGATAATATACATTTTCATGGTACTTTACTTTTTCAAAAAGCATTTAATATTCTGCTTTACTAAGAAAAAGCATCTTTATTGAACACAACATTCATCATAATATCACAGTACACTCAGACTGCAGCTAGTCTTTATTTTTACAGTGACCATAATGAGCCATTACCACATTTACATCTGAATTACTGCCAAAAAGCAGCCATTTTGGTTTCAGAGTCTCCAGAGACTATACAGCTGCTGCGCCTCATTGCTTTGATTCAGAAGTATGAAATCCAAAGCCACCCACACAATAACACACACATACAGATACACACACACACACTGGTAATGACTTTGTGACCTGGCCGATACCAGCTGAGCCCCATACTGTTAAAAGCCTGCTGTGTTTCAGATTTTCCCCCAGACGCTCCACTCGTTTCCGCTGGAGAAAGCAAGTGGGTGAGCAGGTGGGCTAAACTGACCCCCGACTTTCTTTAACCACAAAACAAAATCCACATACAGGCCTCTCAACATGCAGATCCTTCAACCAGCACATCCAATTACACACTTATAATAGGAGTTCAAATGAACATGGCGAGTTATCGTGGATATCTGACTGTAGCTGGAGAGAATAATGGATATAAAGTATTATAAAATATATTAACAAATACTAACAAAACATTGCTAAAAGATTAGAGAGAACAAATGTAAAGCATACCCTGAGCAAAAACTAAAAATAAAATGTTCCTCTAAAATAATTAATAGCGTTTTCCTACAACAGAAAATTACAGCACAACAAATAAAAATATAAATTTAGCTTTGCTAGAGCACCATAACATAACATAACATAACATAACAACTATGTAAATAAATGTCTGGAAATTACATATCACATTTTATTTCTGAAGCTAACATTTTTTATTCATTGCTAGCATTAGCAAGCTAACATCTTAGGCTATGTTTACATCAGATTTTAGGATCTTTTTGTTATTCTTTTTTTGTTATTTGATCAGAAGTGGACAACAACAAAAAAATGTCAAGGCTTTCCAGTTTTAAACACTACCAGACATAAACTGTTGCAAACTATTAAAGCTTTTATTAGCATTTTTGTTTTAAGTTGATATAAAGAGCTCACATGCAAAAGCCATTACGTGCTATGTAAAATATTCTTCTAAAATGAGCCTTTTTTTCAGGCTCGTGTGTAGGTTCAAAAAATTACACTTTTATGGCAAAGAATAGTTTCCTTTAATGGTCTTTAAAGTATATAGCTGAACATTAACATAGAACATAAATACTTCTGTAGTTTACCATAATAAAGTTTTTTCCCCCATAACAAACAGAAGTAAATTCAGTGAAAAATGTTCAAAAATCGTCAGTTTTTGCCGTTTACTCTAAAATATGCTGGGTTGTCAAAACTGAACGTTGAGTCAAATATGGAGTAACCCAACACAGATTTTTTAATTAAATGTTAATGACCAACAGTTGGGTTTGTCCATATTTCACCCAACGTTGAGTTATGACAAGCATTATTTTGAATGTGGTCAAAAACACTTTCGCTCTGATTGACCACCTACTCCACATCTACTGACCTAATTCTTAAACATTATGACATATATTATGACTCATGTGTAGTTGAAGCATGCTTGACACCTTTGCTGTCTCAAATTGTAATTGTTTGTTCGAAAAAAAAAGAAATAAAATTCTCCTATCACCCCTGACACAAAACACAACATTCATTGTAGTTATTTCAGCTCGAAATTTAATTTCTAGCTATGCATTTAATTTATCATCTCCTTACACATTCATATTGCGCAAGCTCGTTTCACAATATTAGACTGAAAGGTCAGAAAAAGTTTGTAACACATACACAGAGACATTCATTTCCTTTGAATTAAAAAAAACAGTGAACAAAAGAGGCCAAGAGTAAATAGTAGTGAGTTTCCCCATCTACCCGTGACTCTTAATATCAGGAGTTTAATAAGGAGTTTTCCTACTTAGAAATAACATCTAGAATGCTGCTAGAAGTTGGACATTTGACTTATGAACTCAAGGCAAATTCAAGAACCCCAACCTCAGCAAGACGAGTCATTTTACATCACTTCACAGATGTCAGCTAGTTCTGCTTTAGCGAGATTAGCATGGAGCTATCTTGTTGTGTGAAACATAAATAAACATTCAAGTATGTTTACAGCACACAATGAGTGGAAACTCTACTAATTAAGGCTATTTCTGAGAAGATATTAGCTTTATATTGCAATATAACTGGACTGGAACATTTCAGTTAAAATTTCACCTCAGACTATGTCTGGAATACAGAGTAAAGCTGCTAGCTTAGCACAGTGCTAACTGGTATTCTTAAACTGTATGTAAAATGTGTAATGCTTTCTAAAGTCTAAAAAAACATACATTTTGCTTTCACTTGCTAAAATTCCAATATCCAGAATTCTAAATTCACTTAAATTACAAACTGAAAATACACCTAACGGAAATGTCAATTTTGCAAAACTGCATCAAAAACAGTTTTTTGTGCATGTTCAGGCCGACTGACATATGCAAGTCAAATGATCATTCTTTAAAGATATGCGTTTATTTGTAGAAACTGACTCACTTAGGCATGATGCAGCAGGCGCTACAAGAGCTCTTGCATTGTACAACTGAGAAAATCTCAATCCATTCATCCAGAAATTGTGAATCAACAGTTCCTCTGTGAAATCATGTATTACAACCTCCCAGAAACACCTTAATTGTGGCCACTCCCAATTATAAGGAGCTTTCCTTGCCATTAAAGTTTGGATAACATGACTGTATCTCCAAATAAAAACACACTTTTATCCAAAACATTACATTACATTACATTAAACTGCCTATTCTGCATACTGCACATATACTGTTACTACCAAATTCTTCTACAGCAGAACACCTATTTTGAAATGTACTTATGAGATAAGTGCCTGATTGTGATTAGTAAGCAGCAATAGGTAAACTCCTCTGCAAACAGATGATGTGTAACACTACACTTGGGTTTTAAGACATGTATGAACAGGCTGTATTATTTCTGCCTCAAGCTAAATCCATTAGCACCATTATATGACATGCATGTCAAGAAAAGACAATGAATGCCAATGAATGAATACTTTACAAAATAAAGATATGGAAAAAAATACTTAACTAATCATTAACTAAGCATTGAAGCAATCAAAATCTTGAGATGTTATTCAAGGCCACTCATATCAAAATCACACACTGTAACAGCAAACAATTGCATCCTATCTATTACATGAGTGTTCTGCAGTATGTTATGCTCAAACTCTATTTACAAATTCAGATTGGCCGTCATTGTATAAACTAGAAACAATTTGATCCTTTTTTCTTCCAATCTGAGAATACGCATTTTACTCCTTAGACCTCTCTAACACTCAAACTTCATGTCTCCTTTGATATAAGTTTGCTTAATTTAAGTTTTATACTTGATCACAATTATTGTGACTGGTTGGATACAGCATAGTCAGAATTGCATAATTGTTAAAACTGAAAAATGTGTTAATACTACCGATTACAAATGGGACTATTTACAAATGTCCACCTCTTACATCTTCGTGCAAGTAAACTAAACTGGTCATGTGACATTGACACAATTTGATCAATACAAATTTTTATGTAAAAGTAAAAATTTTTATGTAAAAATTTGATGGCCTAAAGAAGTCAACAACACGTTTAACGCTTTCAGAAATAAGAAAAAAAAAAAAAAAGACACGGTCACAGTTGTGACCGGTGAGCTTAAAGGGCCCTCATTTACTTCAAACACAATTCATTTCCATTCTTTGTTAGAGGGCAAAAAGGCGTTAGAAAAGGCTGAGTTGCAGTATACTGTTTTCAAACCTTCTGACAGTAGGCGGGGTCGTAAATGTGTCACACTGCTCGAGTATCCCCTTAAGCGCCACAACTATGGTGACTGTGAGAGATGAACAGCTTCTTAAACATCTGTCAGCTTTCTCCAGCTTGTTGCCCATCGGACAAGAAGTGCCAACATGGCAAGCCACATCTTTACATTGTTTTCTATTTTCTGTGGACATACACCAAATGGAACAGTGTTTAGAAATATGTAAGACGCGATGGCTCTTCTCGTCTGGAATGTGGCCCCCTCAGATTCTTTAAAATATCTCCATTAGCAATCACACAGGTGCGGATACATCTGTACCAGCTCTGCTCATCACCTCTCCAGTGTGTTCATGTTGCTAATTTAGTGTTGTTGTGTTGGATGTTCTTGTCCTGTCTCACCTCCGTAAATATGAGATAAGAATCAATCGCGCCTCAAAGAAGTCGGAGACCCAGTACACAACCACCAATTGTGTAATCACCACAGACCAACTGTAGTTCAAAAGCCAAAACGAAATCTCACATAATCTTTGGTGAGCTGTTTCGAACTGCCGAAATGAACTCAAAACTAACTCAATTTGGGCTGGATTTTGTTCAAAATAACATAATTTCAATTTGTTCTTTGATTTTATTTGAAGTATACCTTGGATGCCAGAGGTAAACCACACTTAATTAAATAAAAACAATGCGTGAACCAACTCAAGCACTGTTTGAGCATTTAAACAATTCTGTTTTAGAGTAGACAATCTACAAATCTGAGATACCGACAAAGTGCTGCACATAATCCAGACTATTCCACTAACATGCTTTAAAAGCCAAATGATGGGTATTTAGTCACAGGTGTCATTTGCAATAAGTGCTTAGATTAGAACAAACAGGAAAAGACAAGGCATTAGCGAACACTGTCTGTCTGCTAGCTGCATCCTTGTGTCTCCTTTCAGTTTGATGTGATGGATTGAGAGATATGTGATATAAGAAAGACTCTGAACAGTGGGAAAGTCCAGTTTCCAGTAGCATGTAAATATTCAAACGTCCACGATCATATAATCCCTCTTCTGTTTTAGGCCAGTTGAGATGAAAGAGGTCACTTCATCTGAATAGAGCACTTGACTGAATGTGGGCAGCTGTGTGACTGCCTGTGGCTTGATGGACTATCAGTAACAATCCGTGTTATTGTAAGATGTTTCTCGTCATTAGCAAAGGCACTTAACAGTAAGTGGGGCGTTATCTGAGACACAGTCAGAGTTTACAACACTTTACCAGCATTCTGAAGAGTATGTTTCATCATGGTATTTGAAACGAGCTACTGCAAATAGAATGAATCAAGTTCATTACAGCATCTTTGGTTCCAATGAATGTCACGATTTTAGCCCATTGTGCCATTACTTCCTCAGAAAGGAAGGATTTTTTTCAATTCATCTTTATTTCTATAGCGCTTTTACAATGTAGATTGTGTCAAAGCAGCTTCACATAGAAGATTATAGTGAATTGGAATGGTGTCCGTTCAGTTTTTAGAGTTTAAGTTCAGTTCAGTTCAGTGTGGTTTAATTTTCACTGCTGAGAGTCCAAACACTGAAGAGCAAATCCATCGATGCGCAGCTCTACAAGTCCCGAACCATGCAAGCCAGTGGCGACAGCGGCGAGGAACGAACTTCACCAATTTGCGAAAGTGAAGGAAAAAAAACCTCGAGAGAAACCAGGCTCAGTTGGGCACGACCATTTCTCCTATGGCCAAACGTCTTGTGCAGAGCTGCAGTCTAGGCGCCGGAGGCTGGTGAACGCTGGACGTCAGAGAAGACTCGTCTTTCACTGGGGTCTCACAGGAATCAGTCCTTTTCTCTCCACTCCTCCATGGGAGAGGAGAGGAAGGGGCTTGATCATAGGTAGACGCATGGGTTTGTAGTGCACAACTGAGCCAAAGTGACAGTTCTTAAATATTTCATTGGTCTGAGATGTTCTGAGGGAAACCTTGCCGGAACTGGATAAACTTGAAAAGATTTGGAAGAATACTACACCATTCTTGAGCAGGTTTATCTCAGGACCTGGTTAATGTTTGATGAGAGACTAGACAGAATTAGGCTACTGCTTTATGGAGAGTTAAGAATAACTGGACTTACAGCAGTAAGAAAGAGGAACTGGATATGCAGAGATGTACAATATTAGTATTATAATAGAATTATGTTGGATTGTTTATATATAATGTGTTGATGACTAAATTCACATATAAAAATGGTTGACTGTAGTTTAAATTGATAGTTCACCCAAAAATCAACTCATTTACTCTACCTAATGTGGTTTCTTTATTCTTTTGAACACAAAAAAAGATATTTTTAAGAATCCTGGTTGCTGGTCCCCATGGACTTCCACAGAAAAAAAATACTATGGAAGTCAATTGGTCCCTGCAACCAGCATTTTTAAAAATATCTTCTTTTGTGTTCAACAAAAAGATTCCTACTTCCAAAACAACTTTCATTTTTGGGCAAACTATCCCTTTAAAGCATTTTATCTTTAACGTATTTAGACAAAACAGACCTTATAGAAAAACAGACTTTATATGTCAGCTATTTATTGATTATCGGACATAATATAAAAATAATTTAAGTTGTTTCGGAAGTAACATGATAATAAATACAACTTTATTAATTATTAAATATTAATTAAAAAGAATTAGCTTTTAGCTTAATTTTGATACCAGTTTATTCCCAGCAATGTAACAGACATTTCTTTTGTATTCTGCTGTACAGCTCGAAGTGAGACAGATTATCGAAATTCAAATAAAAAGTGAAAGACTACAGTGATAGTTCACCCAAAAAATTCTGTCATCATTAAGTAACCTCTAAGTGGTTCCAAAACACAGTCGAACACAAAAGAAGATATTCTAAAGAATGTATTATGTCAGCACACATTGACATCCATAATATGCTTTCCAGCATTATTCTAAATGTCTTCTTTTTTGTTCAACAGAAGAAAGAAACTCAAACAGGTTTTGAACAAGTTAATGGTGAGTAAATGACAAAAAAAAATTGGTGGCAGAACTATCCAGAACTAATTCGTTTAATAGTTTGTTGACTGAATGAAGGCAGATCTGAATGCTTGCATGATTTGAAAAATAAAACACATTAATTTTTAATTGCTCATAAAAAAAAGATTAGGATCATGAATTTTGAAAACAGATATGAATGTCAATTTCATCACGTTCTTGTTGTGACTTGCAAGCACTGTAAGTTCCAGAGAAAACAAACAAGTGGTTTTGGCCTTGAAAATGCTCTTGCAGCTCATAGGGGTGAACTGAGAACAAATAAACCACTACAAAGAACTTCGGGATTGTGCTTCGCGGCCAAGCAGAACTGAATGGAGGCCTCTTCAGAACGATTATTTATCACCCTGTGATTGTGTCTCTGGTGTGCGAAAATTCCCTGCACAGCCCCTTTCTCCACCTCTCCCTGGTTACTCTACACCTCCCTAGTTCTAGATTAAGGAGTGGAGATGTTCTGTCTTGATGATACATGCCCAGAACCTCCCACAATTTTTGACTCATGCTGAGCAAAAGCTGCTCATTCACAGGAACAGTGGTCTTGATGCAGAAACATACGACACATGTCATTAATTTTATTATTTCACACCCAGATGCTTTAGTTACACGGATGAAATCACACTTAATTTACACGTTTGAAACTTTGAGGTTTACAACTTCCCTCTTCCAGCACAGAAATACTCAATTATTCATATAATTCAGTGTCAAACTCACTTTTCTCACTCCGTCTGACAGGATATGAGGGTCTGAGGTTAGTTTTATATTGAGTGGAATTTGACTCCCCAGATTCCATTCAATATAAAAAAAGGAGGAGGAGGAGACAGAGGGCCTACTATGCTCCTTTGTGACTGCTCAGTGTTAATTCAGTAGGTCTGTGCTGGTGTCTCAGTGTTTACTGTCATCTGAGGAGGCCTTTGTTAATATTTTATGAGAGCTGAACTGACCACATGGAGTTCAGATAAATGTGCTAAAAGATCCTAGAGAGAGGTAATTAAGTGGGAATCATACTTTAAAGGACTTGTAAGGGATCATACAATGCAAATGATGTCTCCTACTCAAATATGTAGAAGAAAATCCATGAAAGACTTACGTTAATTAAAATATTCACACTATTTCACAGATGAGCAGGGCATTTTGTAGTGAAGACATCAAATGTTGCACTTGATGAACTACTGTAGCTGCCTGTTAACATTTTTAGCACAACACAACTCAGCATACACAACTCAGAAATTAAAATGGTGATACAATGCAAGATTGTGCAGCTTTTGGTTTCAATTTTTAGCTGAACAGCAACAAAAGGAATGAAGTTGAATATTGAATGAAATCCACGCCTCTTGGCAGGATATAAACAAACATGCTGACACTTGTCATCATGATGCCATAGCCACTAAGGGAGAAAATTTAAGCTTATTTGCGGAAGAACTTAATGGTCTGTCAGTTTCCCTGGAAAAGATAATGGTACGACTATTGTTTTTTTTTATTATTATTGCT
Organism: Danio jaintianensis; assembly: GCA_903798115.1. Taxonomy (NCBI): domain Eukaryota; kingdom Metazoa; phylum Chordata; class Actinopteri; order Cypriniformes; family Danionidae; genus Danio; species Danio jaintianensis. The sequence continues at coordinate 20,179,863 of CAIGQV010017532.1, read as the reverse complement.
AGGAAAGCAGAAAAACTTACACTCCCTCTCTTATTGCGCTTTGTACAGTACTAGTTAGTAATACAAGGACTTGACGTCATTGATGCAGAATGAACTGCACACCTAAAGTAATGATGATAGGTCATTATCAGCTTGAAATCACATCCTTTACTATACAAGACAAGCTGATTCTA
>CAIGQV010017532.1:20113757-20179680 GCA_903798115.1 Danio jaintianensis | reverse complement strand
AGAAAACGCACTGTTCACACATGCAGGCAAGAATGTTCTGTAATTTTTTCAGAAAAGCACAATTCAGATATTCCAAAATTATGGTAAATTTTTGACAGCATTGACAAGAAATGATCTCTAAACAGCTGCACTTATATTTGTAAACACGAAGCGGTACGGTTTTTTGTCTATCTTTTATTTTTATTTCAAAACGTTAAGCTTCTGTACCTGAGACAGCACCAAAATACTATAGTGGTCAAATGTTGCTAGCATCCGAAGCGGTATATCATAAGCATTTTTCCACTAAGGAACATGTAAGCATTGTCTGATTAACAAGCAGCAGCTACATGTGTCTGGACAGAGGATTCAATGGCTTTTATTTTCATAAACAGCACTGAGCGAATGTGTCATCGGCATCAGAATGTCAGAATGAGCAAGCATCTCATGTCAGCACGTTCTGAACTTCTACACTCATACCTCTTGTACTCATGTTCTCACACAGCAGAATTCCGACAATTTACTGGTAACTTCTTAAAAACTTTTTGGCCTCTATAGCAATTTACCAGTAATTTTCAGGAAATGTCTGTGTGTGAAAAGAGCTAATGACACTTCTAGGTCAACTCTGAAACCCTCCACCTCCCCCCGCACCACCTGTCTATCTGCTTTATACAGCAGCAGCAGCGTATCTTACATGCTCACACCAAATACACTTACATATCTATATGCATGCTAAAAGATACAGTAACAGTAAAAGTCACAGGTTTCTCATAAGTCTAAGATGCAGTCTTGTAGCTATAAATTGGGTAAATTCTGACTGTCAGTGATTTTATCGTTCATTAGCCAATATTCTGAAAGTGATTCCAACTGTGATATCATGCCTGATTAGCATTCTAATTGTATTGTGGATTTTTCTATTCTCATAGAATTCGAAAGTTTACTACAGTAACTTATAGGTAACTTTATAGTTATCACCCCATGATGTGAAATGGACTTTACATCTTGTTTCAGGTTTATAAAACAACTAACGTCCAAAAGACTTAAAGAGCAAATGGCTTGGCCCTGTGCAGATTGTGAAGCCATCAGACCATCTTATCCATCTCAGCCAGCTGGTCATTCACCACAGATTTCATATAGCTTCGGATCTCGCTCCACATTCATTAAAGATACATGACACATTAGGGACTACAGATATGGAGCAAGTGTGTAAAGGAACAGTCTGTGACGCAGTGCTGGGATCACAGCCATCAAATGCAACAGACATAAATTATAAAGAAAGGTAAAGAGACAGAAATGGAAAAAGATAAAGATGCTAACTGATCTAACAAAACTGTCAAATTGAAGCAAACGGACATCCAGTGGATGGTGCTTACGGGTAATCTTCTCTGCGCCCTCTGAAAGTGTATTTATGAAGAGGGGATCACGCTGCCCCTTGCTGTCCTAATGTAGGACAATATCAGGGATTTGCGCCTGTGGAGGGATTAACGGCGTGAGCCCAAACGCTGTAAATCTCATCCTAAAACCAATGCCAGTCAGTCGGTAAAGCAACCAGCTGGCCCCTGACTGCACTACTAATGTGCACAACTCAGGAACTCCCACAAAGAGCAAATGCCACATCCTGTCTGTGTTACTATCATCCACAACTGACCCATAAAATATATATAAATAGATCATCATATGCTCCTTCATCTGTCCAGATTTACTTCACATTTTGTCAGATTAAATATATGTTTCCTTGCATCACAATCATCCTCTTTCTCTGTGCCAGTCGGGCATGTTGATGTCCTCCAAAATCCAACTGGAATTCAATTGGTCCAAAACTGGACTTTGTAATGCTGGTTAAATCCATGTCATTTAATTTTGCTGAATTTAGCTGTTTCTTTAAGAGATAAGCCACTCAAAGAGGACATGACTTTCTGCTTCCCTGCTAACCAGACAAACAGGAAAGGGTGTATCTTGGGGAACGTTATTTCCTTAATAAACACATTATTTCTTTGACACTAAACTCTCAAAACTACCTAAGTAGAAACCATGAGAAAAACTGATTGTATCATATCTCTATCTCCTCAGAATGAAAGCACTAAAGATAAGTCAGCTTTTTGGCAGGCCTTAATGTTGGGAAGTAAATAAAACATGGTACAGCCCCACCCCAACATAACACCCAGAGGAGCTACATAAAAAAAACGTATAAATTATAAATGCAAACTTAGTTTATACTTTTCTGTTAACGTGAAAGTCAAAGAAGGTCCCACAAGGGGTTACAGGTGAGGTAGAACAAAGTCAAAACCAGTTATATGTCAACAGTTAGCATACATCAATATTTGCTTACCTAGTATAACATCACAAAAATAATCATATAATTACATACAAAATCCCATTAGAGAGAAGTCATTAGTCATCAATTAAAGGGAAATTTCTCCAAAAAATGGTCATATTCAAAGCTTTGAAAGGATGAAGAAAATGTGTAAACGTCGTGCATACGTTTCAACAATCACAAGCTAAGTCTTACAGAGGAAACCATAACATCTATTCGCTGCTTTAAAAAAGTAAAAACCCAAGAGGTCGTTGTTTATCAAGTTATCATAGATTTACACACCTAAATAGTTAGTATTTTGTTAAAAATCTGTTTTGGATTGCTGACGCCAAGCAATAGATGCAGCGAAAGATTAATTATCTGTGTTGCGAAACAGAACTGAAAACTATTTTGCAAAGTTGACGTTTCACTAAAGAATGACTCAAACTTTAAGCGGTTTTAAATTGCATGGTATTTTCACTCAATGAAAGTTAGATAGCCATCTCCCATTGTATTCCACGGAAGAAAGAACGTCCTACAGATTTTGAGAAGGAGGGTTAGTAAATAATGACAGCGTTTTTAAAATTTGTATTCATTTGTAAAATGTGAGTTGGCCTGTCATTGGGATATTATTAAACATGTTTAATGTCAACTGTTGACATTTGCAAGTGTGGGGGTTTATGTTTCTTTGTTGGGTATACACTACTCTAATATACAGCGAAATGTTTACACTGTGCTGTGTACGAAAACACTCCGAGTACTTGCATTAAAGTTTTTTTGTAAAGCTGAATAAATGCTTTTAAGTTTTGATCAGCTGTAACCCGACACACGGAAGTTGGACGAATGTCGTACAGGTAGGTAAACCAACACCAACAACCCAGATCCCCACAATACAACACTTTCCCAAGAGATCTCCGTGCGAATTAATGGCTGCCTGTTTGATCAATGTTATAAACTAGATAAACATTGTAAAGTTTAACTTAACGTCGTCCGCACGCGAACAAAAAATAAAGCAAGCGTGTTCGTTAATAAATAGCTCTATACAGATATACAATTAGATTTTAGTTTACCTTTACACACTCGTCGCCAAACACTGTTGCTGACAGCGATCCAAGACTCTTTTAGTTTTCCCCACAGCAGAGTTCCAGGGAGTGCGACACTTTCTTCTGCATGCAGATGAGGGTGAACAATGTGTGTTGGGAGAGGGCAAAGTCTCCTCCAAAGCTCCGCCCCCCGATACTATACGAGTCCCGCGCCACACCCAAAACCCACACCTCCCCACTCTCTCACCCACACTCACGCATAAACACACGGGATTACACTGAAAATCTCATCGTTTACTTTGCGCGTAATTTAAAAAGTAGGCTAATAAAAACGCATATTTAGGCATGCATAGCATAAAACGCCTTTTTTGCTTTTTCTGTTATCTTTTTGCATCCAATAACTACAGTAAAAGTATAATTACATAATATAGAACTTTATATATAACTTTTATTATAGACCTATAAAATATAGAATTTATTGAAAAGTGTTTGAAACTGTTGCTTATTTTCTCTTTCTTTCTTTCTTTCTTTCTTTCTTTCTTTCTTTCTTTCTTTCTTTCTTTCTTTCTTTCTTTCTTTCTTTCTTTCTTTATTTCTTTCTTTCTTTCTTTCTTTCTTGTCTTATTTGATCAGTAACCACTGATAAGGATTACCCTGTCGTTTTTTTATATATAGATTTATGCACTTCTCTAGAATTGGCATAAATGTGTGGTTTTTGTAAGCAGTGAGATCTTCTACCTGGAGGGCATATTCCTACATCAGCGGACACACCTTTGCATTACGCCATACAAGGCTCTGCGTCATGACTCACGCAGTTCTCAGACAAACACTATGATGATCTGTCTCTCTTATCAACTCTTAAACTCGACACTCATCCAATTTATTTGGAAAGAGCTTTTATTCTAAAGCTGCACTTCTCAGGGTTCAGCAAATTTCATAGGCTATTACAATCACAGTCTAAGTGAAATCGGTCACACTTTATGTAAATGTTCCTTTATTAATTATACATCAATTAAAAAAATAACATCGGTTTATCCAACACCAAACTGAAGGTATCAGAATCCTTTTGTATTCATAGGGCTGGGAAAGATTAATTGCAATTAATCGCATCCAAAAGATTGGAAGTTTGTTTTGACATAATATATGTGTGTACTGTGTATATTTATTATTTATATATAAATATACACATGCTTGCATATATTTGAGAAGGGTTCTATTTATATTTAGATATAAAATATTATGTATATGATTAAAATTATACATAAATTTGAATATCTAAGCAAAAAAAGTGTTGTATAGATTTGTTTTGATATTATATATGATTTGGGCCCTATAAAGCCCTTGTACTGTTAATACTAATCAAAGAAGCTCTCTGGGGGCCCCCAAAGTGCATGGGCCCTTAGAATCATTTTAATCATCAGCGTGCCTGCTGAAATGACTGTATATACTGCATTTATGGTGACCCGAGTTTGAGCTCACTGGTAAGTTTCTGGTCCTTCATCGAACTCACTTCCCTCTCTCTTCCTCAACTTTATTTTCCACAGTCCTCAAAAACGCATGAAAAAGACCCCCGAAAATGAAGAGCCTGTTATATGGTTATTGTAAAGTGTATAAAATTAAGTTTCCATAGAAAGATTCTTAAAGACTTGTGTCCACTACACACGGTGTTTCTCAGCAGGACACAAACTGTCAGGAATTAATTAACTGTAACATCATTTTAAATTAAGTTTGGACAGCAATGTCATTAGTAATGGGTGAAAATAGAAAGCTAATCTTTGGCATTCAATTTACATTGAATCAGCACCTTGTCAAGAATTTGATCTCATTTTGATTTGCATATTTAAATCAGTTCTTTAACATCAGTTTTGATGGCAATGTAATGACTTTTCAACACCAGTTGGCCAATAGGCTGTGCTTGGACCGTTTGTGGCTATCAATGTTGGGTAAGCTACTTCAATAAAGTAATTGATTACTAATTACATAATTAAAATTGTATTTAAACTACTTTTTTAATTACTTTGTCTAAAATGTAATTTAATTACATGACTCAATACTACTTAAAATACTACTTAAAATACTACTACAATATTACTTAAAATTCCTTTAAATCTCAGTGCATATAGACAATAGAAATTAAAGTCATAATTCTTTAAATTTGTGCCAACAAATTTGGCCTTTTGCTTTATTAAAAAATTAAACATTAAACATAACAACAAATGACTGTATTTTCATTAACCAACGTTAACAAAGATAAATACAAGTTAAATAAAATATAAATACAAAGATACATTTACTGTAAATAATAAATAGTAAGGGGCGTCAAGGTGGCATAGTGGGTGGCACGATCGCCTCACAGCAAGAAGGTCGCTGGTTTGAGCCTTGGCTGGGTCAGTTGGCATTTCTGTGTGAAGTTTGCATGTTCTCCCCGTGTTCGCGTGGGTTTCCTCCGGGTGCTCCGGTTTCCCCCACAGTCCAAAGACATGCGCTATAGGTGAATTGGGTAAGCTAAATTGTCCATAGTGTATGTGTGTGAATGAGTGTGTATGGATGTTTCCCAGTGATGGGTTGCAGCTGGAAGGGCATCCGCTGCGTAAAACATATGCTGGATAAGTTGGCGGTTCATTCCGCTGTGGCGACCCCAGATTAATAAAGGCACTAAGCCGAAAAGAAAACAAACGAATAAATAGTAAGTAAGTAATGTACATTTATATATCGCATTTCTTGTGTACACTGTAAAAAATGTCAGTGATTTCAATGGTAAAAACCTAAAATGCTACAGTAAAAATCTGTAACCTTTTTAACAGTAATATAGAGTGATTCACATAAATTCCCCCAAATCGCTTTACAATCGTATAAGGGGGGTTTCTCCACACCAACCCCAGTGTGCAGCATCAACCAACAATGGGATAGTTCACTTCAAAAATGAAAGTTCTGTTGTTTACTCACCCCCCATTTGTTCCAAACCTGTTTGCATTTCTTTCTTCTTTTGAACATAAAAAAAGAAATTTGGAATAATGGCAAAAACTGATTTTTAATTTAAAATATTTGAATATCAATGGCTAGCAATTTCCAAAATATTTTCTTTTTTGTTCAACATGAGTAAAATCCTCATAAAAAGCTTGGAACCAATAAAGGGTGAATAAATTCATTTTATCACCTATCAGTCTAAACGATTCTGATTTACACTAAATATTCAACTTACAATTGTAAGGCAACTTGCTGCACAGCTTTTTTTTGAGTTGACTCAACTTTTAACCCAAGTAGTGAGTCAACTAAAAAAGCTGTGCAGCAAAATTCATTCATTCATTTATTTTCCTTCGGCTTAGTCCCTTATTTATCAGGGGTCGCCACAGCGGAATGAACCGCCAACTATTCCTGCATATGTTTTACGCAGCAGATTCCCTTCCAGCCGCAACCCAGTACTGGGAAACACCCATGTACTCTCACATTCACACACACATACACTACGGCCAATTTAGTTAATCCAATTCACCTAAAGCGCATATCTTAGGACTGTGGGGAAAACCGGAGCACCCGGAGGAAACCCACGCAAACACGGGGAGAACATGCAAACTCCACAAAGAAATGACAACTGGCCCAGCCGGGACTCGAACCAGCGACCTTCTCGCTGTGAGGTGACAGTGCTAACCGCTGAGCCACCGTGCCGCCCGCAGCAAACGTTGAGTCAACCTTTTTTTTTTACAGTGTACCAGAAGCATTTATATTTTTAACATAAGATTAAAACCCACTGATTCGCTTGTTAAAAAAAAAATCTGTCCTGTTTTAAGAAGGTTCTCAAAGAATGCTGGTTTTGGCTGGCTTTGAAGCGTGATGCATTTTTCAATGACCTAATTGCTATGAAGTGAGTGATTCAGATTACGGGTTACTGATGCGCACAACATAGTTCAGAGGAAAAGGAGGAAGAGTGAAAAGCGAGAAAGAGGTGGAGGAGGGAGAGAGGTGTGGTTGAGCCACTCCTTTGAGCTGACAGCCATAACAATAACAGAAGAAGTCAAAATCAATGGACTCAAATTCAGGAAGTCAAGAAATTAGAAGAATAAACATTCATGTTGAATTAATGTCAGTCACTTCGGATTGGAAAAGTGCTTCTGCTTTGTGACACTTAACCAGGAACAAAGGCCTGCAAACAAAGAGCAATCCACTCCAGCAATCAATATTGATGCTTGAGATCAATTCATGGTGTTTCTAAGCTCGACGGTGCCAAAATGCATGCTTAAAAAAATCAATTAGATAATTGTTTTGTATGGTTTATAAAAAGAACTGAAATACTTTTTAATTTTGAGTGTTTAAATAAATGTTGGGTCATTTTTTATTGAAATAGCACTTTACAATAAAGGAAATAAGCAATGCTATATAATATAGAATTGTAAAATATGAATATGTGAGTTTAGCATGTGCAGGATGATGTTCCAAGCCAGTGTGTTATTATAAGAAAAGAATATAAATGTTTCTTAATGTAGTTTTTGCACAAAAAGTCAAATAAAAGATGGGTAAGTAATTGTAATTAACAATTATAATTTCAGTCGAGCTGTAGTTTTACAGCCCAATCGTAATTGTTCATTTACAGTTCACTTGTAAATTATACAGTATTACTGGCAACCAAAATTGCCAGTAATACTATACATTTTACAAAGGTTTTTTACAGTGTAAGCCATGCTGCTAAACTTCTAGATAATTTATAAATGACTTTTATAATAATTGCCAACTGAAGCAGGGTTGAGCCTGGGTAGTACCCTTGATGGGAGACCACCTGGCTGTTGGAGTGCTAAAAACGTTCCTTCACATTTACAGAGGTGGTAGATGAAGTACTCATTTCAAGTACATGGGTAAAAGTTGAGATACCCTAATAAAAACACTCAAGTAAAGGTACAAAGTCCTTAACCCTTGTCTATTGTTCAAATTTACTACCCTTTTGTTATGTTCGGGAATGAAAACATGAACTAAATTAAACAGCGGTGAAAATATATCAGATACATGACTGGATTTATTTGTATCTTTTTCTTACAGTCTTGGACATGTGAAAGATTAGTAACGACATTGGATTTGATGCATTGCTAGTTTTTGTGCAGCATCAGACTTTATTTTTTTATTCCTCATTTACAGTTTGTGGCTGTTCTTGCCCCATTATAACAACCTTTTTTGATTGCATAGCCGTGAGAACACCACATAATTGTGCATTCTTGATTGTTGGTGGTTTTCCTAGTTGGGAAGAGGTACAATAGAATAAATAAAAGAGGTACAAACATAACGAAAGGGTAGTGAATTTGCACAGAGTGTATTGTTGAGTTTTTGAATATTGTCAAAAGAGTGTTCCCAAAATATATGTCAAAATAAGATTTATCACCAAAAATCATTCCATTTGCTGTGGCCAAATTAATACTCAACAGCACCCCATAGTGGATAGAAATATCCCCAATATAACACAAAGTTTAAGTATTAAAAGTAAAAAAATATTTATTCATTTACTTCTGCAAAAAAATGTTCATCAAAAAAGAGAGTAGGTGTCAAATGTGTATAACTGTCTGCTGACAATTTAAAAAAAGAACACAAAGAAGAACGCTATGTAATGATACTGTGGGCTATAGCAGAAGGGAAAAAGCATTTATTTTGGCATAATATTCAATTAATAAAACCAGATTTAAGTGTTTTTTATAATGCAGTGAAGTTAAACTGTTTTTTTTTATTTTTTATAGCAGATAACTGACAGTCACATCCTAAAAATAAGTTTTGACTAATTCTGAATCAGTTCAGTTTAGTTTCATTGAGACTCGCTCAGACAGGATCATTTGAATCAGTGAGTCATTAACTGTGATGTTGATTTGATTGATTCATTTGAATCAGTGGGTTAATCGTTCAGTGTGATTCATGAACTGATTTAACAGATAAACATCTTTATAAACATCACTATTGGATCTGTGAGTGGTTTATAATAACTTATAGATAACTCCAGAACATTTATGAAAAGTCGTGGAGTGAACAGTACAATATTTTCTTTTGGAATGTAGCAAAATAAATAAAAAGTATCCTAAAATAAAAATATGGTATGTCAAATTCCAAATCAGCTACACTTTACTTAAATCTTACTCTATTACTTTTTTCACATTTAAAGGGATAGTTCACCCAAAACTGAAAGTTTCCTGACTCCATCCTCCAAAACACCCCAAAGTGGCTTAATAATATTTAGATCTGGTGACTGTGCAGGCCATGGGAGATGTTCAACTTCATTTTTATGTTCATCAAACAACTCTGTCTTGCTGTGTGGTGCATTATCATCGTGATACACGGCACCGCCTTCAGGATACAATGTTTGAACCATTGGGTGCACATGGTCCTCCAGAATAGTTTGGTAGTCTTTGGCAGTGACGTGCCCATATAGCACAAGTATTGACCCTAGGAATTGCCATGATATTACAGCCCAAACCATCATTGATCCACCCCCATGCTTCACTCTGGGCATGCAGCAGTCTGGGTGGTATGCTTCTTTGGGGCTTCTCCACACCATAACTCTCTCGGATATGGGAAAGACAGTGAAAGTGGACTCATCAGAGAACAATACATGCTTCACATTGTCCACAGCCTCAGATTTTCACTGCTGGCACCATTGAAACCAACGTTTGGCATTGGCACGAGTGATCAAGTTTTTGGCTATAGCAGCCCAGCCATGTATATTGACCCTGTATTGTTGTTGGAAACAGGAGAGCTGAGGTGCACATTTAATTCTGCAGTGAGTTGGGCAGCTGTGGTTTAATGTTTTTTGGATACAATTAGGGTTAGCACCCGGACATCCCTTTCAGACAGCTTCCTCTTGCGTGAGTTTTACATGTACTAGTATTAACATAAAAAATATTAACAATAGAAACAAAATACTGCTTGGTTCCCTCTTTGACAATACTGTCAAATACTGTCACCCAAGGAGTCAAATTTGATCCTTTTACTTAAAAATTAAAACTATATTCTTTACCCTACAAATCTATATTTATATGATTGTGTCCTCAAAAAAATCAAGCAGTGACCAATAGACTCAAGAAACGTTGATGTGCAACATGACAGACAAATGTTAATATTCGAAAAGACAAAAATTAAAAATAGCATAGACATTAACCAGAACTGGGCGATGCGGTGGCGCAGTGGGTAGCACGTTCGCCTCACAGCAAGAAGGTCGCTGGTTCAAGCCTTGGCTGGGTCAGTTAGCATTTCTGTGTGGAGTTTGCATGTTCTCCCCGTGTTCGCGTGGGTTTCCTCCGGGTGCTCCGGTTTCCCCCACAAGTCCAAAGACATGCGGTATAGGTGAATTGGGTAAGCTAAAATTGTCCGTAGTGTATGTGTGTGAATGAGTGTGTATAAATGTTTCCCAGTGATGGGTTGCAGCTGGAAGGGCATCCGCTGCGTAAAACATATGCTGGATAAGTTGGCGGTTCATCCCGCTGTGGCGACCCCAGATTAATAAAGGGACTAAGCCGAAAAGAAAATGAATGAATGAATTAACCAGAACTGCTGAGAAGATATTTTGTGCCATCTATGGTCATGAGAAAAAAACAGGGGGCACGTTACCCTACCCTACCCCACAGGATGTTTCAAAGCAGCTTTACATTTTTAATTATGACTATAACAATTAGTTATGCATACCTCATCAAACATGCCAAGTTTAATACAATAGAAGTAAACTCAACAGAAGTCACCAGTGTTGTTATTCAGTACAACTCAATTTAAATACTGACTCGATGGTGCAAAATTCATCAATCATAAAACAAAGTCAGTTCAGCCATGAAGGAGTTCATCTGTCTATCTCAATTCAGTTCAATTTTATGTTCTCATCCAGTAGTGTTAATGGAGTCAAATACGTAAATGCATACTAAATATTAAGTGTCTTTTAACTAAACAAGCCAAAGATGACAGTGGCAAGAAACCAAAAAAATTACAAATTAAAAATATAACTAAATAAATGGGAGAAACCACTACTTTGACTAAAAAGTGCAAACATTTAAAAATAAAATAAAATAAAATAAAATAAAATAAAGAAAATTGATTCAAAATAGCTTTACAAGCCATTTTACCTTATATTAAATTGACAAACATCAAGCAAAATCTTGCATAACTAAAATTTTTTAAATGTGGTTAACTAATTTTAATACGTAATACTAACATTAAAAACATGACTTATTGGTCATATAATTTGTTACAGTGCAGTACAATACAAAATCTCTGGTTTATGTTCAATATTTCAGAAAAGCCTGTAGTCTGACTGGAGGTCAGAGGTCAGCATTCCCAAGCTGCCTTTCATGCTTAGCTCAGGAAGCCAAAATAGCTCAACGTGTGCAGCAGACGTTGACATGTGTTTCTGCATCCATTGAAATCAGCTTCACTCATCAGACATGCCTCAGTGAGAGAGTCATGGTGTAATGAACAGACTCATTGTTTTAGAAAAAAAAGACATATGAAAAGGCTGCTTTGAGGAACTTTTGGAGAAAAGCAGGCAGTACTGTAATACAATTGAAACTTTTTTTGATAAAAAAAAAAACAGCAAAGGTTTATCTTTGGAGGAGACTGATAAAAAATATGATGGCAAATGCAGAGAACAAGGGATTTAAATGGGTGGCCTCTTGTGCACTTTTTAAATGCAAACACACAATATTATAAATATCCTCGTCACTTTGATTAAAATGTGAACTACAATGTTGGGAAGAGTATAATTATGTCTTCAACAGCCACAGAAATGCAGTCAAATCCATAGCTTCCTTGCTGAATGATTTGACATGAGAGGAAATACTTAAAGGGATAGTTTACCTATTTGAAGTTTCTTTCTTCTGTTGAACATAAAATAAGATATTTTGAAGAATGAAAACTGAGGAGCCATTGACTTCCATAGTATTTTTTGTTCCTTCTATTGAAGTCAATGGCTGCTGGTTTTCAACATTCTTCAGAAAATCTTGTATTGTGTTCAACAGAAGAAAGAAATATGTAAAAGTTTAAAGCAACTTGAGTGTGAGCAAATAGTCAGATATTTTCATTTTTGGGTAATCTATCTCTTTAATTTGAAATATCTGAGCTAGGGCTGCACGATATTAATGCAATCTAACATTGCGATTTTGTTAGTCTGCGATATATATTTTGTGATATGAATACAATTTCACCAGATGATTTTAATATCTCTATTGGGAAAGATCTTATAATTTTAGATTGATTGGAATGATTCTGTATGGAGTGCATCTGCATAAAATCTAATAAATAAATTAAAAGCATAGATAAATACAATAAAGAAAAGGTTACAATCGAAATGAACAGTGTTTTATCATTTTTGTCCGAGTCTAACAGTATTCAGGTGCAGTAATTGAAGAATAAAAATACAAATAATTCAACGAAATTCATTGTCATTAACGTTACTAAGGTACAATTCCTTATGCCAAATGCTTTTAAAAATCCTCATACAGTCACAGACCTCAATCACATGCAAATGATAAATTATGATACAGACTCAACATTGCATATCCTGCAATGTGACTATTGCGAATGATCACATTGCAATATCGATGCTGAAGCATTATATTGTGCAGCCCTAATCTGAGCCTTTTTTCACCTTTTATTAGACAGAACAGTGGAGAGACAGGAGAGTGTGGAAGGATCGGCAAATGACCTCGAGCCGGGACTCAAACTCCAGTCACCGTGAGCACCTCAGCGCTATATATCAGCAAACTTAGCTATTGGCGCTGACTATAGCTGAGCCTTTTAAATAAAAAAGGTTGACCCTCCAAGACTGTCAATCAATTTTATGAGTTATTTCCAGATCCCTGAAAATGAATAATGCAAATTTAAGAAGTCAGTTTGGTTCAGAATACATTTCTGTGACCTGCATAAATGTATAGTTGATGCTATGATTCTTTTTCTGTCGTTCATGAGTATATATTTTTGTAAAGTAATAAAGGAAATGATACAAAGTGCATGTGTAACATTTTTTAATACTGTTGAAACAGTCAATAAGAATTTTGAATGGTTTCGAAAAAAGTCTATGCTCACAAAAGTTGTTTATTTGAATAAAAACACATAGTTATTTTTTTTTTACTTTTAAATAAATGATTTGTATTTAAAAAATGTTTAAAAAGTAATTCTTTGGTAACTAACCTGCCTTTTACTCCAGTCTTGACTGTTACATGATCCATCAGAAATGTAAAAATTGTCATTCTCTTGGTGCTCATGTATCATGTATCATTATTATAGTAGAAATTTTGATTTTTTTAAACAGTACATTTACTGTCAATTATATAAGTCCATCCATCTTTAATAACAATATTATTTTTCTCTAAAAAAAGTAATGCAAACATTCTAGACTGGCACTAAACTTTTAAATGGTATAAAAAGTGACTCCGCACCAGGGTTTTATGAAGCATGGGTACATTTATGAAGCCAAATACATTGTGGGTCAAAATGAGAAGATTTTTCTTTTCTACCAAAAATCAGTAGGATATTAAGTAGCATAATGATTGTTTGATTGTTTGATATTTTGTACATTTTCTACCATAAGTAGGCCTATTTGAAAACCAATTTATTTGATTAGTAATATGCATTGCGGTGACATGGTGGCTCAGTGGTTAGCACTGTCGCCTCACAGCAAGAAGGTCGCTGGTTCGACTCCCGGCTGGGTCAGTTGGCATTTCTGTGTGGAGTCTGCATGTTCTCCCTGTGTTTGCATGGGTTTCCTCCGGGTGTTTTGGTTTCCCCCACAGTCCAAAGACATGCGGTATAGGTGCATTGAATAATCTAAATTGGCATCGTATTGTATGTGTGTAAATCAGTGTGTATGGATGTTTCCCAGTACTGGGTTGCAGCTGGAAGGGCATCCGCTGTGTAAAACATATGCTGGATAAGTTGGCGGTTCCTCTGATGAATAAAGGGACTAAGCTGAAGGAAAATGAATGAATTAATAAATATGTATTGCTAAGAACTTAACTTGTTCAACATTAAAAATTATTTTTTTAGATTTAGATTTTTTTGAACTTTCAGATTTTCAAATAGATGTATCTCGAACAATTACTGTCCAATCCTTACAGATCACATCAATGAAAAGCTTATTTATTCTATTTATGATGTATACATTTCAATTAAAACCCCCTTATGACAGATTTGTGGTCCAAAGCGTCAAATATAATAAAAAAGGTTGGTAAATAAAGAGTCTAATATAACAGATTTATATTTCTTTCACTTTTTAACGCGGAATTTAGGGTAAAGTGTCCACTTTCTCTTACTGTACGTACATTCAGCACATCTGAGATGCTGTATTTAGCTGAACAGCTGAACATTCCTCAGTGATGCAGCGACCTCTGATGGAGCTCCAGCTCTTCGGTCACAGCGGCTCTGACAGCCCGAGGCGCCGCAGACCGTCAAACTTCACCCCAGGACAAAGAGTGAGCGAAACATGGACAAAGGGGACAAAACAACATAAAAGTAAGTTTTACGCATTTATAAATAAACTGTCAACAGAATTAACTGCTTGGCTGCTGATTCGTGGATTAGACAGAGAGGCGACTGTTCTTGTTGTTTGTCAGGGTGGGACTTTTCATCTCTACTCATGCATTTGATTACAAATATCTGCAGTTCACTTGATTGTTTACAACCGTTAGAATTATCAGACACGGTACTGCTCTTTAATTTAGATTATTATGTGACTTGTTACAACTGCTTTTTGTTCCTTCCTGCTGTCTGTTGGGCTTACTACCAAATAAGGTTTAGATAACTCTTTGACAGTTTCGGCATAGAAAATATTTTCTGTTCCTGCCGTAGCTTTTTTAATTGAGTAAACTTGTACAAAAGGCACACACACAGGGCATGTTGTCCGGTGCCATCCGCATTGGCATCTTACAGTGCATGTTCCGGTTTCCACGTTCTACTGCAGTCCGGTGCTTTGTGATTACAAACATTTTTACACACACCGACTGTACAATTTAACCGGGGTAGAAATGTTACTTTCACAGACAGTGACGCCACTGTGAAAATGGAACTGAAACAATACAGTAATGCACTTATACCCAGTAAATATCAAACTAACTAAAATATCTAAAAATGCCCACTCAGCCTGAATAAAATATCAAATCTTTTTAGTTTATTTACTGTAAAGTGTTTTGGATCGACTTTTCCAATTTTATAAAAACATTCTTATTTCCAAACTTTTGTATATGCCCAAAATTATATTTTTTGGCGACTCTTTGATCCTACACCTCTCTCACTGTAAATGTACTATTAATTTATTGCTTTTTTTTGGCAAAATTGCAGATTCATATATGTAATTTCTCAAAGACGCTTCTTACTTTTTTATTTTCAGAAAAGATTTTGATATATATGTGAACTCTTTAAAAGACTCTAGTAATTATATTGCATTTAAAACTCATCCTCATGTAAATTTTTTAAACTTGTATAACTTGTTGTGATTTATTTGTTACGTAACCCTCTTTGTCATATTATATCTTTTTTTGTAAATGTTCTTTCTGGCATATAGAAAAATAGTATTGCACGCATAAACAGCAGTTATAGAGAGAATATATTTTAAATTAAAACTTAGCTAACAAAAATACAATCAAAGAACATTTTGCTAGAACATTATGAGTTAATTTCCCATTATCTTGTCCTCTATGTATATTGATTTTACAAAACTACAAAAAACACACAAAAAACAACAACAATAAAAGATAATTTATATAGTTAAACCATGATAACCACAAATCAAACACAATTTTGCTACAGTAGTCATACACTGTAAAAAATCCAACTTACAAATTGTTAACACAATTTAAAATTGTAAGTTGGGTGGACATATTTTTAGCTCAGTGTTGAGTTAACTTTTAAAAACGATTTAACTGAATGTTTAGAACTGGTTTGTTCAATGAAAATAAATACTTAAGTTGAGGAGACTTTACATTTTGAGTTCTTCACTGGAGTGTTTACTTCCTGCCTTTGCGCATGCTCAGTCTGTCTTCGCGCGGCATTTTGCACGAGGTGTCCTCTCATCAGCAGCAGCTGCCATCGCCTGATTCAGGTAAGCTTTGTTTTAGATTTATTATCGCAATTAACCTAAAAATCATGCAAATCTAAAGTAAAATATAATGTTATGTTTCCAAAAAACTAATTTACGTCGTGTAGGGATAACTTCTGACAAGTTCGGGCTGTTTAGCGATCTGTGAAGTTGGCTTCATTTGAAGGACTGATTAACGTTAATTCGCTTGTTAAAGTGGAAGGGTAGCGAAATATACGGTGGGCACGTTAATAAGGAAATGTGTTCACGTTAGTAAAGTTAAGTGTATTTAAGTAGATTATGCTTTGTAGACAAAGTTATGTAGTGCATTACCATTCGTCTGTTTTGAATATTATTTTTGATATTGCCAGACTTAAAGTAGGCCTATAATCGTCCGGTATTTACAGGATTAAAGAAGCATATTAAATCCATACGGCTCCCAGTTTGTCCTGTATATGCAATAATGTGCCTTATGATGAATAACATTTTGTAAATAGTTTATTAATAATTCTATTTGCAGAAGTTGTTAACGTTACTTGTCAGCCTGCTGAACTATTTTAATGCCATTTGTCATCCGCGGGTTGTTAACGGAAAATCTGTTTTGTCAAGTAACGTTAACGCATTTATTTTTCATCCAGTAACGTTATTGCAAAATAAAACGTATCCCTGAAGAAATATTTGAGCGGTCATCACTTTATTCTTTAACGTTACCCTGGTGTGTCTGTAACGCGGTAACGTTATAACCACTTCTGGTATACCACTTCAAATATACAGTCACTAGTACTGTATATGTAGTATTTCAGGAGCTTATGGTTTTATATAATTATCTATTTGGCATACCTTAACAACAGTTTAATTGTAAGTAACGTGCATGTGTGTGTTAATTAAATCATATCTTTTTTTATGTGTGCAATATTTATTCATATTGTGATTTTAACAAGATCAGTTTAGTTTATAAAAACAATTTGACCTGCAATGTTACATTTTTATTTACTTTTTTATAGGTTTGGAATGCAGTGTAAGATTCGCAAATTTGTCCACAGTAGCCGAGAAGTTCTGAAACACTACAGCGCTATCAGGATGATCCTGGCAGCAGCCTTGTTTTTTCACTGACTACATCTGCACTTTCAAGACTGTAGGTGCGTTAAAAACACATTTGACAAGAGCACACAAAGAGCCTGCTCCAGTTACTGACAATTTACATTTTTGAACCTCCTGTAGCTGATGTCCTAAAACAGTGGCCTGCATTGTTTCTGGAAGATCAGGCAAGTTTGTGATTGAGATTATTTATTTCAAAATGTATAACCCTTATACACAATTCAAACTAATCATTTTGTTTTTTTTTATGGTCTGTTTGTAGGTTTATGCTGAGTTTTACAAAATCGCTTAAACCAACCTCAAGAGTACCTTCTCTTCTTTGGATGAATACGCTTTACCGATGATCAAGTTGTACTGATCACGTGGTGGGCTATATGGAGAGGAAATGAGGACCCTCCTGGACCAACTGGACAATCAAGTAATTCTTTATTGTTTAATCATATCAATGGTTAAAGGGGGGGCATATTAAACTTTATGGAGTTTACCTCTTTTTGTGTGTGCAATGTTGGTATTCATGCAGGTAATTCATCATTGAAGTTACAAAACAGTTTGTTCCCTAAAAGAAAAGTTTGCAGCACCTGTTTTCACTCCCTGGTCAGCCAGACTCATGGTTGTTCTACTAAAGACTATGTGATGAAAATAGCATCCTTTACAGTGGTGAAAACAGTGCTGCAACAATAATTATAAAGCAAATTACATTTTTATAAATTAAAACATGTTGGGAATTGTCTGATCAAAATTAGTAACCTGTGAATGACCATAATAAATGCCCTTTAATGGTAAAGTTGTGCCACCTGTCATCTCTAAGGTCTAAGCCTCTGGTTGAATGTGAGAACAGCTGATAACCTATATTTTTGTTTGGTATCTTTCAGATGTCTAATGTGCGCGCTAAAAGGAAGGCTACAGCTCTTAAAGGTCTACCTTTGTTTATGAGGGAAAAGTCAGAAAAGTTCCTGAAGACTTGCCTGGTAAGTGTGAGATGAGTCTGTTATCAGCATATATACCCATAGCTGAGGACATGATGTGGGTGTCAGTCCTAGATTTAGGACTCCTAAAGTTTTGATCTAAGCGTATTTCACAAAGACTTTTAGCAATACACTAGCTCCTTGATCAGTGAAACATCAGGAGTAATGAAAAGGACATTTATATCACTTAAGATCATACCACACATTGTCATAATGCCTGTTGAAGGAAAGCTGCCTTGGAAGGTAAATATTTTAAAACATTTGACCACAATGAACATTTAATGTTATTGTGTTAATCGTGGTAATAAGTGTAATTATGCAGCTCTGCAATAAAATGAATAATTCTGTAATATATAATATATAATATCACTAAAGAAATAATAAAAATTAGGTTAATTTAACTCTACATTAATAGATGTTAGTAAGCATTTTATAACTACAGCTACCAATGCTGTGTTCTTAACTTATAAGCACATGTATAATATGATTAATGATTGTGTTTTTATACTTTGTTAGTGACTCATTTTTCTAAAGTGACTCATTACTAAATTAGGTATTGCATTATTTACAAACCAGTTATTTAGGAAAAGTTGGTGTTTTTTAAAGATCATTCAGAATGCGCAAGTAAATGATTATTAAACAATTCAAATTAACATTTATATATTTTATTATTTAAATATAGTAATAGTTACTCTGTATGTTAGTAAATGCTTTGTTAACTCAACTTCATCCAGTTTTGTGACCTAAAGTGAGGACTATTTATGCTTTGCAAATCCCGTATAAATGAAAATTAAAGGCTTAGTATCAACTGAACAATAAATCTTTGCAATCTTATCTAAAAATAAAACTACTGTGAAGTTTAAACATTGCTGAACAACATAAAACTGGAGAAAACAACAACAATATAGTAATTTAACCATATATTTTGATACAACATTTCAATGTTATTTAGGGATGTTTAAACTGTACAGTAAGTTTATTTTAGATAATCTTGCAAAGATTTATTTTTCATTTACATTTTACATTGATACAACTTGAAATTAATAGAAATTAATTAATGTTCCTATTTTGTCTTATATAGTCTTCACTATATATTAGGTCACAAAACTGCATGTTAATAAAGCATTTATAAACATGTAAAGTAACTATTACTATATGCCTGAATAATAAGATATTCATTCATTCATTCATTTTCTTTTCGGCTTAGTCCCTTTATTAATCTGGGGTCGCCACAGCGGGATGAACCGCCAACTTATCCAGCATATGTTTTACACAGCGGATGCCCTTCCAGCTGCAACCCATCTCTGGGAAACATTCATACACACTCATTCACACACATACACTACGGACAATTTTAGCTTACCCAATTCACCTATACTGCATGTGTTTGGACTGTGGGGGAAACCGGAGCACCCGGAGGAAACCCACGCGAACACGGGGAGAACATGCAAACTCCATAATAAGATATATAAATGTTAATTTGAACAGTTTATTAATAATTTACTTACGCATTATGAATGATCTTAAAAAACACCAACTTCTTATAAATAACTGGTTTGTAAATAATGCAATACTTAATTTAGTATTGAAAAATTTATCATTAACAAAGTATATAAGTACAATCATTGCACACATTATACATGTTGCTTATGTGTAGCTGTATTTATAAACTGCTTACTAACATCTATTAATGTAGAGTTAATGCTTAATAAATAATAAATTAACTGTTTGCTAATGCTTAAATGATTCATAGTGTGTAGTTATTATAAAGTGTTACCTGAAAAGCCTTATAAATGGAAGGTATATAAATGACTGTTTAGCTGTTTTATTGACATTACTACCTTTAGTTTCCAAATGAAGTTGCTTTACCTTTGCTTTTTTACCTTGCTTTTTGTTTGTGATTCAGCAGTTAAAGTTGTTATGTTTCTTTTGACTGCAGGACACAGAGCCAGAAGATACGTGCACAAAAGGGATGGAGATGGGCATCCTTAGTTCCCACTGACCAGACCAACCCAAATGTAAGGTGCCTGTCTGTGGTTCTGGAAGAGCAAATTGTGCTGGAAAATGTGCAAGATCTTCCGACAGCTGTTGTTCTCCTTTTTGGTTTGATTTATTCCATAAATATGAACTACCCCAAAGAACTGAAATACACCTTTGAAACTATTCAGAGTCCTTCAAAAACTAAATTTTAAAGCTGAAGTAACCGTAGTCCATATCAATAATAAAAAATGCAAGCACTGATTTGTTCTTGTTTGATCAGTTGCTGACTTAGGGTATCTTAAAAAGTTACCATAATATGCCAAACATTGAGTTTAAATGTAAAGTTTAAAAACTTTTAGCTTTTTTTTTTTTTTTTGGATGTTGTAATACTTGTTCAATGTTCAAGCATTTGTTTGTACACTGAAATTGTGTTACTCTTAGTGTTGTCACGATACTTAAATTTCGTTTTTTTTTTCATTTTTCAAAATGTGTTGTTCACATGCTCAACAAAAATGACTGTAATTGGCAGAGAAGTTCATCAGTTCACTGCTCTTCGCTGATGTTCACTGAGTGCAAACACCGATACACACACTGGAGTGTTTCAAAGCCGTGTCGATCAGTCGATCCATCAGCGTAACACTCTTATATCAGCTTATACACAGACCAGCTGATCAACGTGAAATACTTCAGTGTCTGCGTATCTGTGGTTACACTCAGTAAACAGCGGTGAGTTCGGTGAACTGATGACCTTCACACCCAATCACAGTCATTTCTGTTGAGCACATGAACACAATGGCAAATCAAAAGTGTTTAAGAATGCGCTCAAATGTTAGCGGGAAATAGACTTTTTTAAAATTTCAGAACTGATGGGTACTGAAATTCAAGAATCGTGACAACTAGTTACTCTTGCACTTTGAGAAACATGTTGCTAGTGCTAGCACTTTAAATATTTTTTTGTTTTATTCAAGCACTTAAAAGGCATTACAAGATTTGAGGATTAACATTTTTTTGCCTCTTTTTCTTCTCTGGACTGCAGTACATTTCATTTTGACAGAAAACTGTTTGCAGAATTGTCAATAAATATATATTTTTTTGATATTGTGATTTCATAGTGTGTTTTGTAATCTCTTCATTTTATTCTTAGAGAGAATCATACAGAAATCTGTTTGAGAAGGGCAGATATAAGATTTACATGAAATTATAAATTAAAAGATAAAAGATTCAATCAGCTTAAAAATTTAAGGCAAGCAGCTGCATAGCTTTTTTGAGTTAACTGAACTTCTGTTAAGTTGTGCCTACTCATTTATTACAGTTTACTCAACCCCTGTTTAATTTTAAGCAAACTCATAATGACAAGTAAGATCTACTTAGGCTTGAAAGTAGTCTTGACTTAAACCAGCCATTTCAGTCAACTTAAAAAAATTATTTGGCATAACTTCAACCACTGAAGTTGAGTAAACTCAAAATTTCTTTGCAGCCGGTTGCTTTAAAATTTTAAGTTAACTCAACTTTTTATTTTTTACAGTGTAGTTTATACACAGATCTTGTAGTAAAACGGGCTATATGCAAATGGTAATCAGTGCACCTAAAAAAAACGTGTAATTTTTGTAAGGAACAGAAAGTTACATGAAGGTTTACATGTTTGAAACAAGAAGTGTTTTGCTTTTTGTGGTTATGCAAACATAATGTGGACATGAAATTTGAATGTTCTCTAAAAGTTCTCTGAACAACGGATATAGGCACACATAGACTATGCTGAAAATAATTTGTTACAAATTACAAAAACGTCCTTCATTATTGGGTGCTTCAATCTTAAATGCAAAATGCGAATTAAAAGTAAACAAATTAAAGGTAAGCATTATTTGTTTTTTAAAAATGCTTAAATACAAAACGTATTAGCAACTATTTAAAGGGTCATTACAAGATATAAGTTAGAAAAAAAGTAAAGCTTAAAAAACTTAAAAACAAAACAAAGTATTTATTGACCTTATTGATACTATTGACCTTATTCTGCAATGCGGAAGTGCACTAGTTTTTGCGATTTATTTTAGAACTTCCATTTCAGTTGCGTATGAGAGTAATGACTTGAAATAATAAACGGAAGAAAACGGTCAAACTACAAACAAGTGTGTTCATGACAAAAGTAAAATAATATAATAAGAAAATGTCAGTTTGCAACATCAAGCAGCATAACGAGCGGTTTTTAAGGTCTAAAAATCTATGTAAATGAATGAGACCAGAAGTCTCATGCCAAAAAGATTCCAATGGCTGCGCTCGCTCTAAGGTGAAGAAGAAGATGGTCAAAAAGCTTAACCCAAAATATCACTGATTTAGCTTTTTTTTTTTTTTTTTTATATATTTTGTCCGTAGAAACAAAAATGGCTTAAATAGATCACTCGACAGCTTGCATATCAATTCACAAAGTGTGGAGCAGCACAGCTATTTTACTATTTCAGTCAGTAAGCAATCTC
Organism: Danio jaintianensis; assembly: GCA_903798115.1. NCBI lineage: Eukaryota > Metazoa > Chordata > Actinopteri > Cypriniformes > Danionidae > Danio > Danio jaintianensis. The sequence goes on along the minus strand of CAIGQV010017532.1, from coordinate 20,156,836 downwards.
GTAAAGGTAATTTACTACACGCAGCCCATGATAACTATAAATTAAAAATAATAGCGCAATGTTTTTATTGACTTTGAAAGTTAGTTAAAGTTGTGGGGACGTTCGCTGTTAACTGGGAAGACTTACTCATCATCAGGAATAAAATAATAAGTGGAAATGATTAGCATGAATAAGGGTGTTGTTGTTCACCTGACATTTATTTGTAGGCTAATGATTTTTTAATCCGTTTACACAATGTGCTTTGTTCGGAATGAACTTTACCCAGAGTGAGGACGGGCTCCTGTGATTCTTCCCACTGAAGTGACACACAGAAACCGATAAACGTAGACACACCCAAACACATTCACCGATTCGAGTCACAAAAACACACTGATATTAATCAGAATTTAGTTACATTCTAATTATGGTTCATTTACGTAAAACACCTCATTGCCTTAAATCAATTATGCAGTTTTATTAATCTTGCAGCACAAATATCAGGACATCAAAATTATTTAAAGGCTTAACAAGAGTATGGACGTCTATTTAAAAACATGCTTGGCCGTTGTTGTGTCAGTGATTTCTCAATAAATTCATTTAAATACAGCATTAAATACAGCAATACAGCATAGAGATTCATCTGTTTGCTATTGTTCTGTGATTTGCTGTGCGTGGGCAGTCGGTTCCTGCTCTCCTCAATACAAACCTTGCCTTAAAATGCAAAACAGAGAACTCATGTGGTTTGTGCATGCTTCTATTATTGTGTAAGAGAAGAAACAGGGACAAAGACAGTGTTTCCAGGATGTTGTTAAAATAGGTTTGCTAGTCAGAGGGTAGAGTCTGATCCTGGACTCATGAGGAAAACATTGCAATGAGGAAAAATACACACTGTCTTCCTGTTTGAATAGTAGTAGTTATTATAAAGCAAGAGATTCAGCTGTTCTTATAAAATATAGTACACTGTAAATAATGGCTGTTAAAAAATGGTCAGATTCTACAGTAAAATGCTGTTTTTTCACTAAGAGAGTAATATTCTGTTAAAAACAGTGCATTCTGGGTAATATTTTTGTTTTCGAGAAAGTAACCAACAGCAGTAAACTGTGAATTAACAGAGCTCAGAGTCGACATTTGAAGTCTGTGTTTGAAATCACACTTTGTGCCCTTGTTCACTATTATGTACACTAGTTCACTAATATAGTTCACTTGACAGAGTTAATGAACACAAATGAGTGAATTCAGACACTGATGAACAACTGCTGTTAATAATCACAATCACTGAAGGAAAGAGAAACAATAAACACAAACAGTGACTTCAGTTACAGCATTAAATAACATCAACCAAAATAAAACACTTTCAGTCTCAGCAGAGGATCATTAAACAACAGCAGATGCACTTATTACTGACCGCTTTGACTTCCATACCCTTCTTATTGAAAATCAACAGATATTTTGGTGTTTTTTTTGTGTCATCGTAATGGAGTGAGAGGCTGGTTTAATTGGATGCTTGAATTAATAAATTTAGACTCTCCAGCTGCTGTAACACAGAGTTTATAAAACACTTATATTATATAAAGCAATAAAGCTGGAAAGTCAATAGGTAGATAAATCTAGTTTTGTTCTGATGAATGTTTTTTTAAAGGCCTGAATGACTGGCCTCATACTTTTTGATTAATCGCCCAGCCCTGTTTAATACTTTGTATAAAATGATTTTTTGGTAATGACAGCTCAAGACATCCCTTGTATGCATTGCTTAGGTGTGATGTTTTTTCACAAATCTAGTCTTCAAATCTTGACAGTTCTGTGGGTCTCGTCTGTCAATCTGATCTTTAGTTCCTATTTTCTATTGGATTTTATTTTTGGCTTTATTTTATTTTCTGAAACCACTTGAGGGTTTCCTTGGCTGTGTTTGGGATCATTGTCCTGCTTATTAAAGCTGTTTCATTAGATTAATCATAAAAAAAAAAGAATACAGTGATACACATTTAGATGGTCGTTTGTCACCACCTATTGGCGTAACCGTTACCTTAAAATATGATATGGAAGCATGTCTATTACAGTGCTATACAGTGCTGTACATTGGATATTGTGCGGAATAACATAATAATGACAATATAGTTATTATCAACATGATGTTTTCATCTACATATTGTAGACACAAGAAACTATTTTATTATTATAAAAATGTAAATCATTATTGCGATAAAGTATCTTTATTATAAAAAAAGTAAGTCCTTATTTTGAGAATAAGTCATTATTAAGAGAAAGTTTCTCATTATTAAGAGATGTTAAGTCATTATTACAAGAAAATATTTTATTTATTACAAATAACTTAATTAATTTCTTAACTAATAAAATTTCAAGTCAACATCACCTTTAGAAATATGTTTTCTGAGAAAAATGGTGACATGTTCAATGCTTATTTTACACAGTGTATATATACATATACATCAATTGTTGATTTTTCTGTAACTGTTGGTTTCTGTTTGGTAAACAGTATACATTGTCTTTTGTTTATAACAAAATTTTTTTTTGCTAGATTTTCATAATTTTCATAATTTAAGACTGCAACAAAAGTAAAAATAAAAAAGTAAATTCTATATTAGTACTCAATTCCTTCATTCGTTCATTTTCCTTCGGCTTAGTTTCTATTTCAGAGGTCGCCACAGCGGAATAAACCGCCAACTATTCTAGCATATGATTTATGCCGCGGATGCCCTTCTAGCCGCAACCCAGTACAGGGAAACACCCATACACACATTCACACACACACACACACACACACACACACACACACACACACACACACACACACACACACACACACACACACGCGCGCGCGCACACACACACACACACACACACACACACGCGCGCGCACACACACACACACACACGCACAACGCACGCACACACACACACGCGCACACACACACACATACACTAAGGCCAATTTAATTTATTCAATTCACCTATACCGCATGTCTTTGGATTGTGGGAAAAACCGGAGCACCTGGAGGAAACCCTCACGAGCATGGGGAGAACATGCAAACTCCACACAGAAATGCCAACAGGCCCAGCCGGGACTCGAACCAGCGACCTTCTTGCTGTGAGGTGACAGTGCTAATCACTGAGCCACCGTGCTACTGTACTCAATTCAAGATTGTAGAAATTAAAGCTTAAGCTTTAAGTATAATTTACTTTGAAATACTTTGTCATGCTTACAATTTAATTGAAGGACATATCAAAGTAAAAAAATGAAGTAAAAATTACTTAACTTTTAGACTTTTGTGCTGATCAGGCCTTTGTGACATTTACATTGTTTACTGTTTTCCAGTTATATTTACACAGTTTTATTGTTGCTATTGATGTTAGGTGTAGTAATGTGCGGTTTTACGACATCTGGGGGTTCATTCACTTTTGACACGTTCATTCTTCAAAAAAAAAAACATTGATTGTGAACGTGGTCCCTGTGTTCAGTTAGGAACTTCACTATCTATGAAGTATGATAAGTATGTTATCATATAGATTGTAAGGAATCTTCTGTGTTTTTTTCTTCCAGTATTGTTTGTAAGAAAAGCATATACATTAAATGCATGGCTTACGTCTTTGCAAATTTTACGGAAACAGAAAAAAGAGTGAAGATGAGTTTTTTTCATAACAAGTAAAATTACTTGACAAACAATATTATATTTACATTATTTACTTATTTAAGCAAATTTTATTTAATTCCATAAATGAAATTGTGCAAAATCTTGAAATATCTTGTGAAATATCTTATTCAGATCAGTCGTAAATAAAAAATAACATGCAATTTGTATGATTCCTCTTATTTTGGTAAAATAATTAACATTTTCCAAATTCTGCAAGGTATATGTAAACTTTTGAATTTTTACATTTAAATTGTTTTGCTTTGTCAGTTTTTACACATTGAAATACAGCTTTTTACAATCCTACTCTTTTTTGCTAAATTCTACACAACCATACAATTTCTGCGTTTAATAATATACAAATTAAAAAGATGTATGACAGAAAATAAGAGAAAAAAACACTAACAAAAATGCTCTTTCGGTTTTAGCCAGTAACGTCCTGGTTACGTCCGTAACCCACGTTCCCCGAATAAGGGAACGGAGACGTGCGTCTGGAACAGACTATGGGAGTACGTCAGACGACCAATCACTCTGAAGAGTAAGAAAACGGGCCAATGAAATGCCAAATTGAATTGGCAGAGCTCTGCTCCACAGCTGGCAGCAATGAGCCATCAGCGCTATATAAGCTGCACGCTGTGGAGTGAGCCTCAGAATTTGCCTGCTGAAGAGCCGATCACTCAGCTAATCAGCTGGAGACTCAGCTGCTGTGGCAGTGGAGACGCACGTCTCCGTTCCCTTATTCGGGGAACGTGGGTTACGGACGTAACCAGGACGTTCCCCTTCATATGGGAACTTCAACGTGCGTCTGGAACAGACTATAGGAAACTGTATGGAAAACGCCACAGCAGCTAAGCCCGTCATGCTCCTGATGTGAAGTTTGCCAAGCATAGCGTGGGCGCACAAGCATCACCAAGAGCGCAACCTTCCAACGTCCCCTAGGCCCTTAATTACCATTGCATGGGAATAATTACAATTTAGATCGGGGGTCGTAAGTGTGCTTTTACCTAGCTAATATAGTCTAGGGATTTTAGAAATACGACAGTACGTTGGGAAAGCGTGCCAGTCCCCGAAGGGGGAGGACGCTGCGGAGGCCACCTGCTACCCAAGAGGGGAGACTTGATGGCAATAAGGACATATGGACTAGCCCTATGGAGGGGGAGTGCTACATATGATAAGCTGGTTAGCGGGTAGGGAAGACACGGGTTCGCCTGGTCAGGGGGAACACTCCGTGGCTGAATAAGCATATGGGATCACCATCGGGGACCGCACATAGCTGGCACCAAACCTCAGCATGTGGGTAGACCAAGAGTGGGCATACCAGACATCAGACTGAGCCAGGCACCCTGCTCCTCTGCTGAGTCGGGTGCTGGGGGCCTCGGAGGAATTCTCTAGGGTTCGCCAAGCGGGAAACTTACTAGCAGAATAGAAAAGGCGCACGTATCTCCGGGTTAGGGAGCATGGCGCAGCAAGCGTTTTTGACACCGAGTTTAATTTCGTCCCGATTGACCGGAGTGACCCAGTAATCGGGAGAAAACAGACTCCACTCGAGGATTATAAAATCTCGTGAATGTGTTAGGTGTCGCCCAGCCCACAGCTCTGCATAATCTGTTAAGAGGCGCTGCGTACTCACGCCGAAAAGCCCGGGGGACACAGCTTGCCCTGGCACATAAGGCGAGGGGAATGGCATAACTATAAAATGGACCAACCTCTGCTTTGATACGGCACTTCCCTTCTGCCGATCATAACAGAAAAGAGCTGCTTAAAGACGTATGCTCTACGTGTCACATTAAGCGCAGTGCGCGGACATACAATAAAAGGGCTGGGTCTGCCTCCTCCGCAGACAGCGCTTGCAGGCTCACTACCACTTTTAATATAAAAAAGGGGTGGTAGGAACCTTGGCACAAGCTGAACCGGGGTCTCAGGTAAACATGAGAGTAGGCCGGTCCATATTCCTGGCACGATTCGCTGACCGAAAATGCCACCGGAATCCTAACCCTCCTGACTGATACCAACGCGACCAGCAGAGCTGCCTTCATGGACAGAAAACTTATAGATACTGAGTCGAGTGGCTCAACGGACCTAACCATAACCGCTGGGGCTAGAGAGATCCCGAGAAGGCAAGAGAGGGGGGCGGGGATGGAATTAACCATCTCGCGCCACGCACCTCTGAGGAACCGGCTGATAAGGTTATGCTTTCCCCGCGCGCTACCATCCGCCGCCACAGAGAGCGGGGATGGCAGCATGCCAAACCTTCAGTCTGGAGGGTGACAGCCTGAGCTCCAGTTATCCTAAAGGAAGAAAACACAACACTAATCTGGCATGTCCGGGGTTCTTCTCAGAGAGAAGAGCTCCACACAACGAATAGACTCCACTACAGGACATAGGCTTGCCCATACAGGGTGCTCTAGCCTGAGTGACGGTGTTAACCATCTACTGATAGGTCACCTAAGTCTACCGCACTCTGTCTAGAAACCCTCAATGAGGGTTCCAGAACGCTGCGCGGGTGCCAGAGGGTGCCCGTCCCAGAAAAAGGAGTACTTCTTCCGGGGAATTCGTCAGGGAGGGCCATCACGAGGAGTGTGAGTCTGGAAACTCGGGTCCGGTTGGGCCAAGGAGGCGCAACGAGCGAGACCCGCACCTCGTCTCCTCGACCTTGCACAGAGTCTGCGCGCGCAGGCTCACTGGGGAAAACACATATTTCGTAAACCCAGGGCCAGCTGAGAGCCAGCGCATCCATGCAGAGCAGGGAAAGCAGCTGGCGAAGGGCCGCTCGGGAGAAGCGGCAGGATGTCCTGGGCCTCTCTGAAGCGTGCCCATAACAGCTGGACTGCGGGGTGGAGTCTCCATTCTCCCAGAAACGTAACTGTCGTGAGAGCATGTAAGCTGGCACGGTAGAGCTCATATGGGATATGAACGGCGCGCAGCTATTAAGCCGCATGACTCCGGAGGAGCAGATGGCGAGTGAGCTGAGACATGCGGCGGTAGCGCACATCAGCCAAACGGCTGATGTGCGCTATCGCAGCTATGCTGGCCGTCCTAACCAACACATGTGCCCCCTCCCGTACCGGTAGGAACCGGCGGAGAGCGAGAAACACTGCCAACAACTCCAGGCAATGAATGCCAACGCAACCGAAGTCCGATTTACAAACCTGCGGCTGCATGCTCGATATACACAGCCCACCAGCCCGTACTGGAAGCATCCGTCAGAATGACAGCATTACTGGACACTTGTTCTAAGGGCACCCAGGCCCGTAGAAGGCAAGGTCCATCCAGGGGCTGAAGGTGCGGAGACACAGCGTAGTGATGGACACCCGGTGCGTCTCCGCGCGCCATGCCCATCTGGGGACCCGTTCGCGAAGTCAGCGCTGAAGTGGTCTCATATGAACAATTGAGCGGCATGATAGCGGCTACAAAATGTCATATGCCCTAGGAGCCTCTGAAAAACTTCAGTGAAACCACTATAACTGCCGAATTAAACGGACAGGGCAGCACTAGCCCAGCGCGCTAAAAGCGCACCGTGATGGAGACCGGGTCCAGCTCCAACCCGAGATGAGAGAAGCTCTGCCCGGGGGAGAGCTTGCTCATTCTCGGTTGACCCGAAACCCCAACAGGCCGAGGTTCCAGAGCACCAGGTCCCTATGCATAATCGACTAATTCAAGGTCTGAAAAAAAAATTAACCCAGTCAAAGAATAATCAAAAATGCAGATGCGCGTGCGTCGAAGACACACAGGGCTAATGGCACCATCGGACTGATCAATGACATGCCAACGGAGGGGCAGCTCGGGAGGGGAGTGCTCACCCCGGGAAGCAGAGCGGCCCGAGGAAGAGCTGAAAATAAGAGAGAGTCTCTTACCTTCCTCCCAGGATCCCGCGGAGAGGCTGGAGGTGCGAGAAAGGAGATCATCCTCTGGCGCCCTCAAGCCTGTGGCGAAGTGCACCAAAGCTGAGAGCTGGAAGGCAGTGCGTCCCATGCTGGCAGCAATTGGGCTTCCACACCCAGAGGGAAAAGCCCTCCACCGGGGAAAGAACGGTTCTCCTCCTCTCCAAGTGGCCCGCCTTAGGTTCGCTTCGCGGTCCGATTACCGGACTTTACGGCGACCTATGACGGAAGCGTCAACTTCCTGCGGCGAGGCTCGGCGCGTTCACTAGCCAGTGTAACGGGCTGTGACGGCGGAGCATTTTGGAGCCGCGGGAAGAGCGCTCTCGGCGAAGAACAGCCAGGGCGGACGGGTCCGGTGGGGGAGCAGTTTTCCGAGCCCACCAGGAGATGACCTGCTCCATCGCGCACGGCTGATCTCTCACCACCGAGGACTCCTGGGTAACGTCCCCGACAGTGTCGCCGAGTAGGCCTGCCTGGGATATGGGCACACCAAGAAGACGTACTTTGTCGGCGCGGCGCATATCTGCCAGGGTAAGCCAAGGGTGGCATTTCCGGACCACTGTGTGGCCATCGTCCTCCCCAGGGCACGGGCGGCCGACTTGAAGGTCATGAGAGCATAGTCGACCACCGTGCGGTGCTTACGCATAAGCCTGGGGAAGAACCGTCCCTGTGCAGCACAGCAGGTGCCGTGGTGCAGGGCAGAAGCGGCATGGCCCGCAACGGTGTGGGCTCTGGCCATGAGAGACACAGAAAACCCACCCGCCTTGGACGGGGGTCTCAGCTTACCCCTCCAGGTGGCGGCGCCAACCACCTGAGGAATAGCTTCGTACCCACTGGCCGCCTCGCCATCAGGGAAGGTGAAGGCGGAAGTGCACGAGGACCGGGCAGAGAAAAACGCCCTCTATGCCAGCGTGCGCTCGCTGTGCGCCCCTGGGAAGAAGTGGACGGGAGCTGGAAGATTCATCTTACATCAGCCCGCATGCCACACCTCTAGTTGGTCCGGCGGTGAGACTGGGGGACAAGCCATCTCCAGCCACACCACCGAAGCAGCCCAGGAAGCGCAGCCATCATGTCTGATTCGAGAACCGTGACTACGCATTGCATCCCGTAGGATGGAAGCGAGCCCGGTCTGTCATCTGAGGATGACAGCTCGCCCTCCAATGTCGCGATGGACATCTGATCTCCGGTGTCATCAAGCGGAGGCGCGGGCATCCCGGGGGATGAACCGCACCACCACTCAAAGCTTGGATGGAGCGTGCTGTGGAGGAGTGGGGGGTCCGCGGGCCCGGAGGCCCCCACTGTAATCCACAGATCTGCCCGCGTGCTAACCCCTTTCACGGGGAGCAACGGGGGTGGCTTGGAAGCCGCGATCTTAGCTGTGCAACAGCCATGCTCTCACAGTGAGAGCATGAGCTGTCCGCGAGCACTGCATCGACATGCTGGACCCCCAGACGTGTGATGCGATATCCGTGCCCATCATCCGGAGATAGGAACCACCGCATCCAGAAACGCACAGTCAGAACAGCGTCTTGAAAAAGACGTGTTGATTGACTGTGTTGCTCTCTTAGGGAATCTGCTCTTTTAATGGAAACTGCTCTTTTGTGCACACCAGCGAAACGCCCAGGGGACAGGAAGCCCAGATCGACTGCCGCTGTCGCGTCATCTCCCGCACTGGTGAGTAAACTGGTTTCAGTCATGAAATCAGGTTGGCAGATAGAGTGTCTTCAGTCTCTGTGAGAGGCTCTGAAGTAATTAAATTCTGAGGCTCACTCCACAGCGTGCAGCTTATATAGCACTGATGGCTCATTGCTGCCAGCTGTGGAGCAGAGCTCTGCCAATTCAATTTGGCATTTCATTGGCCCGTTTTCTTACTCTTCAGAGTGATTGGTCGTCTGACGTACTCCCATAGTTTGTTCCAGACGCACGTTGAAGTTCCCGTATGAAGGGGAACAATCTATTCAAAGTTTACTTACTTAATCATACTGAATACAAAGTGCAACAAATATGTATTGAATTATAGTTCATCAATATGGAACTGCAAGGTCAGAACTGCATTTTACACACACACACACACGCACACACGCACGCACGCACACACGCATGCACGCACACACGCACACGCACGCACACACACATATGCATACACACACACACACACACACACACACACACACACACATGCACACACATGCACACAATAATACAGTAATACCCAGTAATACACACCTTTGTATTAGTGGTTTACAGGGACTCTCAATAGGTGTAGTGTATTATATCTTGTAAAAAAACGCTTGTTATTTGGCCCTACCCCACCCCTACCCCTAAACCCCAAAAAAGGAAACATGGAAAAATATGAATGTGAAAAGATACCGTTAAATAAGGGATTTTTAAGCATTTTGAATTACAAGGACATCAGGCATATCCTCTTAAACCACAGTAATAAGTACAACTATGTCATACTCACTGTAAAATTGTTAAAAAAGAATTGTGTTGATTCAACTCATTTTAAATAAGTAGTTTGAACAAACAGCAAAAATTATTTTTTGTCATTTTGTATGTCATTATACAAAAAAAAACTGTCCTTGTAAACCACCAAAACTAGTACATACAACACACTCGCACACACACCAGCACACACAAATGCACACACACGCACACTGTAAAAAGTAATTATTTACAGTACTTAAGAAAAATTTTAAGCGACAAGTTCACTTTACCTAAATATGTGAGTAAATCCATTGTAACTTGGAACTGTTAAGTTGATTTAACTTAATTTTTATAATTATGGACTATGTTCATTTACTTAAAAAATTAAGGCAACAGGTTTAACTTAACTTAAATAAAGTGCACACAGAAAAAAAAGTCATCCACCTCTTCCTCTGTTAAATCTAGACATATTTGACGCCATTAATGAAAGTTTTAAATACAATGTTTAGCCATTTAAACTTGCTAAAACGTTGGTTTAAGTACCAGTTCCCACTGTTAACTACTGGCTTATTACCTGCCTATTATTTAAGATATTGGCTGTTTATTAGTACTTATAAAGTATGATCTTATTCTACATCCCTAGTCTTACCCAAAACCAAACTACTACCTTACTAACTATTAATAAGCAGTAAAGAAGTACTTTATTGAGCTAAAGGTCTCAGTTTATGGTTTGTTAATACACTTAAAAATGACTTGTGCTGCTTGTTTAAACATTATTACATTATTTATTATTTAAAATGAGTTCAAACAACACAATTCTTAAGGTTTTTTGGGGGACAACTTAATTTTTTATGTTTAATCCACTTAAATTTGTAAAAACGATTAAGTTAACTTAATCAATTTGTGTTGGGACAACATGAAGGAATTGTATGGAACCCAGCATTTTTTTTACAGTTTAGCAGGAATTGTTCCCTAAAATAAAGTGTGACGGATACATATGAATTCAGTAATCATTCAGTAAAATTATAAAATTATTAGCAATTTATTGAATAAACTTAAAATGAATCCGGAAGTTCAAATGCAAACCCATTCATGAGTGTGAAATGAATGGTTAGGTTCCATTAATCAGTAAATCCCACTGTTTCCATAAACTGATCAAAGCCATTTGATTAAATGGATGCTGACAGTGATGAAACTGCTTTTAGCTGTATGAGCTGCAGAGTGCCAGACTGACTCTCTCTCTCTCTCTCTCTCTCTCCTTTTGCTCCCACCCACTCCTGTTACTCCACCCTCCCTATCTCTCCTTTCAGAAAGTCTTCTCAGTGCACCGGACGATCCATAGAGAGAAACAGACACAAGACAGGGCCGCCTTGAGCAGGTGTAAAGGACAGTTTGAAGAAGGACAGACACTCCTCTATGTGACCTCTCGTCTGGCCACTCTTGTTTTCAGTCAATGCAGAGATCATCTATCAGTTGCTGTGAGTAGATCTAGAGCTCTTTTATGTGTCTGTCTCTCAGTTGTAGCTCTCAGCTGTTTTATGTCCTATTACGGGACCCTCAGGTGTGCTTCAAGCTGCTACTGTGTTATTATAGATGTTTATGAAGACTGATATATGGACATGGTGCATTTGGCGCAGTGTGTTTGATGTCCAGCTATTGTATTGTATTGTAAGGCTTTAAAGGGATAGTTAACCCAAAAATAAAAAAAACTCTGTCATCATTTACTCATTTTTGTATTTGTTTATGAGTTTCTTTCTTCTGTTGAACACAAAAGAAAATCATTTGAAGAAAGCTGGAAACCTGTAACCATTTGTTTTTGTGGAAGTCAATGGTTACAGGGTTTCAGCTTTCTTTAAAATATCTTCTTTTGTGTTCAACAGAAGAATGAAACTCTTAAAGGTTTAGCACTACTTGATGGTGAGCAAATAGTGAGTACATTTTCATTTTTTGGGTGAACTGTCCCTTTAATGGAGAAGAGTGAAGAAGTGAGTGTGTTGTCATCTGCTGTTTAACTGATATCAGTCTTGAAGTGAAATCTGATAGGTCATCTGTTTGTTTACAGGCCATTAAGGCACTGTTGAGTTTTTGTGTTTTAATTAAACTCATAGTCCCTTATAATTCACAGTGTTAGCAAATACAACATTTAAAGGGACAGTTCACCCAAAAATGAAAGTTTACTCACTATTTACTCACACTCAAGTGGTTGCAAGTTTTTTTCTTCTGTTGGAAACAAAAGAAGATATTTTGAAGAAAGCTGGTAACAACCATTGACTTCCATAGTATTTGTTTTTCCTACTATGGAAGTCAATGGTTTCAGGTTTTCAGCTTTCTTCAAAATATTTTATTTTGTGTTCAACTCAAACTGATTTTAAACAAGTAAATAATAAGTAAATGATGATGATTTTTCAGTTTTGGGTGAACTGTCCCTTTAAGGACTTCTGCGAATACCAAATATTGTAATATAGCAGTACTTCTTTAGGGATTTGCACGTTGTTATATTAGGACTTATGTTACAGTATTGCTCATTGTGTACTGAAGGAGGTTAACACAACATGTCTTATAAAACACAAACAAAATCAGATGTCTGTCCTCTAAAGGAACTATTAGAATGGGGCTTCTGTGTGAGGAAGTTCTGTCTTTTTTTTAAAAAGCCAAATAGTATTGGTGCTAATTGAATTTAAAAGGATAGTTCACACAAAACGAAGATGTACTCATTATTTACTCTCCCTCAAGAGTTTCTTTCTTCTGTTGAACACAAAAGAAGATATTCTGAAGAAAGCTGAAAACCTGTAACCATTGACTTCAATAGCAGGAAAAACAAATGGAAGTCAATGGTTGCAGGTTTCTAACATTTTTCAAAATATCTTTTTTAGTGTTCAACAGAAGAAAGAGACTCATAAAGGCTTGAAACAAGTAAAGGGTGAAAGTAAATTATGACAGTTTTTATTTTTGGTAAACTATCCCTTTAATTTTTTTAATTGTATGTAACATAGAAAACAAATTGTCAAACAGTTTTGGTACAACATGAGTAATTAATGACAGAATTTTCTTTTTCTTTGAAGTCAGATGAAGTATTATGAATTTTTAGATGTGTCAGTGAATAATCTTGTCATTTTTCACCACAAAGAAGACAAAAAGAGGAAGGAGGCATTGACAGTTGGTGAAAGGATTGTATATTTGGACTTTTTTGGAGTCAAATGGTGATCTGCTGTGTGTCAAGTGTATGCATGAATTCCTATTAATATACAGTAGGCCACTTTGTTTGTGTCATATATAATGTGTCATATCTCTGGTAGTTGAATGAGGCCTTTGTGCAGTGTGACAAGCTGTTTGTTGTGATTATTGAAAATATATACACTACCATTCGAAAGTTTGAGGGGTCAGTAAGTTTTGAAATGAACTGAAGCAATGGGTGTGAAAACCTTTGCATTGTTTGTTACAAAATATTTAAATTTCCAACAAATTATGTTATTTTCAACTTTCCTTTCATTGAGGAATCCTGAAAATATACTACTGTTTCCTAAATAAATCTCTATGTATAATTATATATAAATATAAACTATAAATAGTAAGTGACATACTTATATGCATACATAAATGTTTCTTGAGAATCTAAACGGTATATTAGAAAGATTTTTAATTTACAGTAGTAAAATTCTTTAAATAATAGTGAAATTTCATGTGATGCTGAAAACTGTAGTAAACTGGAGTAAAAACAGATACAACACTTTTAAAAATATATTAAAATAATCTTTTTTTAATCACATAAATACAGCCATTGTGAGAATAAGAGAAAAAAAAAACTTACTGACCTAAACTTTTGAATGGTAGTGCATGATCTGATATTCATTTTAGTGGGTTCATTTATTATTTGATGAAGGAGTGTTAGTTATATGGATTATTCTGTTTCTTTTTCTTCAACATGGGACTACAAAGATATAGGCTTCAATATTTTTAATTTTTACATTTTTCATTTACTTATTTTTTCATGTGGACTGCTGCAAAAGTATAGGGACATTGTAGCGTAGTAGGTCATCTTTATAAGCAGTGATGTCATTTGATACACGAGCATGATAACCTTGACCTCTAAAACACAAGTCCCTCCCAGATTAAATTAGGTTTTCTTTTTCTTTCTACTGTATGATGTTGTCATCTTCTCATTGCAGTCTCTCATTTCACTTCCTCATTTCATGTGCAGACAAAGTGCATCCGTTTAGCAGTTAGGAAGTTTTTTATTATTCATGCTATTGGGTTAATGTGTAACACGTACCCAGTCTGCCCTTTGTGAAGTATGATTTACGCTGTGGTAAAAATCTGAAAAAACCACCTGTAGGAGAGAAAGGGAGGGGCTGGACAGATAGAGCTGATGTCATATTCATTACGTTAGCCATTTAGTCTTTTACTGTGTGGAGAGTCACTCTTCAGGTTTAAGCCAATAAACTTTACAGTGACTGTAAGCTTTCGTTTTTGGATTTACATTTACCTTTTACGTTTAATTAATGCACTTGTTGTAGTGGTGAAGTCTCTTTGAAAATGTATTACAAATGTTTGTTTTTTTTTTTACATATGAGTCAGTTTAACTGTCCAAAAGTTTTAAAAGGAACAGCTTATCAAAAAAGCATTACTCTATTGTTTTTTTTTTGTTTTCTTGTATCATATAATTTTAAATTAGCTTCACAGTTTAACAGACATGATCACCAGCTGTTAATGTATGGAAAAAGTGACATAAATATTTTTAAGCAAATTCATTTAAAACCCAACATGAGTTGCAGACTTTTGGTTCCCAAACCGTCAAACTGACATCATCAGAGAACGACTTCCATTTCAGAGCAGAAGAAAAATGGTCAGATTTTGATTAAAGATTAACAAAACAAACAGTTGTTTTCAGTGCAATTAAATTGCATGAATTGATTGTTCACTTTAAGACTAACAATATTCACTAGCAAAATAAACATAGTAAATTTTGACTTCATGTGGACTTCAACATTAGAACCACCAGGAATTCTGTTTAGAAATGGCAAAAAAGATTTCACTCTATTATGCCAGTGTGTTAACAAAGAAATGTCTGGATTCATGAAATAAGTAGGCTATAAGTTAATAAGGTCTGCACTGAGAATTAGGTGTAATTAAATACATATTTGGGTGCTGAAATATTATAATGCAATGCCATTAACCATATATTAAGATAGCCCATGCAATTTAAATGACTAATACAACCTAATTAATGAATAATGAACAATAATATACTACACTGTATATGATATATGATTCAGTAACAAATTTAACAGCACAGCGTCACCTAATTAATTATTAATTTGTTTTGTCTTATAATTTATAGTTTAAACAGAACAACACAAGTTTGAACATTCATGAGTAGGCTAAAGCATCTAGATTTTTGGAGGCTCTGGATCGCTGTCAGATGAGCTGTCAGATACTGAGGCGACCCAGCTAGGATGCCTCACTTATTTTTCCATCATAAGATTCTCCATCATTAATGGCATTTTGTGCATCTAATACCTTTACAAATTACCTTCATTTGCTCATTGTGACTTTATTTGTTACAAAAATTACAATGTGACTATAAAAATATTTATTGATTTATGATAACTGCTAATACAGAGCCTAACAAGGTACTGTACAAATTTAAAACATAAGCAGCACATAAATACAGCCATTAAATAGAGGGTAAATTCCCCCCGCGCTGATGCTTATAAATGCCCCATTTTTTTGATCTGGTTTTATCTAAACAATTTTTAACATCAGGGAATTGTACTTTTAATTAAAAATGCAATTTTAATTAGTGACACAGACCGTGTCCTTTGTCACCATGGTAATGACATCAAACACCCTCGATTTCCAGTTTGGTTTTATAGAAATCAGGAAAACATCAAAGACACTTTAATATGTTAAAGTGAGCAGCATTATAACAGAATCCATAAATATATTTAATAGTGCTGCTTCTTCAACATGTGATCACAAACTGAAGAACAGGAAGCGGTTGACTGTGGCATAATAAAAGTTCTGCTGCTTTCA
The DNA here is from genome assembly GCA_903798115.1 of Danio jaintianensis. NCBI lineage: Eukaryota > Metazoa > Chordata > Actinopteri > Cypriniformes > Danionidae > Danio > Danio jaintianensis. The sequence goes on along the minus strand of CAIGQV010017532.1, from coordinate 20,140,869 downwards.
TGCCACAATTGCTTCAACAGTGTCATTTTACTTAGATGTTACTTACTTACTCCTTCAAAATACCATGATAATAAGTTTTGAAAACTTTAGCTCATCCATGAACATGATTCCTGCAGGAGTCCCTTAGGATGTAATGAAGATGACAACTCTACGCCTTTGTTTGTTGTGAACTTATGCCCTCTAGCGGCAAAAAGGCGAAAAGACCTTTAAGTTTGGAACCAGAGGGTAAATCAAAATAGCCTAGTCATGTTTAAAAACAAAAAAAGATTAATTGTGTTATTTTGCCACCACTAAGTTATGAATATTAATAATCATACTAAAATATTGCAACACACATTTCCACATTGCTAATTTCAAATGAACAATCTGTGATGAAAGTATTTAAACTGTATATTGAGCTAATAATCTTACTAATTCAGATCAGCACTGGTTTGCTTGTACATTTATGATTTGACTGACCTTTAATGCGAAAGAGAGCGTGTGCAGGACTGCTCGTAGGCAATGGGGACTGTTTGAATAGTCGGCACACATGATCAGATACAACTGTGATAGGAGAAACTTATCTGTCACCTGTGGGCCAGAGACAGAGTTCTTCTCAGATCTCTTTTAGATCTTGTTGCTGTGAGCCGACATCATAAGACATCATAAGACATTTTTGGAAAATAAAATGAGCAGTTCTCATTTAAAGGTTTTGGATCATTAAGCAGAAGGTAATAAACTGTTTTTCCATTTTCTGCATATCTGCATGTTGGAGGAAGGCTAAAGTATAGCTCTTGAATGATGTTTGCTCCAAAATTGTTATTTAATCTGATTTTGATTGCAGTTGACTTTTTGTGCTCTTTTATATCTGTATTCCAGACACACCTTTGTTGGTCTGAACTGTCATAGTTTATTGCCTGCAATCAACCCTTCTGACTGATGCAAATTACAGTAAACGATTCTTGTATCTGAAAGTATTGTACAGAAATTGAGTTAATAGTTCCTTGTTGTTCCTTGCTTTTTGCTTCCTCTGATTGGTGACTCAGTTGAGTGTGATTTTTCTAGAGAGTTGAATCTTAGTCAAATTATTTTGACTGTCTTAGATATTGATAGACTGACATATCAGCTGGTTAATTTGTTGTTATATGTGACTATTTTGAGGTACTCATGCCTCCCTGTTGGGTAGTTTTCCACCACATCAAGTTCAAAATCTATTAATAACATTGTTAAAGCATAATATACATGCATTTTTCAATTAAAAAAAAAATCTCTCTTCAGCAGAGGCTGCCATTTATCATATTTCCACACATTTTCTCTTTTCTATATTTAGTCTCTTGTACATTTTGATCATTTTAAGAGATTTAAACATGTTTTCTATAATAAAATAAGTAAAGATATTGTTAGCAGGGCATCTACAGAAGATATAAATTGCATTAGTATTATTGTTAAAGGGATAGTTCTCCCCAAAATGAAACTTGTGTCATTATTAACTCACCTTTCACTTGTTTAAGACCTATTTCAGTTTCTTTCTTATGTGGAATACAAAAGAAGATATTTTGAAGAATGTTGGTAGCTGGTACTCATTGACTTCCATAGTAATATTTATTGTATATAAGTCAACAAGTGTCAGTAGCCAGCATTCTTCAAAATATCTTCTTTTGTTTTCATCAGAAAAAGGAACTCATAAAGGTTTAAAACCGCATGAGGAGAATAAATGATGGGGTAATTTCATTTTTGGGTGAACTATCCAACTAATTTTAGCATCATTCATTCTATTATCATCATTCGTTAATGTATTATTGTATGTTTTTATTTGTTTCAAATAAATTTAATTTTCTAAATTTTTTATTTTAATAAAATAATATAAAATAAAATGATCACCCCCCCCCCCCCCCACACACACACACATATAGTACTTAAATACATGATAGTGAATCTCTGTCACTGAGATATTGAAATCAGTATTAGCTGTTGAAAAACTCACAAGTATATGTATATATTTCCTGAAGGTCAGAAGGAATAAGAGTAGAACAACTTCAGTAACCTTGACAGTGATTATTAGGACAAACTGTAAATACCTTTTATGGAATACACATGATTAACAATATTAATATAGATTTTTGACATAAATAAATGTTTTGTGGCTTATACTTGAAGTGTGGTCTGCAGAGTGAGAGGTAAAAGCCAAGAAAAGTGAATAGATTATACTTAATTGTTTACCTCAGGACTAGCTCATTGTGCCTCAGGGAATTAATGATAATGTGGTCTTTGTGCTGTTTACAGTGTGATTTATAAGGACTGGATTTAGCCACTGGAGGCGCTTGCAAACAAACTCTGGCAATGTTCAAAACTTTTAAAAACAAGTAGCATTCATCAAAGCAGGAACACTGTATCCATGCCACAGACGTCCATGTGTACGTGTTTGCATGAGCCCATAAAATCCCACTGACAGATGCGTCATGTGACCAAGCCGCACGTTCACAGTCCTCAGTTCTCCTAGGAAACGGCTGGTTCACACATGCTTTCTGAACATTGAACTTGCCCCTCCCCCAAAGTTAAGCCGTAATTCAAGTATGTCCGTCCTGATAGGCTGAAAAAAGACTTTCTTTGTCCTCCAGTCTCTCTCTCTCTCTCTCTCTCTCTCTCTCTCTCTCTCTCTCTCCCACTTTCTCTTGTTTTATCACTCTCTCTCTATTGGCCTCTGTTATTCTGTGATTCGAGAAGAGCACTAGAGGCTATGTGAAAGGACACACGTAGGCACCTCCAGCAGGAGTTTGGCTGGCAGTGAGTTTAGTGTTGTGTATGGTCACCTTGAGTCTACAATGTCTGGCTAAATGTGACGGTGACTTTAGAACTCGGTCAATATTCAAAATCAATCACAAATATAGTGGCCAATTTGATTTTGCAATGCAAAGTTTTAATAGTGTGTTGCTGTGATGATGACGTCATTTATTTAGGACAACCATGGAAGTAGCAAAGCAAAAACACATTGGCTTTTGGATTGTTTCAGAAGTAAGTGGGCTCTGTGGGCAACAAAAGTAAATCAGTTTTATGTTTTCTTCCTAATGATGATTTTCATAACTACTCAATAAAATCGACATAATTAAAAATCTATTAAAATAGGTTAAAGTAGGCTATCGTTGAATTACACCGTAATAGAATTAATTAATGGCATGACCATGACTAAGCTTCTGATAACTCTATAAATCATAGTAATGTTAGATAAAAGTATACATTGAAGTCAGAATTATTAGCCCTCCTGAATTAATAGTCCCCTGTATATTTTTTTCCCCAATTTCTGTTTAACGGAAAGGTTTTCAACACATTTCAAAACATAATAGTTTTAATAACTAATTTCTAATAACTGATTTCTTTTATCTTTGCCATGATGACAGGATATAATATTTTACTAGATATTTTTCAAGATACTACTATTCAGCTTAAAGTGACATTTAAAGGCTTAAATAGGTTAATTAGGTTAACTAGGCAAGATAGGGTAGGCAAATCACTGTATAAGGATGGTTTGTTCTGTAGACAATCTGAAAAAAATATTGCTTAAGGGGGCTAATAATATTGAACTAAAAATGTTAAAAAAAAAAAATTTCTAGCCAAAATAAAACAAATAAGACTTTCTTCAGAAAAAAAAATATTATAGGAAATACTGTGAAAATGTCCTTGCTTTGTTAATCATCGTTTGGGAAATATTTAAAAAAAGAAAAAGAAATTAACAGGAGGGCTAATAATTCTGACTCTAATTATATTTTATGAATAATTTGCTACTTTTTAAATTACAAGGATTTAAAAAGTAAACTATTAGGTATAAGTTTACTAGTTTTATTATCCCAAGCTGCTTTGAAACAATCTTTAAGATATAATGCATTAACTAAATAAAGGTGAAAAGACTTGACCTGATTGGCATGGTGATCTTTAAAGTCCTGGAAAACCTCTGTTGTCTCATTTAGCCACTTCACATTTAGTCATTTTCTTTCAAGATTTTTTACATTCAGACCAAATTTCAGACCTTGTTTCAGGCATTTAAACATTCTGAAAATGAATGAATGAATATATAAATATGTGGAGAACCAAGAGTTATGATTGTAAAGTTCTGATTCATTTTAATTCTAGAGCGTTTTTTATCATTCATGTTCTTTTCCTTTTTAATTTTTTTTTTTCCCAGAAAAGTGGCAAATAAAAAAAAAGTCATCAATTTATTGTACAGTTAATAAAATAAATATTAATTATATTCACAAAAAGTTGATGTATTTAATGTTGTAGATTTAAACATGAAAATATTTTGAGCATATAACTTCACACTTTATTTCAGCCATTTATTTTGCGTTTCACCATTTCAATTATTGAACAGTGTTTCATGTAATTTGATATTACATCTGATAGACATATTTACTGGAAGACATCAAGCTGAGAGTAACACTGTTGTAGTTACATGATGACCTATCCAGTTTCACATCAGTGGCACAATACAGTCAATGGCCTGCTTTCAGTGAACACCATCTGTTTCCTCAAGAATCTTGTTTTCGTTCTTTATTTTTCTCATAATTTAAAGGGATAGTTATTAGTTCACCCAAAACATTTAAATTTAGTTACTATTTATTCGCCCTCAAGTTTCTTTATTCTGTTGAACACTATGAAGAAGATATTTTGAAAAAAGCTGAAAACCGGTAAAGTCTAGAAGGGATACATCTGTGGCCGGAAGTTAACGATAATTATTTATATTATTACAACAATTATCATTCAACAATAATTACTGTTTTTTACATTACTGTGAATGTTGGGTTTAGGGTTGGGGTAGGGGTAGATGTTAATCAATTACAATTTATGGGTAATTTAATAAATCATATAAATAATTTTTTTCATTTCCAGTCACAGGTTCATCCCTTCTTGCAACAACCCTGAAAACCGGTAATCATTGACTTCCATAGTAAAAGCACCTTGATATCAAAACAACATAAAAAAACATGTCAAAAATGCAAATCGATTTCATGTCAAAACTTTGACGTCCATTTTGACCACCAAAATAACGACACAAAAAGTATTCAAATGTAAGAAAAGTTTTATTCATCTGAAAGCTTCAATTCCAAATTCCAAATTTACACTGGATTTTTGTAAACTACCTTGATGTCGAAACAGCATCACAGATTTTTGACTTTTTTTTTACGCCAGTGTTAGATATCAATTTGATGTCCTTTTGACCTCAGGGTAGTCAATTGACAATAAATTGATCCACAATTTTCACATGTTTTAAATGTCGTTTTGACATCAAGGTGTCTGCTGAGATGAAAGTTTCCATCTGTCTTCAAAATTATCTTCTTTTGTGTTCAACAGAATGACAGAATGTTTAGTTTTGGGTGAACTATCCCTTTAACACAATAGTTTAAGTATTCTTTTAAAGGAATAGTTCACCCAAAACTAAACATTCTGTCATCATTTGAAAAACACTGAAAACCTGTAACCATATAGACTAACGTTGTATGTATTCCTTTGTATTATGCAGGTCAATGGTTACAGGTTTCAAAATTTTTTCAAAATAATGTCTTTATGAGAAACTCATAAAATTTTGGAAGCACTTGAGGGTGAGTAAATAGTGAGTAGAATATTAGTTTTGTTTGAAATATCTTTTAAACAGGCAAGAGTGGAAATTGTTAGCAAAAACTAATTTCATGTCATGTTTTATATCATCTGGACCTATGTAAAACATTAATTCATTCATTTTCTTTTCGGCATAGTCCCTTCATTATTAATCTGGGGTCGCCACAGCGGAATGAACCGCCAACTTATCCAGCATATGTTTTACGCAGCGGATGCCCTTCCAGCTGCAACCCATCACTGGGAAACATCCACACACACACTCATTCACATACATACACTATGGACAATTTAGCCTACCCAACCCACGCGAACACGGGGAGAACATGCAAACTCCACACAGAAATGCCAACTGACCCAGCGACCTTCTTGCTGTGAGGCGATCGCGCTACCCACTGCGCCACCGTGTAATGTAAAACATATCCAAAGGATTAAAAATTTTTTTTGCTTTAATATTAAGATTTAATAAGGTTTATCTCCCAGAATACTTTGCCTTATTAGGGTATAAAATATAAAAAAGTCATTATTATTTGCACACACACAAAAAAAAAAAATTCTGACTTCTCCTCTAATTTTAAAACTTGCCAAACATTTTTAATTATTCATTATAAGCAGTGTAATCAATAGATTTGATCCAAACAAATGCTATATTTCTTCACTATACTAACAATAAATGTCCATTTTTAATAACATAAAAACCCCTCAGTTGGATAATGTCTATGTACACCTGTCTTTCTGTTTCCACCAGGTCACATAAGGACGCTGGTGTGCTGTGGGTTCTGTCTGCATATTTTTACCCGGTCTCTGATCCAGTAGGGGGCAGCACATCTTCCAACTCCAGCAGGTCTGTCTCATTCCCCCGATTCTGCCTCTTCTCCTCCCTCGTGCACCTTTCAGCCCTCCTGGAGTCCCCAGGGCCCCTCGGCCTCCATGGAGAGCAGGGAGAGGAATGCGGGACCCTCGCCCAGGAGATCTGCCTCAATAATGGGAACGTGACGGAGGATCCTCTGCCAGCACTGGGTTTTCATGATGTCTCAACTCTCACAGGTACAGTAAGAGCTTTTTTTTTTGTTTCTGTTCACTTGTTGCAAAGTGGTGACTATTAGCTGTTGGGTCACCTATGCTAATTTACTTTTAGCAGATACACTGCCCTGTGAGGTCATATTTTTTTGGACACAATAAAGTCTGTGTAAAATCACAATTTACAATCCTTATATTTCTAGCGCACAATGTTATTCTTCAGGTGAACAATTAGTCTGTTCAAGTTAATGTACTGAAAATTTTTTTTTTTGGAAATCTACAATCAAAATCTGAACATTAGCTTCTTTGTTTGGAGAGATGGTCCTTCTCTGCTGATGTCAGTTTGATGCTTCAGCCACAATATTCTTAACCACGCCCCTCTTACTGTTAGTATGCTATGAGGAAATGATGCGCAAAAAGAAAGCCCTGCCCCCTACTCAATATTCTGTTTCAGTTGGAAGCACATCAACATACTGAAATAAAAGTCTCAGCAACATCCAGGTCACATGGAGTTTAAAGGGATAGTTCACTCAGAATTGATTGACCATATTCTAGAGTTAGATTTATTTACTCACCCTCCATTTGTACAAAACCTGTCTGAATTTCTTTCTTCTGTTGAACACAAAATATTTTAAACATTGTTGGAAACCAGCAGACTTCCATATACATTTTTTACCTACTTTGGTTGTCAGTGTTTTCCAGTTTCCAACATTTTTCAAAGTATCTTTTTTTGTGTTTAACAGAAAAGTTTTGGAACCACTTGATTGTGAGTAAATTGTAAATAAACTTTTATATTCAGGTGAACTATAGCTTTAAATTCATGTTTTATGTTACAAACCATTTCTATTTAAAACTCAAGTTGTCTGTTCATTGAATAATTCGAATGATTTCTAAATCATTATGTGAAAGTCTTTCACATAATGATTTATAAATCATTTGAATTACCACCACTGGAATAAATTATGTTTTCAAATATATTAAAATATAAAACTTCCAATTTAAATTGTAATATTGCACAATATTACTGTATTTACAGCATTTTGTTTTATATTTCAAAAATATTACTCACCCCAAAAGCGACAGTTAATTTAAAATTTATTTTTCTGTTGTTTCCTTTTAGTTGTGTTATGTCTACAATCAGAATATTCTTCTCCTTTGCTATTATCACATGCAGTAGTAAATCTTAAACTATTTTAGTAAGCTACCATTTTAGTAATAGTCGTAAAATGAAAAGGTTTGCTTTATGCAATTCTAAATGTTACAGTTATTTATAGTATGCTGCGTAATTTTCACATGACCTTGATACACTGCATGTAACATTTTGTTATCAACTTTTTTATTCAGTTTTGTGTCATAAAAGTAAAAAGTAGCATAACCTTTGCAGAACGATATGTAGTAAACCTCCCTAGTTCATTCATCACATTTGTTGTGGGATACAGTATTGTGTACTATAGTTTGTGCGCTCTTTTGAGTAGCTCATCTGCACTGACTGTCTATGCACATTGCAGATTTGTATATTGTGTTTCTATTATAGCATACAAAGTAGATGCATGTGTATTATACAGTAGCATACATACTATACAATTTAAAGTAGTACACCCTTGTCATAACCCAACATTAGGTCAAATATGAACAAATCCAAAATTGCATAATTTTTTTTAACTAAATTTAAATGACACCTTTTAACCCAACAGCTGGGTCTGTCCATATTTGACCCACCATTGTGTTACAACAACCAGCATTTTAGAGTGTATGCTTGAATGCTATTCTCAACATATCCTGACTATTTTGAATGTAGTTGCAATGGCTTGTCTTCCCTAAACATCAATTGTTTGTAAAGGAAATTAATTTTTGTATTTTAAGCAGCTTAAATTTGCTAAGTGGGGCTAGTACTACATTGTTCACACCACCTGCAGCTCACTGATATGAGTCTGTTGTGTTACCTTTATATCAGAGCAGAAAGCAGACAAAGGCAGGAAAGGTGGAACAAACCAAAGGAAGGACCAGCTAATGCGCTGTTTTCTAATTATGGTCCATTCTAAAAGCTATAATAACGCATGCTGTAGCTTTAGTAATTGCATTTGACACTTAAAAAGGTGTTTTAAATCTACACATAACATAATTATTAATTGTTTTTAGAGCCTTTTGATTTTTCTTGTTTACAATTGTGTGATTTGAATTTCCACAGAATAATTATATGTGTATTTCTTCTTAAAGCAGAAGTTCACCCCAAAATAAATTTTTACTCAATATTTACTCCCCCTCGAGTGATTTCAAGTATTTTCTATTAAGTATTTTCAATTCCTTATACACAAAATAATATATTTTGAAGAAAACTAAAAACCTGTAACCATTGATTTCCATAGTTGGAAAAACAGATACCTAGAAGTCAATGGTTACATGTTTGTAACATTTTTCAAAATATCTTTTTTTGTGTTTAACAAAAAAAAAAAAGAATAAATAGAGGTTCATAAAGGTTTGAAACAAGTAAAGGGTAAATGATGACAGAATTTTCATTTTTAGGTGAACTCTTCATTTAACATCAATGCATTTAGATTCTAAATTTCATTCAGTTCAATGAAATGTTTTTAGATCAAACAATTAAATGCACATTTAGAATCAGAATCAGAAAGAGCTTTATCGCCAGGTATGTTCACACATACGCGGAACTTGTTTTCGTGACAGAGCTTCTACAGTACAACAGAGACAGGACAAAAAACAGATAATAAGTATATTTTAAAAATAGAAGTAAATAGTGAATGCAAATATACAAATTGACAAGTGTATGTACAGGTATATTACTATATACAACGTTATATGTGCAGCTGTTATGTGCAAATTGGCATGTAAAGTATGCTGTTAATATTTACTCTATATTTAGAGCAATAGAAGTAAATTCTTGACTCTTTGTTGATCACACACAGACCTGTGCTCCAGTGTGGATCTGCCAGAGGTGGAGATTGTCAGTTTGCTCACAGAAGAATTGCCCAAATACACTCTGCGGGCAGACCATGTGTTTGGGTACGAGCATGATGACTGGCTGCACACACCTCTACTGCCACCAGAGGCCGCTCTGGGACTCACACACGAGCAGACCGACGAAACACTCAAGTACTTCTGTGAGTCCACACCTTCCTTACTATTTATGCTATGTTAGTTCTATTAAATCCTACCACTTTAACACTTGAAGATTAAAAACATTATGGAGAGGGTTAAAGATGATGTTTAGATTAAGGTGATAGGTAACCCAATTAATATGTGAATATCTAATCAGCCAATAATATGGCAAAAATTCACATGCTGTCTGTCCTGAATAGTATCTGGAAAAAGTATGACCCGGATGGTGTACTATATCCGTTATAAATTTAAAGTGCAGATCAGCTAATGGCTAATACTGGCCACATCACTTTATGTTGGAAGTAGATTAGATTAGAACTACAAACATGGATAAAATTGTGTTTAAATAATAAAACAAAAGGGGGCGACGCGGTGGCGCAGTGGGTAGCACGTTCGCTTCACAGCAAGAAGGTCGCTGGTTCGAGCCTCGGCTGGGTCAGTTGGCATTTCTGTGTGGAGTTTGCATGTTCTCCCCGTGTTCGCGTGGGTTTCCTCCGGGTGCTCCGGTTTCCCCCACAAGTCCAAAGACATGCGGTATAGGTGAATTGGGTAAGCTAAAATTGTCCGTAGTGTATGTGTGTGAATGAGTGTGTATGAATGTTTCCCAGTGATGGGTTGCAGCTGGAAGGGCATCCGCTGCGTAAAAACATATGCTGGATAAGTTGGCGGTTCATCCCGCTGTGGCGACCCCAGATTAATAAAGGGACTAAGCCGAAAAGAAAATGGGTTTCCTCCGGGTGCTCCGGTTTCCCCCACAAGTCCAAAGACATGCGGTATAGGTGAATTGGGTAAGCTAAAATTGTCCGTAGTGTATGTGTGTGAATGAGTGTGTATGAATGTTTCCCAGTGATGGGTTGCAGCTGGAAGGGCATCCGCTGCGTAAAACATATGCTGGATAAGTTGGCGGTTCATCCCGCTGTGGCGACCCCAGATTAATAAAGGGACTAAGCCGAAAAGAAAATGAATGAATGAATAAAACAAAAGCCAACATGGTGGATTATTTCTTCACAATAAAAGTACATACTTCTAGGGCATAGTAGGGTGATTCAAGGATTGAGGGTACATTTTGTAAAGATTTTGTAAAACATCTCCAAGATAAACCTTCTATTATTAAAAATAATAATAATAATAATGTATGTGAATTTAGGGAGATTTTGTCTTGAAAATAGTAACTTAAAGACTCCCTCTATACCTATTTTTGACTGAATCATATTTATCTTTGATTATCTTAAAATAATTCAGTTTAATTTTCATCTTTTATTGTTTGTTTACTTTAGTTAAATGAATATTTGCATGAGACATCACACAAATTTTAGTAATAAAAACACATTTTGTGTCTGTCCCACGTTCTGGTCAGCTCTGTTACATTGATTATTAAGACACAACAATCTGTAAAGCATTTATAAAAAAAACGTGATTATTCTTCTTTCATTAATTTGTACAAAATGTTTAGGATACAGCAATAGTAGATTCATTTTTCAACTCTGTTACTGTGTAAATCATGATATATGTAACAATGAAAATGCATACAATTATGTTTTAGACATGTCATGCGGTATCTAGTTTGAGGTTAGCATCTTGAGCTAAAGCACAAAATGGTGAAAAATGTCAATTCTTTTAGTGGTTTAAAATGTTTAGCAATAGTTAAAACAGCAGTTGGTAACATAATCAAATGTCCATTGTCACATTTGAGCATTTTGCATTAATTTACATTAATAATGGATTCAGTTATCAGTTTATCAATATCAATTTCATTAATGTCAATATCATTACAGTTTAAGGAAAATGAATAGAAAATGCTTGAAATGTACTTGCAATTCTAGAATGAGTCATGAGTAGGCAAATTGGGATGCAGTCATATTCAGGAAAATCTGCTGCAGTTCAAACCAAGCATCAGAATGGGTAGGAATGGTGATTTAGTGACTTTTGAAATGGTAGGGTTGTTGGTTTCAGGTGAACTGTCCTGAGCAATTCAAAAACACGATCTAATGTACAGGTGTTTTCGCATGCAATCATGATAGTGGTCTGAAAAATTGAAAAGTTCTCATGGCAAAAATGTGATGATGATTTCAGAGGAATGGCCAGACTATATTTTGAGCTGATAGAAAGGCTCGAATAACTCAAATAAGCACTTGTTACAATATGCAGAAGAGCATCTATAAACACACAGTAAGTCAAACCTTGAAACAGGTGGGCTACAGCAGCAGAAAAAAGTACTGGCCACCTTTTCTCTTTAGAACTGGAAACTGAGGCTACCATTGCTGAAGATTGTTATTAATACTGTAGTGAATCTATGCCAAAAAAAGAATTAAGCCAGTACTTATTGCGTTAGGTACAATGCCAAACAAAAGCTGGCTATTTAATTTGTGGAGACAAAATGCTGTCTTTATAAAATGAAAAACAATGATTTATTAAAATGTATGTCAGCTGAGTTTTGCCACTTCACTGTACCAGTAACATGCTTCAGTGCTGCTGACCGTGCCAGAGAGCAGTACTGTAATCCCAGACACTTCTAGTCCTCTTGGAGCGCAGATGCAAATGCCATCAAGAGGATTAACTCCTTACTGCTTAAGGATAATGAGACATTCTGCTGTTCTCAGTGGCTTCTTTCTGCAGCCTGGCAGACAGTCAACAGCTCTGACGTTACACCAGGACATTCTCTAAACTTAGCTCACTGCATTTTTTAGGAGTCTGTTTATTGATTAACTGACAGATGTTCTTTGAGATTTAAAACAGAATAAGATAAATCCTTAAGTTTGTCTTGGGACTATGATACACACACACTGAACTTGAGGAGGTAGTGACCTCAAAAATCAGCAACATTTAAATGAAATTAATATCTTTATTGAGTGCATGAGACATTACATTTAACAAAAAAGACAGTGGGAACTTTTTGAGTTAAAAAGTTGTTATATGTTAAACAAATGTTGTTTTTGAAGTTTATAATAATTAAAGAATGCTAAAGCAACAAAACAGTGTCTAAATTTCATTATACTGTATTATCCAGCACATCTGTTTTCAACAATGATAATACAAATGAAGCATATTATAATGACTATTGAAGGACTATGTGTAACTAAAGGCTGTAGTGGCTGAAAATTCTGCTTTGCCATAACAAGAATTTTTAATACTTATTAATTATAGTACTTATTTTAAATTGCTATAATACTTTAAGATTTTTTTTAAAATCAAACATATGCTGTCCTGATGTGAAGAGACTTAATTCAAAAACATTTTTAAATCTTGCTCACCCCAACCTTTTAAACTGCAGTGCGATCAGCCAATGTTTATTTTGCTGTTTTAAAATGGTGGCAAAGGAAGTAGATTGCTCTGAGGCTGCTCTGATGGGCTTATGGTGGTGCTAATTTAGTTCTAATCCACTTGGTATGGAAATGTGTTCTCATACCTGCGCTGATCTCTTTACGTGGGCAGTAGCCCAAACACAGCTGTTATTTCTAGCCTAAAATGGCTAATTCTGTTTCAGTTGGTTTGCTGTTGGTAATTTTCTCTTTTTCAGTAATTTTGCTATGGTTATCATTGTTCTCTGCCAGTCAAATTATGGATATTTAGGGATAAATCATATACTTGTCATTTATGGGTATCATTATATTATATCCTTTTATAATTGCTCTTCATTCTGAGGTAGAAAAAGTCATCTCAAGCCTTTTTCACACCGTATACGGATCGCCTTTTTATCAACACCCATGTTAACAGATTTCAACGCATTTCCACTGGCATATTGCGGGTGCAACGGAGTGAGCATTTTCAGTTAAGAAGTTGGGCGTAAATTGCCCTGCATGAGCTTTGAGACTAATCTTTCATATGAATCAACTGAAACATTCACTCCACTGCACTCGCAAGGTGAGAATGCCAGCTGTTATTCTGCATGCAGAAGTGATGCAGAGCAGGAGCAGAGCTGAAGCAGCAGTTCCATTTCGGCATCGGGTCTGTTTTTTTTGGAACAATAATTATAGTGACAATGCATTGATTATGACCAAAAATGCACTGAATGACAGGAATATTATTATAATTATAACTATATAGATTTTACAAACATTCAAAAATAAAATCCTCTCCTGGAGTGCACCTGAAAAGACTGAATGACCCTCATCTTATAGAGTTAGAGAAGCTTGCACTTCTTTAAAATCTGCATAATTCACATTATAAAGAGGAAGTGGCAGTGGCCCTTGGTGCAGTTGGAAAGTAAAAGCAAAAACTTTTTATAGATAGTTAAATAAAATAGAGACCCTGCAAACAAGCCTGTATTGGTCCATAATGGGCCCACTTAGGGCTAGCATAAGAGCCACCATCGGTTTGCAAGTGCAGGGCCATTAAGAGTTTGCTCCCTGGCAAAACATTGGCCCCTTAATGCTGGCCCCACATGGGTAGCCCTCACCTAACCCCCGGGAAGCCTTCACTAGGCCCACACAGTGATTTTGCATGATTCACAGTGATTATCTCATGAACTTCATCAAAATCTTTATGTTTTTGAATCTGTTTCTATAATTGAAAAAAACATTATTTGAGGGTGCAAAGCTGAGGAAAATTCAACGTCATTTCAAAAAGTTTCAACCTTTTGACTGTTTCAGTGTTAATTCAATGATGCTCTGCTATCTGGGGTTCAGCCTCAGCAACTAGTAACAGAATTTAATTTAGGCCAGATTTGACTTGTGTGAGAGGTTTGTAAGTGTTAAAAGAATGACACAAATATAACTGTAGTAGGAAAGGTGTATTCATGAACAACACAATAAAACTCAGTCGGTTGAAAGCATATAGTTCAACACACCATACCCTAAAAACAGTCCAAAAATCAAAGTGTGCTGTAAAAGTCCCAAAGTGATAGTCTACCAGTGTACAGTATATACATAGGAAACTTCACAATCCAGTATTGTTTGTAAACTGTTAGTAGCTCTCTTGTTTTGCCCATTCTGCTCTCTGTGTACTTTTTCCTGCTTCCTGTCAAGTGACTGGTCTTCCTCCATACTATTCTTAAACACATACTGTACACACACTAAAATGTTAAGAGGAATAAAATGGACTGACATCATGGTAAAACTGTCTCTAATGAGACAGAGTCACTCATATACAAATCTTTCATGCACACAAATCAGGAAAGGGACCACTTCAATCTTCAATTTTCAATCTTTAGGCTTCAAAGTATTGCCTGCATATCCAGGGCCAGTGTGGGCCTAGTGAGGGCTTTCTGGGGGCTAGTTGAGGGCTGCCCATGCAGAGCTAACACTAATTGGCTAACGTTTAGCCATTAATTAAACTCTCAAGGGCCATGCACTGGCAGCCTGCTCTGGGGCAGAACGGGCTAGCCCAAACCAGGCCTTCAGAGGATTATTGTGTGCTATTCACACAAAGTCCGCATTGAGCACGCAGGTGTGGGCCATATCAGGAAATTTGGAGTTCAAATAACTGAACTCCAGCTAAAAATTGTGTGAGGGGAAAAACATCCTGTGAGTAAACAAGAGAGAGTGACACAGTGTTCTGCATTTGGTGTAACAGCATAATTTTCTGACAAAATTTGAAAATATATTTTATGTGTGGATCACTAACATCTTATAAGATCGCAGATTTAAATTGGAAATGTGTTTTAGTTTTGCTGTCATCAAAGAAATTGTTTAGGTTGTATTGTTTAAATTTGAATATATGTTTGTACTGTATGCACCAGGTTTATTGATTAGAAATGAACTTGTGATATATATAATAAACTGATTTCTCTCTATAATGGTGAGCTTTCCTCACAGTGAATTGTCTTTTTGAGTTCTCACTGGTAAAAAGCCAGTGTTTTGTAGGTCAAATTTTAGGCTGTTCTGCATGTAGTTGCGTGACCTGCAATCCATTGTCCAAAAATGAAAAATGTATATGGGTGTAGTTCAATATTTTATAGGCCCCTTTCAGAATTTGGCTGGACAGAAATGTTGGCCCAGTTTTTTTAGCATGTCTGAAGAGAATGAGTAAGAAATGGTCAGCCAAAATGCATTACATTTCTTAAAAATGCATTCAGACTAATCTCTTTTGACCACTTGTGTTCAAATTTCATTAAGGCGCTTCTCTCTTATTCTGTCATTCTTTACATCACCTTTTAGGCAGCTCTCAATCCAGTCTAATATGTTTTACCTATGAAAACAGCTGCATTGGATGAGTGCACAAAGTAGACAGGCTCAACCTTTGCACCCCCTTTGCAACTGTATTATGGAATTTGATGACGAACATTCATCTACACATATAATTTCATGCTACTAATTTAAGGAAAGTTTGAAACGCTCTTTAAAATTAAACATGTTTTAACCTTTAAGTTTTGTAGTTTTTTTCATTGAATCTAACATACGCCTTCTGTGTTTTTTTGTGTTTTTTTGCATTTTCGAATTGGGCAATTTAGACATTATTTAACATTAAACATTATTATTCCTATGTTGAGATAAATATAGCAAATTCTCAAACAAGCACATTAATCCAAACACAGGCTAACTCATTTGACACTGATGTTCACATAGCTGTAGTTTTGGCTGCATACTCCTTTTGGACATGCAATGTTGTTTTAGTGTTAGTGTTAATTTCCATGCTTTTATAGTACTTATTAATATGCTGAATGGTTATATTGTATTTTTTAGATTATAGCAGTTTTATTTTAATGTTACTTTTTCTGGGATTCACTAGCTTTCTGCATCCTACATACAAAAAACTGGAACAGAACCGTTTCATAATGTGCACTTTTGTACTTAATGGGTACATACTAGTACCTAAAGGATCCATATTGTACCTTAAAGTTACATTTGGTTAAAGTTACCTTGTAAAGGGCCTTGGGTCAGTGACAACTGTTGTACTTTTATTTCTGAGATGTAACTGTCTGGCAAAATTACATTTTTATTTAAATGTTACTTTTCATTTTATTTATGAATTCAATTCAATTAACATATGAATTAATAATGTAGATATTTTTTCCAGTTTATTTCAGTTTTAGTTTCATTTATTTCAGCTATTCACTTTAAGACAACATTTCTAATTTCCACTTAAGATTTTTATGTTTAATTTTCATCTAAAATTAAACAAATTCCATTTAATTTCTTTTTTTTCCACATTGAATGCTGTTTTTATGAATAGTTTTGGTTTTAGTAAACATTGACATCACCTTTGTGTTCCTGTGAGTGTGGGAGGATCCATCTGTTGTGCTGCAGCAGTATTATGACATTAATCTGGAAGATACCATGCAGAGTTCAAACAGGGGGGTTCACCATCTGCACAATACATCAAGCTGTTTCAAACCAAACCAGGCAACATTTCTCATAAAATAACAACATTCAATATTTTAACACGCAACATCAATAAATAAAATAAATCTTCAAACACACATAAATCACCTGGTCATTCATCTGTCATTATAAATGCCCTCAGCCATCCCCCCCTCCTCTAAGAGTTGATCTCTTCCTGGGGCTCAGAGCAGCCAGGTGAGTCTGAGCTGCAGTGACACACAATCAGCAACAACTTCAGCATGAAACACACGTACATCAGTGAGCAGAAAGCTTAGTGGACAGCTATAGTGACCAGCAATAGACAGAGAAAGATCATAAATCAGCCTGGCACAGACTGTAGAGAGAGAGAGAGAGAGAGAGAGAGAGAGAGAGAGAGAGAGAGAAAGAGAGAGAAATAGAGAGAGACACTCCAGACGGACCGCATTGCAGAGCAGACAGAGATCATCATAGCAGAGCATGAGTGTAGAAATGGAGGAGTGGAGCAGTTTGGGGATAGACGAGAGCGAGAGAGACAGCAGCACCAGTCATGATGAGGACGATGAAGAACCAGAGGACGAAGACCAACCTGACACTGAGGGATTGTGCAGGGAGCTGGTGCAAGGTAATGCCGAAAGAAGAGGAGACTAGTGTGACTTATTCATAGAAGAGATCACATGCTGGGAGGCTGGAGGAGAGAAAGAGACTCACTTTAGTAGTTAAAAAGGGCATTGAACGTCTGTAAAGGAATTTATTTGGTCTTTTCTGAGGTTGTCAGCATTGTTAAACCTTGTCGTGACATTGTTTTGTCCTTGTTTTTTATAATGCTTGAAACACATTCTGAACACACAAGGTGTTTTGACCTTGTGGATTGCATCTCTAATAGACATACAGTAGGATAATAGGATAAACTGCATATATTTTTTGATTTTATTCGTTTGTTAGATTATATCAGGTAAGCACAGCGTGTCAATAAATTGTCATTATCATCTGCAAAGGAGTTTACTTGCCTTTTTCTGAGGTTTCAGTCTTGTTTAACCTTTAACATGGGGTTTTTATACAGCGGGATTTTGTCAGAGGGATCGAGTGAGGTGCTTTTGACCTTGTTGATTGCATCTCTAAGAACTGAATATATTAAAATTGCAGACTTTATTTGTGAGAGGGTTAATTATGCAGAGCATGTCAGAAAATAGTCATTATCAGATCAAACAGATTTATGTGACTTTTCTGATGTTCTCAATGTTGTTTCACCTTAAGCATAGTGTATGGTCTACAGTGTGATTCTCTCATTATGATGGCAATGCATGAGGTTCTGGACTGACCGACTGAGCTGTTTTTGACCTTGTGGATTGCATCTCTAATAGACATATAGGGGTATAATAGGATAAAGTGCAGATATTTGGGCTTTATTAGTTGTAGAGTGTATTGAATATGCATAGCACGTCAGTAAATTGTCATTATAAACTGTAAAGGAATTTACTTGACCTTTTTTGAGGTTCACAGTGTTGTTTCACCTTAAACATGTGGCTTTTGTACAGTGTGATTTTGCCAGAGTGAGGTGTTTTTGACCTTGTTGATTGGATCTCTAAAATACAGAATATTTTAGGAAAAATTGCTGATACACTCAAGAAACAACTTGTATAAAATGAGCTAAAACAACACAGTTATTGAAATTTTTTTGGGGACAACTTGATTGAAGTTTTATGTTCAATCCACTTAAATTTGTTCGTTAGCCTAATCGATTTGTGTTGGGACAACATGAATGAATTGTGTGGGACCCTGCATTTTTTACAGTGTTTGTTTGACTTTGTTTATTCATGAGAGCATTGAGTGTGCAGAGCATGTCAATAAATTATCATTATCACCTGTAACTGAATTCTTTCACCCTTTTCTGAGGTTCTCAATGTGATTAGAAATTTTGTGCAGTGTGATTTTGTCCTTGTTTCTCATCATGATGAAAACATTTAAGGTTCTGGATTGACCAAGTGAGGTTTTATGTTGATTTGCATCTCTAAAATATGGAATGTAGCTGCATTAATACTGAACAGTAATTTTTATTAAAGTGAGCTAAATTAACTAGCATTAATTTTATAATGTTTAAAATTAGCATATTGTACATTTTGTTTTTTAAACTTTATTTATGGATTTTAATGCAATATTACAACGAAAAATACAAACATAATTATATAAAAGAGTATAAATAATATCAACTTAAGCACATACATAATGTAAAAACATTCTGAAGATAATTTTAAATATCTGTTTAGTACAGCTACTCTTTCAATGTCAAGGTAATTTATTCCTTAAAAATGTGCATAGAATTTTAAGAACAGAAGTTCATAGAAAAACCTTTTAATTATTTGATTTCTGTCATATATACATTAAAGGATAAAGGATTCATTGCCTGTCGTTTACCTGAAGGCTAAATCACTTTAATCTGTCCAGTCAGTTTATCCTGCACACAGGAGCTCAGTCCAGTATTAGTAGTATGGGCTACTGTCTTAATGTCCCTAATTCTGTCATTGACGTAAATCACACTCCTTTTAGGCCAGGTGAGCAGATTTAGCAGCGGCTCTGTCACTGACCCAGGACACATGCTGACACTAATGATTACTCTATATACATTCTGCTTTTGCTTCAGGATTTTTATGAGAAAAATTACAGTTTCATTTTCTAAATGTCTGCCAAAAACCAGAGTTAATTAGGTCTTGTTTTTACTTTTTGCTTATTTCATATTTTTGTCTTTCTGATGTTTAGGATTTGTTCTTCGTAATGTTAATAATGGCTTAGTTAATTTGTTATCCAAACGGTGTGCATTGATATGGTCAGTTTCATTTGGGTATTTGCATTTAGCTTTATTTTTCCTGTCGTCAGCAACTTTATCAGGTCTTTTTAATTTGACTTGCTATCGCCTCTTTTCTGCAGTGCATTTGTGTGCCTCTGGTGTTGAAGGTTAAATCTTTATTACTGTAGCCTCTGCTGAGTTACCATTCGCAGAGCAAGGAAACGCTGCCAAGCTCTTATTTTAGCAAACTCAAACACGCCTCATTCCAGTTGAAATTTGATTACGCCTCAAGGAAAAACAAGAACCGAACGAGTGGAAATACCTGTCCTGAAAAAAGGCAGCGAAAAGATATTGTATTTATGAGGGTAGAACTAAAAGAAAATATTTTAAAGTGAGCAGTGTCTTTATTTAAAATAAGAACTCGACTGTTTTTGTCTCATGCCTTGGCGGTCCAATCAAATGCCATTGTGTTCCTTAACTCACGTTATATAATTTATGACAAATAAAGGATATATTTATAAGTGATATACTACAGTATATAACTGAATGTCATTGAGTAATTTATTGTTTAACTTTTAAAATAATTTTTTACTCCACCCTGTAATACACCATGTAATCTGATCTGGAAAATAAGTTATTGTAATTTATTTCTCGCACGTTTATAAAACAAGACATTTACTGAATTTTTATATTTTTATATTCATATCTGAATTTAATGTAATTTTACGATAATTGTATAGAATTTTAATGCATGTTGAACATTGTAATATCGATAATTATATTGTGATATATTTAAAGAATGAAAAGTATCCCTAGCTGGAAATCACTTCAGAAGATGCAGGCCTGGTAAGTTTTAATCAGTAGGGATGAACGTGAGAGAATTAACCCTTAATATGGATCAGATTGAGAGGCTCTTGTTCTTGTCTGCATAGACCAGACGTCTTGTTGCAGCTGGGTCACATTGACTCTGCAGTGCTGTACACATCTCTTTACTTTTATAAGCTCTTTTTGATGCATTTGAACATCAGATTTCATTTCATTATTTAGTACAATAATTGTATAATATTGCATTTTTTTTTATCTTTCATTATGAGCGCATTAGCCAACCATATTCTGCTTTTTCACATTCTTTTATGTGTTTTTTGTCCTCTGCAGTGCTGTGTTCAGAGAGAGTTGCTCAAATCACAAAGACGTATCATGACATTGAGGCAGTTACACATCTGCTTGAAGAGGTGAGAGAGCCCATGTCTTTTTCACAGTCTCAGATTTATTAGTTGGTGAAAATTAAGATAGATGCTTCAGTGATGACATAATAAAAGTCCTGCAACTGCATATGTTTCACTGCAGAAAGAGCGGGATCTGGAATTGGCAGCCCGGATAGGCCAGTCGCTGCTCAAGCAGAATAAAACCCTGACTGAACGCAACAAACTACTGGACGAACAGCTGGAGAGTACCAAGGAAGAGGTCCGAATTGTTTTACTGTACATAGATATAACAATTATAAAATACAAGTAAAACCATAAAACTAAAACCATTTATTGTAATAAATTATTGTGCTCTTTTACAATATCAGGATTCTGTTTGGGGGTGGGAGGGGGAAAATACGGTTTTTAACATATTTTACATTATTACAAAACCTTTTTCCCCAGCCTGGCACAAACGGCTCGATTAATTTTGGGTTTGATGAAGACACTAAATGACACCAAATGTTTTGTTATTGGTTAGCTGTCCCAATGCATTGTGACTGGCGAACAGGCTAGGTTGGCAAGGGGTGTGGAATTAATGAAACACAAAATAGCTTCTTCTGTTTTTATTGTTTGTAAAATATACGCTAATGTCTATGGCATCAATGATCATTTTACATATAATTTGACAACAGATACATACTGGTAAGGTAACTAGAATGTTTGCTCTATTCTTTTCCCAGTTAAACAGGCACTTGCTTTCATGTATTTTGGGAGAAGTTGATGAGATTACATGTTTTAAATCCAGCAGCTCTAATCTCTCCACTGCACTGCGGTATACGTTTTATACGCAATATGTTTTACACATATATTTAAAAATTGGAATATCAAATATTTGGTAAAATTCTATTTGAGCCGAGAATACTGGTTAAGAGGATTGCACAGAACCTTTGCATGCACAATTATAGCAAGACATACAATATCAAAGTTGTAACGTAATTGATGTTTTGTCCCTCCCCAACCATTTGAATTTCCATTTAATTGGTTTTTCCATTTAATTTATTTTACCTAGTTTCTAATTATATATTTTTTTATAATTTTCATTTAGTTTAACTTGAAACACTCAAATAACTAGAGCTAAAATAGTAATGACAAAATTACCAAAACTTAATTAAAATTAAATAGTGCTGCATACTAACGCTAATAACTGTTTTTTTGTGACACATTGTTGGTGTTTTTGTAGCTTAACACACTGTTATTGTGAGCTGAGCAGTGCAAATGCTACTTTTGTTTCAATAAAATGATCAGCTTTGAGTAATAATGACAGCATTTACATTTTTCTGCACTGTAAAAAATATCTGTAAATTAGCAGTTTTCCATAATTTGTGATTCATGTTTATATATTTTTATTTTTCACGATTTATTTATGCTTTTGAATTTTGTTTATTTGTTTGTTTATTTAGTTTGTGTTGTATATAACGGTACAAATACGTGATAAATAAAAACAGTAATTTGTCATTTAAAAACTGTCAATGCATTTTCTGTTATTTTACAGAATTATTTTTCTATACATGATTTCTTATACGTTATATTATTTAAAACTACTAAAATATCAATAAAAGTCACTTTGTTAAACTGTACAGTTGAATTTTCAAAATCAAAAGTCGACAGAACAGAGATCAAGGTACCATAATGCCGCAAAAAAGGGGAAAACACCTGTGAATCACAAAATACGGAAACTGTTAATTAACAGATATTTTTACAGTGTGTCATTTGTTCAAACTAGGAATGTCAATTTCCACAAATTCCCATGATCATCTTTTAAATTAACGATCAATTAATTGATTAATTGTTAACCCTAATAATGTGTCTACTTTAGTGACATGCCACTTGACGAGAGATTGTGTAAATTACACTCAAAATGCAAATGCTGCATCTACAGATATAACAGAGATTTTTGCATAACTACACAGCAGGGTTTTATGCATCCCAAATACACAATGTGTCTCGATAAGTAAATATAAGTTGCACACACTTGACTTGACTATGTCATTCGTGAAGTTGTTTGTCTCACTGCACATAGCATAACTCATTCATTCATTTTTCTTCGGCTTAGTCTCTTATTTATCAGGGGAAACACCTATACACTCATGCATTCACACACACTCATACACTACGGCCAATTTAGTTAATCCAATTCACCTATAGGGCATGTCTTTGGACTATGGGAGAAACCGAAGCACCTGGAGGAAACCCACGCGAACACGGGGAGTACATGCAAACTCCACACAGAAATGCCAACTGGCTCTGCTGGGACTCGAACCAGTGACCTTCTTGCTGTGCTTGCTTGCGACAGTGCTAATTGCTGAGCCACCGCGCCGTCCCTGCATTATCCTTTAATGATGTCCATGCTTAATTGACCACCAAAAATATCTAAGGATTAAAGGGGTTATCGACAATTAATCTATCATAAAGTAATCGTTAGCATCCCAAGTTCAAGTTCAAACCCTTGTGTTAGTGTTATGTCATCTAAAGCAGCATTTGAGTTAAAATGGCTGGCATGTTTTATAAGTATATTTGTCCTTCTTACTGATATGATGCATTAAAATGGACTGATTGTGGGTCTGTTCTCACAGATTGCCCAGCTGCGTCATGAGCTCTCCATGAGAGATGATCTCCTGCACTTTTATGCCAGCACTGAAGATATAGAGCACGCCTCAGAAACGCTGTAAGTCTAACACACAGACACACACATACAGTAGTGATCGACAGCATCGTTCTGCCATATACTGATAACTGTTTTCTTCACTGTCAGGCTTATAAGAAACGATTCGTCCTCATCTCTCAGCAACTACATCAATTATGACTTCCTGCAGCAGAAACTCAAAGGTCTGGAAGAGGAGAACTTCAAGCTGCGCACAGAGGTGTGTTTACATTCATACATACAGTCAGTGTTGGGTAAGTTACTTCGAAAGAGTAATTAATTACTAATTACATCATTAAAATTGTATTTAAATAGCTTTTCTAAATACTTTGTCTAAAAATGAATTTATTTACTGGATTCTGTACTACTTAGAATTCCTATACATCTCAAGGCATAGACTATAGAAATTAAAAACTGATTTGATTTTTGAAATTTGAGTCAAACACGGTCTTTAGTTTGTTTAAAAAAAATAATAATTGGGAAGAGTTCAACATTGTATGTATCAAAACACAAAATACATACCATATTGTCATTAATGGTTTACCCAATTCATTGTTTATTAATCATGTGCAATTGTGGGATAAATGTAACCTCCTTTAGTTGAAAAAGGTAATTATTATGCAAAATATCTGAATAACAAATTTATAGATTCATGAACTTATTTCTCACTCAGTTAATTTTTTCTTAAGCATGTGCAATTGTCTCGATAAATTTAACTTTCTCTGCAAAATATATTTGTGCAATAAAAAATACTATACACATTTATACAATACTCTTGCATTTATGTACAGTATTTAAGGCAAGTGCATCATAAGAACTGTAATTATTTACCTAAAATGAAAAGTCATACCTTACTTTACTTTTTCAGCAGATTTAAATACATTAACTAATTACTTTGTAACTTATTACACCCAACACTTCATAGTCTTAAAATAAATATATATAAAAATTAAGTTTTTCACATCCATCACTTTCTTTTAGGCAAATGAATTAACATTCGAGACCAGCAATTATGAAGAACAAGAGCAAAGGCTGATGATGGTGTGTGTGGATGAACTCAGTAAGTAAATTACCCACAATGCCGCTGAGCGTCATTCAGAATCTCCAAAAAAGTTTTCTTTAAAATAGCTAACTAACTAAAGTTTCCTTATTTGTCTAATCAGCGTCAGCAAACAAGCAGGTTGTGTCTCTGTCAGAGGAATTGGCGCGTAAGGTGGAAGATTCATTAAGACAACAAGAGGAGATTAGTGCCCTACTGGGACAGATTGTTGATCTGGAGCAGCGCTACAAAGTGGTGAGACATGCTAACGCTAACACAAACAGACACATTCTCATTTCTTTATTACACCATTTCTTCACATTGGAATTATAAGGTTGTATCTGAGTTTTGTGGACACAACCAGTCTTATATTGCTTGAGTATATATTGTATGGGTTAAAATTACATTTTTTTCATTTATGCCAAAAATTTGAATATTAAGTAAAGATCAAGTTCCATGAAGATATTTTATAGCATAAATACATTAAAACTTAATATGCATTAATAAGCACTTCATTAAAAGGTGATTTTCTCAATACTTTGATTTTTTTTAACCCTGAGATTTCAAATATTCCAATAGTTTTATCTCAGACAAGTTGTATCTGTTCTATCCTAACAGACCATACATCAATGGAAACAATTCAGAAAATGTACCCTTAGGATGAAATTTTTGTGATCCAGGGTCACATTTTTGTGAATAATAGTTATTTAGATATTCTAATTTAAATGTTATGTCATGTTTGGGGTATTTTTTATTTAGTAAACTAAAGATGGAACATCTACAAATGGAACCTATCAAACTTTAACTTGGTTTTATAAAGTTCTAATTGTGAGCCAGTCAGCACTTTGAATGCACACAAACGGACCAATCAGGATAATCTCAGAGGCCAAGACAAGTTGTTTAGTTCTATGTTGAAAAAATGATAAGAATGCATTTTTCATCTAAAAAGGAGGACCAAAAAATGCAGCTAGTGTGCACACATACTGTATCTTTGGGGATGATTTAATATATATTTTTTAAATGCAAAGTTCATAAACATCTCAACCATTTGAAAAACTGAAAAAATGAGTCTGTCAACATAATGATTTAGAGGTGCTTTTGTGTTGTTAAGTGAGATTTTAAGTTAAGAACGTTGTTGCTTAGTTGACAATATAAATATACAGCATGTATATGTGAAGCATTGTCTGTTCTCCTTTTGAAAGTCTTAAAATCATTTTAATTTTACAATATTAAGGCTTAAATGTCAAATAGTCAACCATTAAAAATCCCCACTTACAAATTTGAGGATTTTGATACTCTATATTTCGAATACCTTTCGTGTTACTGTCATTTTCGTATACAAAAGAGGCTTGTTCCCGATATAATTTTTCTAAATGTAATGCAAAACTTTAAAGCATTCATAATTCCAAGGTGGCAATTTTGAGAACACATTTAAATAAATATATACAATTTCCATCCATATTCAGCTCACCACAGAGAACGAGGAGTTAACGCAACATCTGAATGCCTCACGTGAGTCTCAGTCGCAGCTTAAAACAGAGGTAAATTCCATCACAATTTGACTCCCAACAGTGTTTTACTTTAACAATGAACAGTTTTGTGCTTAGTGTTAGTTATTGATGTTGTGTTTCCCTCTGGCGGCAGCTGAAGGAATTGCAGGAGAGATACTCAGAGTGTGAAGACATGCTCCACGAGGCCAGAGAGGACATTAAAAACCTGCGCAATAAGAGTCTGCCCAACAGCACAGTGCAGAGGTACAGCACACTGGCCGCTGTCTTTCCAATGGATTCACTCGCTGCTGAGATTGAAGGAACCTTCCGGAAAGGCCTAGACAGTCCAGCACCTACTGAGTACAAGTTAGTCACATAAGTACATACTGCAACTGTTCAGTTAATTCAAGAACTGATTATTTATTGATTTATTTATTTGTATTTAAATATATATTTTATTATTTTAAGGTTTCATTTATCTAGTTTTGTCCTCTTAGTTATTAAATTAAGGGTGCTTACTAGGGGTGAGACGAGACACATATCCCACGAGACGAGACGAGATGAGACAAGACACAAGACTGGGTTCATGAGAATGAGACGAGATGAGATGTTTAGGCTTTAAAGAAATCTTTAGTGTATATATATATATATATATATATATATATATATGCATTTTGAAATCAAAAATGCTGATTTGGTTCATTTATGTTGCATATTATATTATTTTGACTATTAAGTTATATTTAATTATCATTACTGTTCTTATTATTATATACAATGTTGAAATAATCTTAATATTTCTGTGGATTTTTTTTTTTTTATGAGAAAAAAGTTCAAAATGATAATATTTAGGGATTTTTTTGTTGCATTAGCTGCGTTTTCGTTACCTTTGCAAATTGAAATAGCAAATCGTGGGGCAGTCGTGGCCTGGTGGTTAGAGTGTTGGACTCGTGAT
>CAIGQV010017532.1:20097429-20113357 GCA_903798115.1 Danio jaintianensis | reverse complement strand
AGCGGTTTCTGGCTTATCAGAAATCAACTGTCCCGGATGTACTTTATCTTGCTTATTACATGGCTACTTGCCACAAAACAGAAAAATTTGACACAAAACATTGTTCTGAGCTGTATTAGTTTATTAACACTTTAATTAAATGCAAAGCTGACAGAAACGAAAACAGCTGAATGGAGCTGATGGATCATACAATAACCTGCGCATTATTCCGTCACAAGATGGTGCCAAACAGTCAAAAACAAAAACAGCAGCATGACAGACAAGCAGATACACATGAATGTTGATGCAAGTACATGGATGTGAACATATGCCTATTCACTGGTGATTCAAAGTTGCCAGATGAGCCTGTGTTATTAAGAGCTTGTTGTCTCTGAATAACATACCTTGGAATGTTGCGGCTGATCAGTCAGGATCAAGTATTTATGATTTTTCTTGAAATGGAAGGCTTCATCCTTTTTGAATAGAATTATTAGGCTGTGGCGAGGGTTTTTTTCAACCAGCCCCTCCAACGACAACTCGACGCAAACTCAGGTTAGCAGATTGACGACACCAACAGGAGTGAGCGTGCCTGTCTTTATAACTTTAATCTTCTCAGCTAATGTTTACGTTTGTAATATATATATATATATATATATATATATATATTCATTCATTCATTCATTTTCTTTTCGGCTTAGTCCCTTTATTAATCTGGGGTCGCCACAGCGGGATGAACCGCCAACTTATCCAGCATATGTTTTTACGCAGCGGATGCCCTTCCAGCTGCAACCCATCACTGGGAAACATTCATACACACTCATTCACACACATACACTACGGACAATTTTTAGCTTACCCAATTCACCTATACCGCATGTCTTTGGACTTGTGGGGGAAACCGGAGCACCCGGAGGAAACCCACACGAACACGGGGAGAACGTGCAAACTCCACACAGAAATGCCAACTGACCCAGCCGAGGCTCGAACCAGCGACCTTCTTGCTGTGAGGCGAACGTGCTACCCACTGCACCACCGTGTCGCCTATATATATATATATATATATATATATAATTTTTTTTCTAATTGAAAACCACCTCATTAATTTAACAATTAAATAATTTATTAAGAAGCTTATGCTGATAGTATTCTGCTGTGGATGCCATCTTGTGGTCAGACACTGAAATTAATTCAGCGCGCAAACACTCACAGTGCACTATTGGTATTATCTAGCCATTTAGTGTACATCAATGGAATGATAATGATTTGCTCTTGATCTAAATCAGTGTATGGCTGCTTGAAGTCAAAGTTAAGGTCAAACGTTTACATACAGCTTGCAGAAGTTAATTATTTTAAAATAATGCATTGAGAGCCTGGAAGTGAAACCTATTTTTTTATTTGAAGATTGGGGTAAATTTAGCTACAACACTATCTACTGTGGCTTCTGTAGGGCATTTATAAATAACAAACATTCTGTTCAAATAACATTATTCTGTTGTCACCCCCCGACTCTTAATGCATGGTTTTTCCCTCAGGAGCAGGGGTCACCAAACTTGGTCCTGGAGGGAGTTTGGAGTTTAGCTCCAACTTGCCTCAAACACACCTGCTTGGAAGTTTCAAGTATACCTAATAAGACCTTGATTAGTTTGTTCAGGAGTGTTTGATTAGGGTTGGAGCTAAACTTTGCAGGACACCGGCCATCCAGGAACAAGTTTGGTGACCCCTATAATCTATAACTTCAGTGAGTGTTTGAACTTTGAAAGGTGAAACTCAAAAATGTAGTCATTTTTTGGAAAGTGTTCAAATACACAAACATGCTGAAAAACCAAAGAATTTGTTGCCTCTTAAGGGTTTTTCTGAGGAACAGCAACAGTTTAACTGTTCAAGACAAAGAAGTAACTCATGAACCATTGCCACTAACCCCTAAAAACAAACAAAAAAAACAAAAAATAAAACAGCTGTGAATCAATTGTTTGGAAACTTTTGAAATTCAACTCTTATTTCTCTTGTGGATTTTTTGTGAAAGATCTTACTCAGGTCAGTGCTAAAAAAAGTGTTGAATTTTATTTGATTTCTATGGAGCCCCTAAAGTGAAGTGCAAAAAACGAACGTGCGCACACACGAAACTCTTCATTATTATTATTTTTTTTTCCACATGTCACTTTAGGGGCTCCATAGATTCCACTTATTTTGGTGAAATAAAAAAATTGATAAACTTTTTTGCAGATTCATGACTTGAACTGTATATTAATAAGTCATAATCTGCATAGGTTGTTGGAGTCGAAGCGTTTGGGTCAGCCTGGTACTCCCGGTGGACAGGATCTAGAAGAAGCGCTGCGGTCTCTCTCGGAACGTCAGGAGAGCCACACATCTGAGCGGCCATTCTTCGAGGTGGAAAGGGAAAGAAAGCTCCGCGCTCTGCTGAGCAGAAGCAGTGGCAGCGGCGGTGGATCCAGCGGCTTCCTTACACCCAATAGCAGCACCGCGTCTACTGGAACAAACTACTCTGGCACCTCCACACATTCCTCTGGCACAGGATCATCTCGCTCACACCTGCCCGAACGACTGCAGATCGTCAAACCACTGGAGGGTCAGTGGATACACAGGCATACAGCGCAAATACAATTCATGTCATGAAAGAGGAACCTCTAGATCAAACCAAAATCTAAATACAAGTGTAAAAAAGTAATATAATACATAAAAACAAGAATTTGAGGGTGAATAATTACGATAGGTATTATAATAATAATAATTGTAACCTTTTTTTGGTACATGCCATGTGAGTTTAAGTTTCTTGCCATTATTAGGATATGATAGTATTTAGACAAGAAGCAAAGTTTATTGAGATCAGGAAAGGTCAGGGCACAAACACATGATGACCGAAGTGCAATGGTGCGTTATTATGATGCACTCAGTGCCAACAATTTTTCAAGTTATAAGCAGTCAGTCAAATAATTACCTTAAAATTATCATCATTTTATATGAAGATCTTTTTTGACAAATTGCATACACTTTAATCATTTCTGTTTAGAATGTATTTTATCGGGGGAAGATAATGAACTAATGTCTTTCTCAAAAAAGTTTTAATGTTAGGAATTTAGGAATTTGGGTAGTAAAACTTATTTTATTTTATTTTTTTTAACACCAATAGCATATTTTTAAATAATCATAAGTATTTTAATTTATTATATCCTTTTCATATAGTATTTTATTTCAGTGATCTGTAAAGTGACCAATGAATAGAATCACTTTTTAGCTTCATGGAAATCAAATCAGCCAATATAATTATGTGTAAAATAATAGATCAATTCATTTTATAAAATCAATGAAATGTTACAGGTTATTTTTCAAATATGTGAAATAACAGTCTTTTCTCTGAATATTGACAGTATTTGTAAATAGTGAAAATAATATTTATTTGTTTTATATGTTATAACAAACATCTAAAATCAGGAACCTGACATTAAACTCTATGACTCCCTGAAAATACAAAAATAATTTAGCTACAAAAATGTAAAACATGATTATCATAAAAGATATGTAATTACATTATAGATATTATCAATTATTGTAAGTATTACAAGTATTATTATGAATCAATAGATCATTCTTTATCTTCTTTATCCTCAGGCTCAGCGACTCTGCACCAGTGGCAGCAGCTGGCAAAGCCCAATCTGGGGGGAATCCTGCTCCCACGGCCGGGGGTCCTCACCAAAGACTTCAGAGAGCTGGATGTGGACTTACAGCAGGTCTACAGCCTCAATGACCTGGAGGAGGATGAGCCTGATCTGTCCCAATTCCCTAACCTTCGACACGGCACTGTCGGTGAGAATACCACTATTTATTTTATTTATATTTTTTATTGCAGTATATATGCTCTTTACTGGTCAAAAGTCTTTTTTACTTGTACCGTTAATTGGTTTAAAATTGTAAGATTCTTAAATATTATAAAACATTTAAAGACCGTAAAATTTTACCGTAATATATAGTATACTGTGCAGGTAATACTCAAGTAATGTCACATTTTCCTTCAGAAATTTCATTATAGGAATAATTCACCCCCCCAAAAATCTATGTCATCATTTACTCTCCCTTTACTTGTTCCAAATCTGTTGAAGTCAATGGTTACAGGTTTTTAGCTTTCTTCCAAATATCTTCTTTAGTGTTGAACAGAAAAAAAAAGTCATAAAGGTTTGGAACCCCATGAGGGAGAGCAAATAAGAAGAAATATTTCATTTCTGGGTGATCTATCCATGTTATGATTGTTCTTATTGACATTGTTCACTTGTTTTTACTTAATATTTTTGATTATGGAAATGATTGTTTCAGGAATTATCCTGTAACTTTAGAAATGTATTGCTGTAGCATTAGATTTTTTTGCATTTGCAGTTTAGTGCAGCCTTGCTGAGCATAAGAGACCTATTTCCGCTATTTAAAAACAATACAGTGTAGCACTTTACAATAAGGTTACATTAGTTAATGCATTTACTGACATAAACAATAATAAATATATTTATTAAAGTATTCATTTATCTTTGTTAATTTTACTCAATGAAAATATTCAGTTGTTAGTTCTTGTTAACTCACGGTACATTAACTAATGTTAACAAGCACAATTTGGGATTTTTAATAATGCATTAGTAAATGCTGAACTATGATTAATAAATGTTCATGTTATTAAACACATTAACTAATATTAATAAAACCTTGTTGTAAAGTCTGACCAAATATGGATTATTCCACACTTTTTATTGGTAGTGTAATTATTCTTTATTCCCCCTGTCTTTAGTGTAGTGCTGTATGTGACTGTCATTCTTAGCTGAGATTTAGTGTGTGTTTGTGTTTCCTCAAATAAACACAGTCACTTCATCTGGACCCAACATCCCTCAACCTCCCCCAACACACCCGAGCACTAGCTGTCAGATCCTCCATCCCTCCGTCCTCCTCTCCTCCTTCTCCACCAGGTAAGACAGGATTGCCATAAATCCATACTGACTGTCGTGAATTTATTTATTTTTTTATTTTTTACTTTTTTGCTTTTTAACCCATTTAATCCCATCCGTCGCAGTTATGACCAATTCTCTTTTTTCTTATTTCTGGAAGCTCTGAAAGTGTAGTTGTTGTCTTCAGGCAAGAAATTAAACTTTTAAATGAAAAAAAAAATCTGTTTGATTAAAACCCTTTATCAGGCGAGGAACCACACATGGCAACTTCCTTGACATTAATTATTAGAAAAAGATTTGTTTAAGTGGCCTATAAAGAGTTAAAATGTATCAATCAGTATGTTTACATGGTCAACAGTATTCTGATATCATACCTGTCAAGATTGGGATGTGAAAATAAGTATATAATATGTGTTTGCATTAAACAGGACAATGGGTTTAATTCTTCTATGTAAAAAGAATTTTTGTCAAATGTCAGAATGTCAGAAATATCTGCATAAAAACGTACAAACAAATATTAGTTTATCGTAGTACAGTTTTCTTATTTTCCCTCCTTCCATCTGTAACAGGAAGCGCTGGAAACGGATCTTTGTTCAGTTATAAATCCATCCTCTGTAAAGTAAGACATAACGAAGGCATGATTTTTTTATATACTTTTACTAGGGACATCCATGAAATTGTGAACGCGAACTCCATCTGCTAACTTTCTTTTTTTCTAACCTTAGGATTCATTCATGAGAAAGCAAACCATCATAGCATAACACCGAGACGCTTTGTAACTAATTCAGTCTTCTTTCCTGTACAGATCTAGGTTTAGGTATGAATGCTGTTATGTCTCATACATTGCACAGCTGTTTAACATACTGGTTTCTCTGCTGGAATATATGTGTATTTCTATTGGGGAACATCACTGTACTAAAGTCATTCTCAAAAACAACAACATTGAAGTTATGAAATGATTTTGATATACCATTTTTTTCATTTTGTATTTGAAACTTCGATTGTATTACAAGTGACAAATCATCATAAAATTACTGTTAAATATTTATACAATATTTCAAGTTAAAATTATATACTATAAGCATTTGCTTAATATTTTTTATTGTTATTATTTAGGATGTAAACAAGATAAGTAACAGTAGTGAAATTCTCACAAACATTACTATTAAAAAATTACTATTTTAAATAAAAAAGTGTAATAATTATTTAAACTTATTTAACTTTTGCCAGGCGTCACGGTGGCGCAGTGGGTAGCACGTTCGCCTCACAGCAAGAAGGTCGCTGGTTCGAGCCTCGGCTGGGTCAGTTGGCGTTTCTGTGTGGAGTTTGCATGTTCTCCCCGTGTTCGCGTGGGTTTCCTCCGGGTGCTCCGGTTTCCCCCACAAGTCCAAAAACATGTGGTATAGGTGAATTGGGTAGGCTAAATTGTCCGTAGTGTATGTGTGTTAATGAGTGTGTGTGGATGTTTCCCAGTGATGGGTTGCAGCTGGAAGGGCATCCGCTGCGTAAAACATATGCTGGATAAGTTAGCGGTTCATTCCGCTGTGGCGACCCCGGATTAATAAAGGGACTAAGCCGAAAAGAAAATGAATGAATGAATGAATGAATAACTTTTGCCAACTTTACATTTCATTTAAGTTATATACCAGATGAAGAAGCAAAGTCATGTGACAAATAACAATTTTATATTATCATAAAGTGTTGTATATAGGTTATAGAATGCCCTCCCCTTTTATAAGCGGTTTCTTAAATATTTGAAATATTTACTATGACTGAAATGTCTTGTTTTGGGAATGAATCTAATGACTAACACTCTATATTGTGAATGTTTACATTCAAGCTTTCCTTTAAAAGCAATTGAACCTGTTGGCCAGCTTCAAGTCTCATCTTCTTCACATTCAGTTATTCATAAGCATGATCACATAAACTGCTTTTCCACTGCCAGTTTGGTTCAGTATGGCTCAGCTCATATTGGTTTGGTTGTGCTCGGCTCAGTTTGCATTTCCAATGCTGCTTAAAGCTGGGAATATCACTCTAGTTGCACCACCTTCTGCCATTTCAGGTGTCTTTTTGTTGAGGTGGTAAAACAAAATGTTTAATTGTGCAAACCAACAATATAGCAATTTCTGCTGCTGCTGAGTAATTAAATTAATGTAATAAAGTGTATTGGTTAAATAACTTACAATTTTCTTTGATATTTACATAGTAGTTATGTGGCTTAAATAAATAAAAAATTACAAACAGAAACAGTTTTATATGCTCATTCATAACCACAGGAATTACCCCTAGAATGAAAGCTCGAGTTTGACCATATATGGAAAACTTGTGAATATTAATGAGCTCTGCCCTGATGCTCTGCGACTTGTGCCTGCTCTCCACCAGAGTAACGTATTTTGCTCCTGAGTTGTGTTGTGGATGAACTATATGAAAAAATAGGCAGGAATTAATATCAACCTCTGCATAATCAGATGAGTTTTTGAAGTTCACTGGCCTCCTTTCACTCCAGAAAAATAGGAGATATGACATGATGCATTAAACACGTATATTCAGCAGTTTACATGTGTTTGTTGCTTCATCACAAACATGCACAGCATATTTCTCAATATACATGTTAAACTAGCAAAGGAAACATTGAAAGAGCCTTTATGCTTCTTCTGGGGGGGCACTGAATAAATATATAATCCATATATCTTGCATTTTGCATTCTAATGGGCTGTTAACAGATAGCTAGCTCATACAGGACCCAAACCATCAAGCCATTTCTTTTAAAATTAAAAGAAAAATCTATGAGAGTATGCATACCGTTGCAGCCATTCGGCATCTCTCTGTGTTAATTAGTAATCTATAGAAAACAAGATGAGACGTGGCACAGTGCTGCTGGCTTCAAAAAAAAAGTCCCAGATACATAGTAAATTTGATGCATACTTAGATAAACTTAAAAATAAGGTTAAATGATCATTGTTGTAATCTCACTAGGAAACATTATGGCCAATCAAATGCAGCCTAGTGCATGCATAATAATGATTCCGTGTGCAATGTAACAGTCAGTGTTTTGTTCCAATTGGCCCATTTTTTACTGATATTTTGCACTCAAAGGACTTACTTGAGAACAAGGAAACAATGGTGTTTGAGGCTCATGGTATGCCATTTCAATGAACAGAACTCTTATTATTCTGCGATACCTAGGTATAATCCAGATTTTCATACTATGGCACTTTGGATTGCAAATCCGAAGACGCTGGTTGTGACTATTCTCTCAGACCAATCTGTGATTAGCAGTGTATATATGTCACATTTTGTTAGTGGCATGCCTGGTTTGGAACCTCATCTGAGGTTGTACTAAAAAAAGTATAAGATGCTAGGTTCGAAGCGCAGTGGAAAAGCCCCCAAAAGTAAGCTGTACTGAACCAAACCAAGCCGAGCTGTTCCTTACAGTGGAAAAGCACCAATCCGCTTGTTAAGTCGTGACGTCTTGAATAGTGTTTTCGGGTCCAAGCCGCTACTCAGTTGAATAGACAAGATATTAGTTTTTGACCCCTTTTTAGTCATATCACACATTAAAGTGATTTATAAATAACATTGTGGTGTACACAACAGTCTCTGGACTTGCTGCATCACAGACATCAATATTTTAACAATTTATAAAAAATGAATGACTTTCATTTTCATCTGATATTAGGCATGGCTATATATATATATTGCGATCAAGTATTACAGTGCTTTGTAAATGTTTATTATTACCATTTGTTGAGCCTACCCATACAGTTTGATAGAGCGCTTGGATCCCGAAGCTGCTTCTCGTGATGTCAGACTTAACAAGCGGAAACAGTATCTCATAGAGTTCTACCTGAAAAAGCTTTCACTAACACTCATTTTCTGCTCCATCTTTGGTGTGGTTTGGTGTGGCAAATTAAAACGTCCCATTCAGCATTTGACATTGGTCTGTTTTGTTTTCTCTTTAGCGTTCGGGCCCGCAGTGTGTCCGCTTGTGGGAGCTGTGAGTACATAAGGACGTCATCAGGATTCACATCACACCTCCACCAACCCCCCACCCTCGGCCTGCTCCAACTGGTGTCAAAACACGGCATTTCAGCCACAACAAACCCCAGCCCCACCTCTCCTCTCCTTCGGGAAAAACAACAGGGCTTTAATGGGAGCGAACGTCTGGGGAACATTTTTAGTGTCAATCTTGTGGAAAAGCTCAGAAGCTTGGGCC
The DNA here is from genome assembly GCA_903798115.1 of Danio jaintianensis. Classification (NCBI taxonomy): domain Eukaryota; kingdom Metazoa; phylum Chordata; class Actinopteri; order Cypriniformes; family Danionidae; genus Danio; species Danio jaintianensis. The sequence goes on along the minus strand of CAIGQV010017532.1, from coordinate 20,104,222 downwards.
TTTACAAAGTAGTCGCAAGAGGATTGATGGATTCTGTCCGAAAAGAAAGAGCAGACCCGCATAACAGTCCCCCGTGAGACAATTAAAGGAGCCATTTTGTGCATCATTTTGGCATGCAGCTAAACTTTCCGAAAGCCATATCAGTTCGGTGACTGATTAGTATGTGGAGAATTCCTGTCGAATGAATGTGGCACTGGGAACTCAAAGCATGGATTTCATTACAAAGTCAAACATGTGTTGTATTTTTTCCATCATAGGGTGTTCTAAACACTGTCCAGGAGGGAATAGCTGTATATTTGTTGACTTTTTAACTTCTTTTCTTGAAACTTTGTCACCATCAGTCTTGAAATCACTGTTTTTTGTTGTTATGAAGTTATTTTGTTGCAACACCACAGGAAAATGCACTACGTGGCCTCCGTTTTTGCTTGCTGCCAACCAAGCATCGATGTCAGTAGTGCGTTCTGCTTCCTGACAAACACTTTTTTCATAATAGCACTTTTTCGGGGCATTAAAATCCCCTTTTCTAATAAATGCAGGGTACATTATGTGAGGTTATGTACTGTACCTGCAGTCTAAACACTGTAAAAATGAGCTGTATTTATAATGACTGTCGGTGGACAATTTAGGGAACATTATACAGTCTTGTTGAGCGAATAGAAGTTATGCTGTGCTTTATTTTCACTGTGCTTTAATTCAAGAACACCTCATTTGATGGTACACCGTGCACATAGACATGTATGTACTGTATGTTGTGCAATTTCAATGTCACAGACACCATTTCACCTAATTGTAAAGAGCCTAACATATATGATTGTGTTGTGGCAGAATCAGGGATGCTGTAATGAAGTTAATGTTGTGGTTTTTGCTTTCATTAAACCATGCACAATTGGATACAGGAACTATTTGGTGCATTTTCCATTGAACGCAGCTTTATCTTCCTCTCAACACGCTTTTTTCACTCTGAACATTTCATCTTGTGTTCGTTTGTGTTTGTCAACCAAGTGAACAGTAATATTTTTTGTACGTGGAGAAAGCCTTGTATGCATTGGAGATTTTCAGAGCGGCGTGATGAAGCGTACTGATCTAGAGTTTCTCATGGTCTCAGTTCTCATGTTTCCCAAGTAATATAAATGAAATATTCCAATCAGTACAAAACACAATGCCTGGTCACCACTTTTGTAGAATATGTAAGAGTTGTGTAAAAAAAAGATAATGTAAAGAATTATGTAAAGAATTGTTCATTTAAATAATGGCGACGTCGAGAAGTTGTATTTTTACATTAGAACAATGTTAAGACACTGTTTAGGCTCACGATGAATTGAAGCCTCAGAATTCACTGTATCAAACCATTTTGGGCACTGATATTGTGTTACATGGCAATAAAAACTGAAGTGTATTTTGTCCGGTCTCTGCATGTTTTATGCTAGCTTCAGACCACATTTTAACTGTGAATATAGTAGAAAGTGTATTAAAATACTGTAGTTTGATTTAGATCAGAGTTTCCTTTTTGTTTTCGTAAAATGTCTAAACTACACTCAAAAAAAATGGGGGATGATGAAAAAGGAGCTCTGTGGCCCTGACTCTGGTGCATCTGGGACTGATCTCTGGGACTCAATTAGTTACCACTGCAAATGAACAGACTAAAACAGAATTAAATGTATTTACAAAACCAGAAAACAAAAAATAAAACAAAATGATAAAGGATGTGATAAATGAAGCTATTTAATTGAGTTTAATAACTCTCTGAAACTAAAGTACAACCTCTTATTTTATGTTGTATTTTAGAAATAGATAATAATAGATTAGGCGGCGTGGTGGTGCAGTGGGTAGCGCTGTCACCTCACAGCAAGAACGTCGCTGGTTCGAGCCTCGGCTGGGTCAGTTGCCATTTCTGTGTGGAGTTTGCATGTTGTTCGTATGGGTTTGCTCTGGTTTCCCCCACAAGTCCAAAGACATGCGCTATAGGTGAATTTGGTAAGTGTTGGAATATTTCATCAATTCCATGCGTTCAATAAAAAAGGTCAGGAGAGGGTTTTCTTCAATGTCAAAAATCTTAGTAATTTATTGGATACAAATGAATAATTTGATTCACAGAATTCTGGTAATCCCCAAATGCAATGCAAGAATTACATTCAGGAGGTGTGCAACAATTTTCATTTCCTGACTCGAGCTTTTATACACAGCTGATATTAACAGGAGGAGTTTAGTGGAATTCGTCACTTGTCAATCATTCTCCAGTCCTCCGTCGGCCGCACCCAAATAGACTTCCTCTTTTTCTACAAATTCTCTGCACAACATTAAAAGCATAAGACTTCTCAACTGCAAATATTCTGTGTTCAGTTTCAACCCATCTCTGCTCACAGGAAGTTTAGCTGCAGAGCTAAAGTTTATTTTTAGTTTATTAAACTAAAATAATATTTGTTTATTTTTATCAGCTTCATCTACTTTTGCAAAAATGCTTTATTAGTATGCAAGGCATATCACACTCAAGGGAACACAAGTTTGGTTTATATATCACCTTAAACAATACAAATACAATTGTTTAATGAAAAGAAAAAGAGACAAAAATAATAAAAAATATATTCCTTTTTCACAGCATAAGCTAAGTTGTCCGTAGTGTGTATGTTTGTGAATGGGAGTGTATGGGTGTTTCCCAGTGATGGGTTGCAGCAGATTAATAAAAAGGGACTAAGCCAAAAAGAAAATGAATGAATGAATAATAGATTGTTATTACTAATACGGCTGATAATAAAAAAATGTGTTTTCTGTACATTTAATTTTTGATGGCTTATTTGTTTATTTTTTTATTCATATAGGAGTGCAGTTGCCAAGGTAAGCTTGTATGTAAGTGGTGTGTTGGAATTAAGCAGTGTGAAATACCTTTCATACCCTAAAGTACATACAACAGCATTACTTTAACATGACTAATTAGTATGTGCCTTGAAACATGTTTTTTTTAATTTATTATCATTTTCATCCGTTTATTTCTACAAATGATGTGCAGCCTGCTTTGCCATCTGTTGGTAAAATTAATAGTAGAAATACATTATAATGGCAAACATTTGGAACAACTTTTAATAGGGTGATGCCCACCTTTGCAGGTATTACAGCTTCAACTCTCCTGGGAGGTTTCTACAAGGTTTAGCAGTGTTTTAATAGGAATTTTTGACTATTCTTCTAGAAGCACAATGTTGTTGGATGAGATGGCCTGGCTCACAGCCTCCGTACTAATTCGTTCTAAAGGTGTGCTATCAGGTTGAGATCAGGACTCAGTGCAGGCCAGTCCAGTTCCTCCACACTCATGTCTTTATAGGTTTTTATGCCCTGGTGCACAGTAATGTTAGAACATGAAAAGATCATCCCCAAACTGTCCCCACAAAATTGTGAGCATGAAATTGTCAAAATTGATATGCTGAGGCGAAGAGTTCCTTTCACTGAATCTAGAGACCAAGCCCAAACCCTGAAAAACAGCCCCATACCATAATCCCCCTCTGCCTAACTGTACACTTAGCACAATGCAATTAGGCAAGTACTGTTCTCCTGACAACTGCTAAACCTAGACTCATCAATCAGACTGCCAGACAGAGAAGAGAGATTCATCACTACAGAGAACTAGAGCATCTGTTCTAGAATCCATTGGCAGTCTGCTTTACACCACTGCATCCCATGTTTTACATTGAACTTAATGATATAAGGCTTGGATGTATAAGACCTATAAGACCTAATAAGACCTACTTAGCAGCCTCGGAAACCCATTTTATTAAGCTCTCTATGCCAGTTCTAGAGCTAATATAATGGCCACACAAGGTTTGGAGGTCTGCAGCTATTGCATGCCGAATGTTGGCTACATTGGCATACTGTGCACCCCAGCATGCACATAGTTGAGTTGCTGTTGTTCCCAATTGCTTTCACTTTGTTACAATGCCACTAACTGTTGGACATGGAATATTTAGTAGTGAGGGAATTTCACAAATAGATGTATTACACAGGTGGAAACTGATCATAGTATTATGCCTGAATTCACTGAGTTCCTGAAAGCGACCTATTCTTTAACAAATGTTTGTAGAAGCGTCTGCATGATCATGTGATTGATTTTCCAGCAAACATGCTCCTGCAGAGCCCATGCTGGCTTATTGTGGGCACAGTGGGCTACGGGCAGCCCTCACCAAATCTAAACAGGCCCAGTGTGAGCTAGCCTATATGGCCCATAGATATGGGCTCACTGTGGGCTCTATGTGCATAACCCACAGTTGCAGACTGCCCACATTAATTCCATGATGGCCTATTGTGGGCCACCGTTTAGCTGGCCTAGAGCAACTTTTGTTTCTGGTTTTGTGTAGGCAGCCCACTTTTTATGAAAGAAGCACTATTACCATCTACTAACTTGTTGAGAGAACGCAGGGGAAGAATGAGCTTTATAAATTGATACTTTAGCACGCCAAAACATATTTTCCACAGATGTTAAAGTAATTATTTATTATTTATTTTTATGCATATTTTTGTTATATTTCTATCGATATTTTGCAGTCCCTTTCAGAATGTTAGGGTTAATGAGGGCTTATTGGGGGCTAAGTGAGGGCTGCCCATGCAGGACCAGCACTGAGAGGCCAATGAGCAAACAAGCAAACTCTCTGGGACTCTGTACTCTTTGCCATGTGGACCCATAAGGGATCGGTACAGGCTTGTTTGCACTTACACTTGTTGGTTCTTACACATGTGGTCATGAAAGTGATTGGAACACATTAATTCAATGATTTGGAGGGGTGTCTCTTTTACAAGGTATTTTGAATGTGCCGTGAAATGGAGACATTTACAGTCGCTTAGGGCCAGTACATCAAACTGGTTACCCTATATTTAGGTCACAAGCGTACATTGTTTGAAAATTAATTAGCAATCTGATGACACAAACATCTATACTTGCAAATATATTTAATGTTGAAGTACAGAGTATCACAGTACAGTATTTTTACATATTTTACCAGGTATTAAATATCAGTTTGAGCTCCGGCGCCCAAAATCTACCCATCCTTGATAATCTGAAAGGCAGTCCTCCCGTTGGATGATTTCTGCCAAAAATGAAGAACAGCAAGTATGAGAGAGGCTTCTTCGTTTCTTGGACTGTTTCTATCATCAGAGACACACACCTGATAGTGCCTGCAGGAGCTGACGGGACATGAGCTCCCGCTGATCCTCCGATAACCCCACTGAACGTCTCACACGAGCCGGTGGGGTCTCAGGTGCCTCAGGTGGGCTCTCTGAAGAACCTGCTGACCTCTTTGTGTTCACAGGTTTGAATTTAGATAGAGGAGAAGCCGCACACGCCACCACCAGCATTGCTACAACGGTCAGTACAATGAATTTGGCCATCATATCTGTGAGGAACAATCCTGAATGTCAATACAATAGTCATATAGGAGATAAATAACTATATGCAAATAAATAAATGATTTGAAAATACATTATACACTGTAAAAAATGCTGTGTTCCACACGGTAAAAGATGGGTTATTGTTTTATTTTTTCTACTCTGTTACGCTCAATGAACAACCAAAGGAGCAGAGGGGGGTCTCATGAGGTTAAGGTTAATTTCATGCTGTTCTCCAAATATCAGGAGGTAAAATATTGACTCTAGATAATAATGCTGACAGTACAAACCTCAAATTTGTGCTTTGCAATCAGAAATAGTGTGCACCTATTTGAGAGAGTCATAGCTTATTGTGCTGACCTTTGGCCAGCACCCAAATTTTGACTTTAAAGGTGAGGGTTTCTTGCTGAAACATTGGAAGCTCAGCCATGGTATAAGCATGCATTGCCTGGCATTCTCTGTGACACGTGTTGGTTTTCCAATGTGACTGCAATGGGCTCTCCAGTCTTTGAAGAGGAAAATGATGGCACGTCTCTGAGGTTGTATATACTTATATCACATTGCTTGGGGTTTTCTCTCTTATTCAATATATATATTTTATTCATTCAATCATTATTACTTATTATTTCGCATTATAAGCCTTTTATGCACTTTTGTTGTATTTCTATTAATGATGCTCATGAGTATTGTTCATGACCATTGACTATTATTGTGATGATTGATATCAGCTGTGTGTACCAACAATAAACATTTGTATTGGTTCATTAGAATGGTATATGGACCTTTATTGGTGCCTCCTCTTATTGATTAGCACCACACTTATCTCACTTGCATAAACACAAACCATACTAAAACATTTTACATAATAATCTGGAGCATACTTAAACACTCACAATCGAGTTGTGTTGAGAAAACATAAAGAAATTAGCTTAACTGTTTACAAATTTAAGTGGATTGAACATAAAACAATTTATTGTCCAACCCCAAAACAATAATTGTGTTGTTTCAGCTCATTTTAAACAACTAGTTTGAACAAACAGCAAACATCATTTTTGTGTATCTAAATCTAATACAATTTATATAAATAAAGTTTGTTATGAGTGTAACTAATATAAGTATATAAGTGTAACTAATAAACTTCGATTGTGCAGCTAGTTTACAACAACTTTTTGTCATTGCAAGTGAACTCAGGTATTCAAAAGCCTAGTTACTGTAATTATATTACTTTTCTAAAAAAACAGTAAGGGATCTATTTTTCATTTATAAAGACATTCTTTTATTAAAGACATATATATATATATATATATTTTTTTTTTTTCCCAGTGGGTTGCAGCTGGAAGGGCATCCGCTGCGTAAAACATATGCTGGATAAGTTGGCGGTTCATTCCGCTGTGGCGACCCCAGATTAATAAAGGGACTAAGCCGAAAA
>CAIGQV010017532.1:20084887-20097029 GCA_903798115.1 Danio jaintianensis | reverse complement strand
GTAAAAGATCTGGGTGTTATACTAGACAGAAATTTAACTTTTGAAAAGCATATCTCCCATGTCACAAAAACCGCCTTCTTTCATCTGAGAAATATCGCTAAGTTACGAAGTATGCTATCCATCTCAGATGCAGAAAAGCTAGTTCATGCTTTCATGACTTCTAGGCTGGATTACTGTAATGCTCTGTTCGCTGGTTGCCCAGCATCCTCTATTAATAAACTTCAGTTAGTACAAAATGCAGCTGCCAGAGTTCTTAGCAGGTCTAGAAAATATGATCATATCACCCCAATTTTATCCTCCTTACACTGGCTGCCTGTTAAGTTCTGTATTGATTATAAAGTATTGCTTCTTACCTATAAAGCTTTAAATAATCTAGCTCCTGTTTATCTAACCAACCTTCTGTCTCGCTACAATCCAACCCGCTCTTTAAGATCTCAAAACTCAGGGCTACTGGTAGTACCTAGAATAGCAAAGTCGAGTAAAGGTGGTCGAGCCTTCTCATTTATGGCTCCTAAACTCTGGAATAGCCTTCCTGATAATGTCCGAGGCTCAGACACACTCTCTTAGTTCAAAACTAGATTGAAGACCTATCTTTTTAGTAAAGCATACACTCAATGCATCGCATAACGGTATGATGCATGAATGTGCTCTACGCAGGTGAGCTGGCTCGACATCACCTGTAGGACACACTCCTCAATACACCAGACATTGTGTTAGAAACTCTCATATGCTTTACATGTTTGTTTCTATGTTTGTATATTTAACTGCTATTTTCATCTATAACACTCCATTTCTGCATCTCGTTTAAATACACTATGAACAGCAGCTACGCTAATTATTTTTTTTATTCTCTATTTTCACCTGGGGATACTCATTCCGAGGTCCCTAGAGACTACGCAGCACCATTGATGCGATCCAAGACCTGTGAAGAGATGATCCCAAGGTATCCATAATCCTGGACCAGGTCGTATCCTGAGCTGATGCTGTGGGTGTCATGGAGAGTGCATGAGACTGATTCCTGATTCCTCACACCTGCAGCTTCTCCACGATGGACATCCAGCTTCTTCAGCCTCCAGCGCCTAGACTGCAGCTCTGAACAGGAAGTTTGGCCAGATGAAAAATGGTTGTGCCTAACAGAGCCTAGTTTTTCTCAAGGTTTTTTTTCCCCTTCCCTTCGTCAATTGGTGAAGTTTTTTTTTCCTCGCCACTGTCGCCACTGGCTTGCTCGGATCGGGACTTGTGGAGTTGCGCTTCGGTGGATTTGCTCTAGTGTTTGAACTTTCAGCAGTGAAATTTAAACCACACTGAACTAAACTGAACTTGGAATCTGGCCTTAACTAGAACTATGTTAAGCTGCTTTGACACAATCTACATTGTGAAAAGTGCTATATAAATAAACTTGACTTGACACAACTGTTTTTGATTATTATTATTATAATGAATAATAATAATAATAATAATAAGAAATACACTACAAGAAATGAAGGGATATAGGCAACACAGGCTCATTGGGAAAATGTGCCCTGGTGTACATTTTTGAGAACCAGGAAATTTGTGCTTGGGGGTACATATGGTTGCATTTTATGTATAAAATGAACACTATGGGGCAGTACCATTGACTGCTTACCTCTGTATGGTCGGTTTTTGCTAGACTGATTTTCTTGGTAGGCGGGGCAGACTGAGGTTTGAGTTCAGCAAAAGACAGTTCTAGAAACTAGGTAAAAGGAAACCAAATAAAAGCAGCGTGAGGTCGCGATAGAAGCACGCAACCGCAATGGCTTTTCTCTTCTAGTTTGCTTTTGAAAACACTATCAGTTGAGTTTAGGGAAGGGGGTGGGTGGTCAGTCGATATCAAACTTATATATAATGCTATCTGTTGAATATATAATATTCAAAGAAATGTATACAGCAGCCTCTTTATGAGAAATATGAGAAATGGCACGTATTAGAAAACGTGTATTTGAATTTTTTTTTTGAGATTGTCAAAAATGTACATGGCGCCTTCTTGTGGATTTTGGGGAAAAAAAACTGCAAGAAGACGTAGTCCAGGATACATATCTGTCGGTTCTCAAAAATATAATCCTGGGCACATAATTTCAATGACACCCAAAAATTACGATTCTGTCTTTATTCTGTGGAAATCATATTTTGACAGATGTCAGTAATCCAACTAAAATAAAATAAATGTATGAAAAAATCTACTTGTGGCAGTAAGTTTGGGCAGATTCTTTTGTTTAAAAAAACTTAAACATAAAAAAAAGTTTATTTTAATTTTATACAGGACTGAAACAACTTGAGGGTGAGAAAATAGTGCGATTTTTTTATTCGTTAACCCTGAAAAAAATAAAAATAAAATCTTTCACCTTTTAGATGTCATTATTAGAGACATATTACTACCATATATATATTTATTATTATTACTACCTTATATATATTAATTCTTCTAATGCAGAAATAAATGTGTTTTTGTTGTTGTTTTTTTTGCATTTTTGACATTTTAGAAAGTTTTTAGGGAAAGCTTGTAATATTGCAACATTTGGGGTAGCAGAAATACAATAATCTTACTAAAAGTCTAAAAAACAAAACAACATGTAAGGCTTTTTTACAGGTGGTACTGCTCATGTATGCCCATAGCAGTAACATATCGACATGCAAATCATCACACAATAATAATAATCATACAAGTCATAAGTCATTTACGAAAAAGTTAAATAGTATACGAAAAGTTCAGATGAAAAAGCCTCTGTGCCGTCTGAAGTTTTCTTTTAAAATTAGAATTCTCCTCAGCCTCCTGTGCATAGGTTCATTAATTCCACATTTATGGTAAGTAATAGTTTCCTTTTATTGCCTTTAAATTGAAATAACTGACCACAAACGCGAGGATGACAAAAATGCTCATTTTAGAAGAAAATTTCAGACAGCACTTTTTGGTTTTTGCAGCCGAACTCTTCATATATCAAATGTTCATACTGTGTTTATAAAATATAATGAAATACATGTTTATCTCTTCAGCCAATGTTCTACATCTTGCATGTTTATATTTAAATTGTGTGTGACATCACAATACAGGTGCATTCCGCCTGGTGCATTCTAAATAGATAGAAACACTGATGGTTTGTCAAGCTAAATAATCTTAAAGAAAATCAGTGCCAATTATACTGACATGTTTCAAAGACTTCACACATTCCACAATACACACAATACCGTCTGAGTAGTTTATTGTGTCCTTTTATTATGCTAATAGCACTAATGGTCCAACATTCCTGACCGTTATCACCTGTTCCTCAAGCCAGCAGACGATATTTGGTATCAGATTTTTTATTTTTATTTTTTTCAGGGCGAACAAACGAACCAGAAAAACAGGACCGGTGTTCAGTATAATTTATAAATTAAAATCGAATATTATTTACTTTCAAATGATCAAAGAAATTTGTTTTATAATTATACTAATTCATCTGTAATTATTACATATTGTTTAAAACCTTTATTAAAATTGCAACAAAAATGCTGTTTAAAAAACGGAATATTTAAAACAGCATCTTTCTGTTTTTCCACATTGATTAGATAATTGGATTAGAAAAAAATATATATTTTAGGCACTTAAAATAAGTCTTAACTCTTGATTTTTCTTGTTTAGTAAAACAAAAATGTTGTGCTTCAAGTTGTCAAGTGTGAGTTTAACATGCATATTTACTCATTCTACCATCTAATAGCATTGTAAGATTCAACAATAGGGTCTATTGGTTATGAAAGTATGTTCAATGATGAAAAAAAATCTGTGCAGAGCTAAAACTGAACTAATAACAATTTCTATATTTCTAACAAGAACTGTATTATTAATAATATATTTGGAGGAATTTAAATGTAAATCACATTTAAACAACCAGTATTTCTGAGTCATCAAATGACATTACATAATTCAGACATACTGTCTGATCCCAAGCCTGAACAGCTCAATATGGAAGCATATCAGTGGAATCAAAATTCATTTAGAAATATAATGTGCAAAAAATGCATTTGTAAAAAGGAAATGTATTTCTTTATTTAAATTTGCATTGACCATATGTGCAAAGTTTGGTGCAAAATGAAAATGAAATTACATCATCTACATCTGCTGTTGTCTGCAGCAACATGGTGTCCATAACAATTTTCCTTTCAAGGACAATAAAGTATACTTCTGATCATTTATTATTTGCTCTAATTGCATTTAGACTCAGGGTTAGCAAAAGTATGATTGGTAATTTTTATTATTACACCACGGGGTGTAGTCTGTATAGCAAAATTCTGTGTGTATTTCAAAATGCATTCTGAGCCAAATGTATAGCAAAAAGGTAGCAAAATGGCGAGTTAAATGTGTTTTTGTTAAAGCATTGACATCTAAGCATTTAAGGCCCACTTTTGTAATATTACAACATTTTTTCACAACTAACAGATCTTATTATTCAATCTTGCAATGTTATAGTACACTGTAAAAAACTATTGTGCCAATTAGTTATGACAACTTAATATTTTGAGTTATGTTAACTTATCTGGATTGAATGTGTTGACATAACCTTTATCAAGTTTTACTTGGCTGAACTTATTAGACTTAAAAAAAAAAAGAATCATCTGAACTCATGTATATTGGTTAACGTAACTTTTATTGTAATACTTTTACTTTAATTTATATTTGTTTACTTTTGGATGGCATCAGATGATGAACGTCTTTCTGCAGGTTTAGAATTTGATTGTGCTGCAAAAAAGGCTTAAGCGTGTTGACAAATTCGGGCGGGTTTGGGATCAGTTTGGTTGTTTTGAATGTGCATTTTATGTTAAATATTTAACAACAACCAAGTGTGTGTACCTAATCATTTTTATTTTTTAGGCATTTTTTGTGCATTTGGGGGGGTTCACTATTTAAGTAGAGTAAACTGAAACATTTAAGGCAGCACGAACACTTACTTTTTTAAGTTGAAACAACAAAAACATTTTTACAGTGTAGATTTTGTAAATATGCATGTTAAACTGGCAATTGAATCACCATGAAAAGGAAGTTAAGATTGTCCTTTTTTCTGCTAGCGCTAGTGCACAGATACAGTGTAGTTTATAGCAAGAACTACACTTGCTGTAGATTATGCAGTAAATAACTCTAAAATAGCCAGTGTTTTGCTGTAATAAAATGACACAGCATTTTACTGTAAAACGAGCAGGATTTGTATGAAATTGTGTAGTGCAAAAATTAATTACAGTAATTTACCTACCTGTAATGCGCAACAATTACTCCCCCATCTACTCTGATGCTTTATGTTGCTATTTATAGAGAAGTGCATTTCTCTTAAGGCAGAAAACAATGATTTAGACATTAACACACACATACACAGGCTGTCTGTCTTATTCTAAACACAAATGTGTTGGCCCTTTAAGGAAGCCAGGTGTTTGGTTTATTTACTTTATTATACCATTCTCTGTCTATCAATTCAGATGCAGTCTGATATGTTTTAAGCCATAAATAAGAATCTACAACGAGTAAGTAAAATGTGTTCAAATATTTTTGAGGGTTTCTAAAATAAGTCTGTGTATTCAGTTAAATTGTTGTTATCTTGAACTTAGTACTTGAAAGCTACGTTGTTAGCTAGTTAGCATCTGCTCACAACTTCTTACATTACTATCATTTAAGTATATTTATTAATCAGATATTGCCATAATGTACAGATGCAAACAGTGTAATGTGCCTTTCTGGCAACTAAGCAGTTTTTATACACTTAAAAACCATTCAATTCCAATCTCCTCAGTTAGGTAACATGTGCACAGAAATCATCACAGGGAGTCACAAAAAGATGATAAATATAGCCATCCAAACGCAAACCTCCACTGTCAGATTGTGAATTTGTTGCTAAGAATTTTTCAGAGCTGTGTTTCTAACTGTGAATTCATTAGGGACAATTCATTAGGGAATTATGGACAGTAGAAAAGCTTGTTGTCTTGAGCTTTTTTAAGTAAATAATTTTAAAAAACATCTTCGGATCCTTGGTGCTGCCTACTCTATTTTTGTTTTTGCAAGTGTATTGAGATTGATGTGCTTTTTTTATAACCATATCTATAGTAAATCTGTGTGTGTGTCTGTGTGTTTTTAGATATGGTTATTTTCTAATAATTATTTGAAACTTTTGAAAATAAATAATTTTGTGTTTTTGCTGTTCAGTTTTTGTATGCATGGTCAGCATTGAGGGGAGAGTAACACATTGCATTGATGAGAAGCTGGATTTCACTGCATTCCTTCTGTGTTTTTTGGTTCCTTTTATGTTTTTAACATTGAATATCAGAAGTCAACCAATGCCACATTAGACCTTATTCAAATGTAAGTATTATATATGGATGAGATACATTTGAAGGCAAAATTATTTAACCTCCTTTGAAATTTTAATTCTTTTTTAAATATATCCAAAGTTATGTTTAACAGAAGGACATTGTCACAGTATTTCTTATAACTTACTTTTCCCATAATTAACCTAACTTGTCTAGTTTAACCAAGTTAAGCATTTAAATTGTTCTTTAAGCCAAATATTAGTATCTTGCAAAAATAATGAGTAAAAATGTGTTGTTTTTAAAAAAAAAAACCTCCCTTCCGTTAAACAACATACAATGCTTACATACATTTTTGCAGAGACTCAGTGAATTTGACTGGAAAACTTCAAATGAAGTAAGTAAAAGTGGTATTTATAGTATAAAGGCTTTCTTAAATAAATGCATAAATCAGGTTATTTGTTTTGTTTTTTATTATTACTACAGGTTTGGAACAAGATGAGGATCAGTGCTGACTGATTTTATTTTATTTTATTTGTTTGTTTTGGATGGAGTTTGTTTATTTATTTTATGTGATTGTGATAAATGTTGGCAGTTGCTTTGAAAATATGCTATTTACCATGAGTGTCAAACTGCCCAGCAGAGTTTAGTTCCAACCATCTTCAACATTACCTGTAGATTTCTAACAAGCCTGAAAGACTCAATTAGTTTGATCAGGTGGGTTTAATTAGGGTTAAAGCTAAACTGTGCTGAGCTTTGGCCTCCATTAATCTGTGTAAGATGATATTTAAATGTTTGACACGTGCTACACTGCAAGTGTGGTTTATTAATTTAACATTTTTTGTTTCATTGTAGGGGCTGCACGGTGGCGCAGTGGGGAGCACGTTCTCCTCACAGCAAGAAGGTCGCTGATTCGAGCCTCGGCTGGGTCAGTTGGCTTTTCTGTGTGGAGTTTGCATGTTCTCCCCGTATTCGCATGGGTTTCCTCCGGGTGCTCCGGTTTCCCCCACAAGTCCAAAAACATGTGGTATAGGTGAATTGGGTAAGCTAAATTGTTCGTAGTGTATGAGTGTGTATGGATGTTTCCCAGTGATGGGTTGCAGCTGGAAGGGCATCCGCTGCGTAAAACATATGCTGGATAAGTTGGCGGTTCATTCCGCTGTGGCGACCCCAGATTAATAAAGGGACTAAGCCCAAAAGAAAATGAATGAATGAATGTTTCATTGTAAATCGAAATCAGCAGATTCATATCTTTGTTTAATTGTGTTATACATTTTCTGTTGTATATTTGTTTGCTGCCAAAACAATAAAATACATTTGTCTGAAGAATTTATATGCTTTCTATTTTTAATTATAGTTAAGAATACTGATTAATTTTAGTAACACTACAATAACTATATATGATATACATTAATGTGTATATATAATATACATTAATGTGTATGCAGTATTATGCTGTGAGTATTAGCACTACAGTACAGTAATTAACTGTAAGCAGTTTCCAGTCAGTTACCGCTACTCCTCTGTTACAGTAACACTGTTGCCAGTTACTCACTGTAACCAAACCCTTACAGTGACTAACTGTCAACAGTGTTGCCAGTATTCCACTGTAAAAAAGCCTGTTAAGGTCTAACAGTGTACTATAAAAATTTTGATTTTGTGGCAACTTTAAGTACGTAAAATGCCTAAAATATTTGTTCCTGCAGTATGTCTATCATGCAGATATTGAAGTACTGTTGAATGCTTTGATTATATTGGATTTTGAGCGTGTTGTTTCATTGTTATAATATTACAACACTGGGCCAATAGCAAGATTTGCCAATACACCATGCACATGCAGGATTACATTACATTACATACATTTCTCATTTACTTCCCATCTCATTAATGTGGACAAACATTATTACTAGAAAGATGTTATTATTATAATTAGAAAGCTTTTTTGTTACAAGAGTTAGAGAGCTTTTTTGTTACAATTTTGATTACGTTTTTGATTAATAATTACAAATGAATAAGTATAATTATAAAACAAATTATTTATTTGATAATTTGAAAGTAAGTCACATTTGATTTTCATTTATAAAATATACTGAACTGGTCCTTGTTTGTCCAAATATCTGTCTGCTGCCTTGAGGAACAGGTGATAATGGTCAGGAATGTTGGACCATTAGTGCTATTAGCATAATTAAAGGACACGATAAACTACTCAGACATTATTGTGTGAATTGTGGAATGTGTGAAGTCTTTGAAACATGACTGGGACGGATTTTCTTTAAGATTATTTAGCTCGACAAACATTCTTCCTACTTAGAACGCACCAGTCAGAATGTACCTGTATTATCACAATGTCACACACAATTTAAATATAAACATGCAAAATGTAGACACATTGGCTACAGAGATAAACATTTAGTTCATCACATTTTGTAAATATAGTATGAATATATATAGGCCTACTATTTCACTTTTTTAATAAAAACTTGACTTGTTTATTATTATTATTGTGTGATCATTTGCATACAGATAGGGCTACTGTTGTGGGCCTACATAAGCAGTAGCCTACCACCTGTAAAAAAACCCTTACATGTTGTTTACTTTTGCTCAGACTGAGTAAAATCACTATTTCTGCTACCCCAAAGGCCCAACGTTGCAATATTAGGCTACATTTCCCTAAAAAATTTAAAACATGCACAACAACAACACATTTATTTGTGCATTAGAGGCCTCTAATAATAACATCTAAAAAGTGAACGATGTTTTAAGAGTTTATATATATTTGGGTCTTTCAGTGTTTAAGACGAATGTTGAATCGAAGTGGTTTTGAAAATACATTCTCATGGGCCGGTGTGGTGAGAAATCGAGTCCTCCCTGACAATTGGGTTCGCCTAGGACCATGGGTGATCCTATTGGTTCACTGGAGTTGTAATAGGTATACTTTGTAGCGCCAGATAAAAAAATATATATATAAATGCAGCGAAATCTCATTTATTCATTTTCTTTTCGGCTTAGTCCCTTTATTAATCTGGGGTCGCCACAGCGGAATGAACCACCAACTTATCCAGCATATGTTTTACGCAGCAGATGCCCTTCCAGCCACAACCCATCACCGGGAAACATCCATACACACTCATTCACTACGGACAATTTAGCTTACCCAATTCACCTACAGCGCATGTCTTTGGACTTGTGGGGGAAACCGGAGCACCCGGAGGAAACCCACGCGAACACGGGGAGAACATGCAAACTCCACACAGAAATGCCAACTGACCCAGCTGAGGCTCGAACCAACGACCTTCTTGCTGTGAGGCGATTGTGCTACCCACTGCGCCACCAAATCTCATTTAAATGTATGTAATTTAAAAGACATAAAACATGGAGAATTTCTCCTTCGTGCTTGTATTTTAGATGTGCTACCACTTCTAATGTAAATATATCATGTTACATATAAAATATCAAAAAGACATCATTAAATGTTTACAAATGTTTTCAATTATTTTAACTATGCATGTCCTTAACTTGTAGTTACCGATAATAATGTTACTAATATGATAAGTCTTGTTAAAATCTCAAGACTGAGAATAGACAATAAAAAGCACTTTTGATCAGGCATTCAACGCAGACGATCCATTGGGGTCCTAAGCGGACTCGATTGTCAGGGGGGACCAGATTTCTCATGACACCGGTTCACGAACTAATAATTTAACCGGTTCTTCTTAATGAGCCGGTTGAACGAGTCATGAGTCAAATGACAAGTTTCGCGAGATCCCCTCATTCAAGTGCTCGGTTTACCATCTATGGGTTTACCCCATGCCTTACCCAAGCTCCTCGTAGCACTGAATCAGTTTTCAACAGAACAAGTTCGGTTCAGAGTTGGTGATCGCTGATGTGTGTGGCAGCATTGGCAGGCATAGCAGGAAGTCATGTACAATTTGTGTTCAGAAGCTTCACGGCATGATGAATCGTACTTGTGCGGTATCAGTTAGCCTGATTGGTTCTCAAATTGGATTGGGAAACCAGTTTTCCAAGAACCGCTGCAACTGGTTCTTGAAACGAGAGTGAAAACCTTACATTAGCAGTGGTTGTGTGTATTCAATATTGTGTAATGGTTCGACCTACCGCTGCACTAAAAAGAACCGGTTAAATTGAATAATCTCAACATATTAATTGAAAGTGGGTTTTTCAAACTGCATGTCGATTGTGCTACCCACTGCGCCACCGCGTCGCCCTGGCAAATAAATAAAATTTTACATTTAAATGATAATTTCATCATTTATAAGTGTAAATTCATTAAATTTGCAACAGATATCTTGGAATATATATATATAGCCTAATTTCTTTATTTAAATTAGCATTTTCCAAGACATCTGTTTTATATTACATTTCCAAATTTTGCTACTCATATGGGTCCCATAGGCTCTATAACCAACATTTAAAACCATCATCCAAAATTCTTAATACACATTTGATAGTTCCATGCAACGTTTAACATCGATAAAAAAAAATTACATTCCACTAAATGTTTTTTGCAGTGGAAAAAAGTTCTTTAGATTATTCAAATGTATTGGGGTAAAGGAAGTCAATTTAACATTTTAGCCTAAATTATCTTTCACAACTAGATAGCCTATAACTACAACTGAAGCCTTATTTTTCTTTAAAAAAGGGGACACCTCACCTCATATTAATATTTAGAAAATTTACAATATAGACAAGTAAATGTCATCACTCAACAGATGTTTGCATTTTAGTGACTTTTTTTTGGAAATCCATCAAAAATTAATACATAGTCATGCATTAACAAGTAAGATGCTACTGAGAGAAATATTTTCTTCAGAAAAGGCCAGGCTGTATGAATTTGCAAGTTCTGACAGAATATAGGCTGACAGCCTGATTGATTTCCTGCAAATGTCCCTATTCACTCACTTCTAAGTCAATATGTACAATACAGTATATCCCCTTTACCGTAAAATGCACTTGCAAATCTGTACATATGACTCTATAAATATGACTGTACAGTTTAAGAGGCTTTGATCTGGCATTAGGGCCACTGGTGAAAGAAGAAGAAGATGTTTTTCACTCCATTCTGACACATGGATTCATTCATCATGACTAATGGTTATTGTTCCGGCACTTGACATTTGATTCCAAGCTTGAGGAAGAACAATGTTTGTCATGATACATAAACGGCAAAGAAAACCTGATGAATGTACACAAAGTAAACAAACATCTGAAAAAGAAAATGGCTTTAAATGTTATTCTTTATAACTGTCGCACACTGTAAGAAACGATTAGTTACGTTACTTAAAAAAAGTGAATAAACCCATTGCCTTAAAAGCAACAAGTTGACTTTACTTAATAAAAGCGAGTGAACCAGTTGTTACAACAACTTAAACTGTTAACTTGACTTAACTTTTTTGTATTTATTTAACATTTTTGTAATTATGCACTGTAAATAGTATTTAGTTGAAAAAAGTTTTTAAAAAAGTGATTAAACCTGTAAATGAACTATGTTTGAAATTTTTTAAAATGTTATTCTTTAGAACTGTCGCACACTGTAAAAAGCGATTAGTTACATTACTTAAAACATTACATTACATTACTTACCAGTTTTTACAACAACTTGGAACTGTTAGCTTGACTTAACTTTTTATATTTATTTAGATTTTTGACAATTATAGTTAATTTACAGGTTTAATCACTTTTTATTTAAAGTGAAGTCAACTAATTGCTTTGTACAGCGCATGTGCGTAATAGTGGCTGAATGATTTAATAGTTTAGTTAGAAAATACTTTAAGTGGCACGTAACCAATGCATGGATGCATAGATGGAATCTCTTTAAACCACAAATGCATAGATGGAATCT
>CAIGQV010017532.1:20056253-20084877 GCA_903798115.1 Danio jaintianensis | reverse complement strand
ATGCATAGATGGAATCTCTTTAAACCACAAATGCATAGATGGAATCTCTTTAAACCACAAATTATTTTCCACAGGTTAGGTCAGGGGTGTGATAGCAGGTTTTTTAGTCAATGGTTTTTATTTGCATCTGGGCACAGGCGGGTCTCTGCTCACATTCCATCTATTCACTGGAACTGGAAACCTGACACCGTGTGGGACGCAACAACACTATATAAGACAATCGTTAGTTCAATTAGTTTAGATGCTTGGCTTCCACACTGAGGAACATCTAACTTCTACAGATCTTCTCGCTCAGCCATGTCGATGCATCGCAGCAGTAAGACGTACAGCTCTCGGAGTGTGTTCGCGTCAGCTGGAGGTTCCTCTGGTGGACTGGTCATGAATGGTTTGGGGAGCTCAGGGGTCTCATTGTCTTTTGGCGGGCAAAACTTTAGTAGCTCTTCAGGCTTCGGTGCTCGCATCTCCAGATCTTTGTCCACTTCATCTCTGGATGTGACTTCGAATGAGGTCAATCTGTGTGCCAGTGAGAAGCAAACAATGCAGAACCTCAATGACCGTCTCGCATCTTACCTGGAGAGGGTAATATAACTTATTTAAAACTTGAAATTGTAACAGAATTTTTAAAAATATTTTTAGATATAGCTGCAAATATATAGAAAATTTTTTCTCTGTACATTTTTATAGAAATCTGACCATAATTATTCAAATAATTAATACTTTTCCTAAATATTTATAATCATAACCCAATTTAAAGTGTTTATTACACTCTAAAAATTCTAGATTGTTGTCACCTAATGTTCATGGGTCAAATATGGACAAACCATTGGGTTAAAAAGTGTCATTTAAATTGAATTGAAAAAAAAAATATATATATATGGGGTCTATATCTGACCCAACATTGGGTTGCAAAAACCCAGCATTTTTTAGCGTATAAATCATATTATTCTTCTTTTTCACCATCTCAATGCATTTTTATTTTATTATAAGAGTTGGTAACGCTGGAATATATGTATGTAACTGTATGTTGATATATATTTTAAATACCATTATAAAAGTAAAGTCAGATTATTTTGAGTTAGCTAATTAACCATTAAATAATGCAAACAGATACTACATTGTTTTATTAATGTATCTGTATGAGCTGAGGTTAACGTTAAATAAGATTCATACTTAAGAACTATTTATTTTATTGTTAGTAGTTAATGTAAAGTTATAGTGTACCCCCCCTCAAAAATGCTGGGTTGTTTTAACCCAATGTTGGGTCCAGATATGGACGAACCCAATCATTACTTAAATTGAACAAAAAACCCCCAGCATTGTGTAGTCATTTTCCAAAATTTTAAAAAATATTTCAAGCTACAAATTGCTACATTCTATCTAGTAAAGAATGTACGTTTGATATCTGTCTAATCTTGTCTTTAATGATTTTCTGAGAACGCTGTTTGCTTTGTGTTTAAGGTGCGCTCTTTAGAGCAGGCGAACAAGAAGTTTGAGCTCCAAATTAAGGAGTTTTATGACAGCAAGAGCCCTCTGCAGAGCAAAGACATGAGTGCTTACTTCAAAATCATTTCAGAGCTCCGTGCACAGGTAAAGCTCCTGTCAGTCATCAGAAAGATCACACCCCTGAAATAACTGAAATGTCATCAGATGCCTCACCTTGTGCCATTATGCCATGTTTGTGTTTTCAAATATCACAGATTCAACAGGGCAATCCTGTTTATGCGCTGCTGACATTTCTGGTTTTCTCTCTGTGTAATGCATTTATGTAATTCATTGTGCTCATTTGAATGATGTTAACCACACATTTCCTTATAGATTCATGGACGCTCTTTGGAAAACGCAGAGCTCCATCTGAAGCTGGACAATATCAGGCTTGCAGCTGAAGACTTCCACATTAAGTATGTGATGTGTACGGGAATGCTTTTCACATTGAAGATTTGATTTGAATTATAGAAGAACGTTCCAATATGATCATTGTTCAATGCTGGTTGCTTCATCTTAAAACAATAGTTTACCCAAAAAATGAAAATGTACTTACTATATTCTCACTCTTAAGTAGTCTCCAAAGCTTTATGAGTTTCTTTTGAAACTCTGTTGAACATATAAGAACATATTTTGAAGAATGTTAGGAACTGGTGCCCATTGACTTTAATAGTAGAAAAAAATACTATGAAAGTCAGTGATCACCGGTTTCCAATGTTTCCAACGTTCTAAAATAACATTTACTAACTAATAACAAAAAAAAGAAAGTCAAAATGTTTGTAACAAATGAGGGGTGTGTAAATGATGACAGAATTTTCAGTTTAGGGTGAACCATCCCTTTAAAACTAAATGAGTTTTTATGAATTCATGAGTTTCTATTGAATACAAAAGAAAATATTTTTGATAAAAATCTTGGAAACCTGTAACCATTGACGTCCACAGTAATTTTTCCTACAGTAAACGTCAATGGATACCAGTTTCCAACATCCTTCAAAACATCGTCTTTTGTGTTCAATAATAAAAAACAAACAAACTCATAATTGTTTTGAATAGTCAGTACATCTTCATTTTGTACATCAACTATGCTTTTAAGGACCACATCTTATATAATAGAATCCTTTTTCCTCCTTGGCTGTTCAGGTATGAGAGTGAATTGAACATGCGTACGATCGTGGAAGCAGATTCGGCTCGACTTCGAGGAGTTCTGAATGAGATCAAACTGTCCATTGGAGACCTGCAGAGCCAGTTTACTTTATTGAAAGAGGAACAGGTGTACCTTAAGAAGAACCACGAAGAGGTCACTTTACCATTTCACCCCGACCATTTCGTCTAGTACATTTACAACCTTTACGTCATGATAGATGATCTTTGAACCTCTTCTTTTCCCCAGGATCTGCATTTGTTGCAAGAACAGCACAGCGGATCTGTTAATGTGGAGATGGACTGTGCAGATCAATCGCATCTTGACGAGGAGCTGCGGGAGATGAGAGCTCAGTATGAGATGCTTATTGAGAAAAACCGCAGGGAGGCTGAAAGATGGTTCCACAGCAAGGTGAGCCAGTAGGACAAGTTCACGTCTTCCTGTGAAAGAAAGCAATATGCTTAGACCAAGCAGAGGCTGGTGAACAATTTTCTGAAAGGCCAGAAAGAGTGGAATGTAATTCATTGTGTCGCTTTTATAAAAGGTAAATCCCCATATAATGATAGCTGTCTAATGGAATGTTTTATTACATGAAGTGTATTATCAGAAAAAATGTGATTGTGAAATTCCAGTCATTGTTAGTCTTTATGCTGTCAAAAATGTTGAATGTATTGTTTTCGTCTGGCACAGGAAGGCAAAGTATTTTAATTCAGTCTGTGAACATATCCAAAGGTCATCCATTACCAAAATGAACAATGGTTTTGCTACAAATAAAAGTAGTTAAACCCTGGTATCCACAAATCAACCACAGTTTTACCACCATCGTTAAACTATGCTAAGTATAACAAAACTGTGGTTATTCAAATGGTAATCAAGTTGGCAAAAAAACATGGTTACTACATGTTTACTGTAATAGATCCAACACATTAATGGCAATTCATAAATATTTAATGGGTAGGTTTCCACAACAATGCAGGCAGGAATGTTGTCAAAATAATCCCCATTCACACGAATCCATGAAAATGGCTAAGAACATTGTATTGCGTATATCAGGCCAGTAGTAGGTGATGAAGAAACACTTTATGCCTACAGCACAGTTCAGAGGCCTGTTTCGAGTTGACAATTCCAAACATATCCAACCTGATTAAGATAAGTTGTTTCACGATACTTGATATTCTCTATGAGAGTAATTCTGGATCACATGCACCTAAAAGTGTGGCGTGACAATCACACGAAACATTGGAGCGTCACTTTTATTCTTTTCTTGATTCAATTCACTTCTCTGATGAAGATTGTATAATGAACAGTATATATTTATTTTAAACACATTTACAAGGCATAAATAAACACTGTTGATGCAGCAAAAGTTTAAGTACTCAACTTAAAGATATTATTATTATATCAGTGCAAATCAATCAACTGATTTTAAAAATGTAGGTTCACATGAATATTAAAACAACATTCTATGCAAATATTTAAAATTTTTTTTAATTCAGAGCTATTAAGCTTATATTAATTGGCAATCCTAAACTATTAAATATAATATGATTAAAATTCATATAATATAAATCAATTATTAGCAACAAAAGGCAATTCTGACTCAGAAATGCTTTTAGTGTAAATGGATTTAATTTGGAGCAAAAAGACACTCAAGGACTTGGAGTGGCTTTATCAGATATGTATGTCACTTTTTCTCACAGCTGATTGGTCCAGTTTGGGTTTGTGATATCTAACCCAGAATAAAACCTGCTTTGGAGCAGATTAGCCTTGTAGCGTACGTTACCATGGTGACAAAATCCGATCAAAACCAACACAGCCTCTTGAGTCCAAAAGCCTGAGCTTGCTCAATCTTAACCTGAACTTACCTGGGTAAAAACTTTTGCTTTGTGCAGCTGGCCTCTGTTGTCTACTATTGTTGTTAAGTACAATAGTACAAATAGTGTTGTTTTTTGTAGTTTAAACAGAGATGATAGATAACAGTAAGGTTTTTTAGGAGATTTCCAGAGTTTGCATTTTCAGACCTGTAAAAAAACCTGTTATTGTTTTTTGTTTTCAAAATTATGTTTAGCAAAAATGGTGAATTTTTAACAATTCATTTGATTGCATTTGTGCAATTTTGTCCAATCTGGAAGGACCTTCTTGTTTCTGGTTGAATCATCAGTTCGTTCTGCAGCTCAACACACATGAAATGCTGGCAGTATTTTACAATCATGTATTTCTTTTTCCCCATTTCAGGCAGAAGTGCTGCAGACTCAGGTGACCACCAGTTCTACTGAAATCAAGACATCTCAGACTCAACTCACTAATCTGAAGAGAACTTTCCAGAGCCTGGAGATAGAACTACAGGGGGTTCTTACTATGGTAAACCCTTGCTTTTCTTTTTTCTGAAGAACCTTTATCTGACAGGAGATATCTGAAGATCTTTGCTTACTTTTTCATGACATAACAGTTAGTAACAGTTATTCACAGAATGTGAATGATAAGGAGCCCTGATAAAACAGTTTAGCTGCCTTATGACATTTTTTTTACTGTTCGTGTATCAATGCAGCAAAAATATGAGGCCAATTTTAAATGGAAATTTCACCCAAAATTGACTAACCATTTATTCAATGTAGGTTTCAAAACAAATGTAGTTGTGTTCAGACTACCAGCAGCTTTGTCATCGTGGGTTTCTAAAAGTATAATATAATATAAAATATAAAAATTTCTAAAATATGTCCCTGTATGTATGAAGAGACTTATGATATAAAATGTGATAGTTGCTTACAGAAAACAGTTTTTCCTCATCGCAATAGCTGAGAGAGGATCACGTGAGCTCTACCGTTGCTCGTATGTCACTCCAGAAAGTAGAAGTTCATTTAAATAAAGTTCTCAACGTTGTCACATCTTTAGACATGCCCACATCCAGTCGCCAACGGTCGCCATCAGCTATTCATTGAAATTAACTTATTTACTATATACTGTATTAGGAAAGTATCAGATTGTGTAAGCAGTCCCAGTCTTTATGAGCAAATCAGTGAATCAGTCATTGAACTAATTTTTCCAAACTGATTCATTATGTCAGACGCAGAATGTTGAATAAAATTCTTTTGGAAATATTTAGTTCACTATTTTATTTGGACTTTTTTGTCTAAAATGTTAGTTACTCACTAATAATTTCTTGTGTATTAATTGGCATGAAAATAACATAGAAAAATAGAAAAATAACAAAAAAATAACAACTGTGGTTCAGTAAGTACTTACTCACAGGTGGTTCCAAACCTTTATAAGCTTCTTTTTTCCTGTTGGATTTCCTGTTGATACCAGGTACCATTGACATCCATAGTAGGAAAAACAAATACTATGGAAGTCAGTGGTTACTGGTTTCCAACATTCTTTAAAATATCTATAAACTTATCTTATCAAAATATATAAAGTTATCTTATCAAACTTGTTTGAAACAAGTGAAGGGTGAGTAAATGATTCATTTTTAAGTGAACTATCATTTTATTTTAACTTTTCACAAACAAACACATTCATTTTCCCCAGAAACAAAACCTGGAGAATACTTTGGCTGATGTGGGCATACGTTATACGACCCAGCTGAGTCAGCTGCAGTTACACATAGACCACCTTCAGGAGGAGCTACAGAAACTTAATGCCAACATCCGACAACAGGCTTCTGAGTACCAGATACTCCTGGACATCAAGATGAGGCTGGAGATGGAGATCGCTGAATATAGGAGGCTGCTGGAGGGAGAAACTCAAACGTAGGTGAAACAGATTTGAAACATGCTTTGCTATGCTCAGGTGCATATGACCGATTTCTTAAGATGTCTTAAGTTCACATTAGCACATCAAGAGCACATCAGCTCATTAGCTAACTTTGAGACTGGGTATATTTCTGTGTTCTGTAGGACTGTCATAAGCACATCTTCTTCTTCCATGACAAAAACATCTGTGACAGAAACAGAAACCGTGAGCAAAACAGTGGAGATAATAGAAGAGGAAGGTCAGTGAAATTAAATTCTTTCTTTCCTTCAGCCAGTCAACTAAGAAATAAATGAAACTAATAACACAAATGTGTATGTTGAACACTTGCAGAGTATAACCCTCATTTGCAGCGCAGAGTGAAGGTCATTGTAGAGGAGCTTGTGGATGGTAAAGTCATTTCTTCATCTGTTGAGGAGAAGGTCCATGAAATTAGCTGAGAACGCAGCAACAACAACAAAAAAAACAAGCCTACATGTAAACTATAATGACAATAGTTAATGGTAAAATTAAATACACTATAAGGTTAAAAATACTTTTGGAAATTCTGTGGAAATATATTTGGTCTTTTTTCTTACAGTAAAACAAATGTTTCATGAATAAAATGTGAGCATGATTAATTTGACATTCATATTGTACCATGCAGCCAACTTTAAGTTACTTAACTACCTTTATTTTAAAACTCTGGTCTTTGTTTTGGTCTTACTGTGTTTTGCATACAATCACTTGATGTCAATGCATATCAATTAAACCTTGCTATGAGAGCAATTTCCAATACTATTGGGAGATGTGAGTGTCTGTGGTACTAACTATTGGAGAAAGCCCAATGGCCGACTTGGATCATGTCTGCATTTCAAAACCAATCACACAACAGCTGTAATGTTCATTGATTTTCTGTCAGAGCTGTGTGAAAGTCACTGTTGGTGAAGACCATATGAGAAGCGTTGTCCTACCTGTTGCAAAACCATCTGACATCTCTACTAACACAGCATCTTTTCCCAGTATAAACTCCAAAAATTATAACCAAAACTATTGTTTAAGGGCAAACATGTTGAAGATTAGCCAAATACATTGTTGATTCCTTAAATAATATGCTGTTTTCCCACAAAACTCACATAAAGCTACCTTTTAACATTTTTTTGTTTGTGAGACTTAAATGCATACCTGCAAAGCCCCTGAGCATTTAGCTTTAGTCATACATGTTTTTTTTTTTTTTTTTTTTATCTGAAGGTTGCAGGCTTGTCATATTTAGGCATTGGGCTCACAGTACATTCCAAGAACGAGAAGCCAAAACTTATGTTAAAGGTTTGATCGCCCTCTGGTGGCTGCCTGCACTATAGGTCAAAAGCTCCACTCTGTACGTAAACACAAGGCAAGTGAGAAAAAAAACTAAGAAAAAAAACACTTAAAATATTTTTGTCACATTTTAGGTAGTTCTTCTAATCAAGCTGATCTATGTTGAAGTTTGCTTTTAGTCCCTTTTGATATTATATGGTGTTAAGATTATGTGCTCATGATCGGGTCTCCAGGAATTTGGGCGGTACTTTTATACGCAGTTGCAGCTCATGATCACTACTGCGCAGGCTCATGACTACTAACTAATCCCTTCGGAGGATCCCTCTGAAGGGATTAGGGCAGGTATGGGCAAAACTCGATCCCGGAAGCCTGGTCTCCTGAAGAGTTTTACTCCGACCCTAATCAAACACACCTGCCTGTAGCTTTCTAGTGATCTTGAAGACACTGATTAGTGTGTTCAGGTGTGTTTGATTAGTGTTGGAGCAAAACTCTGCAGGGACACCGGCCCTCCAGGATCGAGTTTGCCCATACCTGGATTAGGGCATAGCAATGAACCCTTCCAAATTGATTACAGTGTGTGACACCAAACAACTTCCCTGCTTAAAGGAACATGGCCTGAAGTGTCCATCAAAATTTTTCTAAATACCCTTCGTTCCAAAGGGCCCTTCGAAGTTTTGAGCACTTCAGTTTGGAATGACACTTCAATATGGCAGCCAGGATTGTGTTCACTTCAAAGTGCCCTTCAGAGTGTGATAGGTCCCGTCTTTCACGTTCAATGTTAAAAGTGACAAATTAAGCCAAAATATCCCAGGCATGGACATATATGTGGCATTCATTTTTTAACAGTCATAAAAGGGGTTTGAGAAAGTAAAAGCATAAAACATAGAGACAACATTCATTCATTCATTTTCTTTTCTTAGTCCCTTTATTAATCTAGGGTGGCCACAGCGGAATGAACCGCCAATTTATCCAGCATATGTTTTACGCATCGGATGCTCTTCCAGCCACAATACCCATACACTCCCATACTCTACGGACAATTTAGCTTACCCAATTCATAGCGCATGTCTTTGGACACGTGGGGAAAACCGAAGCACCCGGAGGAAACCCACACGAACAGAAATGCCAAATGACCCAGCCGAGGTTCGAACCAGCGACCTTCTTGCTGTGAGGCGACAGCGCTATCCACTGCACCACCGTGGCGCCCACACATTATTATAAATTAAAATGAAAAGTTGAGGTCACTATTGTCTCTGAAAAAATGAAATGGTGTCAAATGGTGCATTTGATCCTGTGAAGAAAGTTTATTCAATCTTAAATATACATGAAATATTTTTGTATTCTAGCTGTTTTAATTCTGATACTGTAAGCAAAATTGAGGGGCAGTGGAAAAAAATAATAAAATAAAATAGACCTAATGAATGTAATGGCCTTATTATTATTCGGAAATGATTTCCCCCAGATATTTTAAACAATGACTCAATGCAAGCTGTAGCACAAAACGGCGAGTGTTAGAATAGACTAGAGCAATGTATCTGTCGTTTGTAGTTCTATGAACGCACTGGCCACTAGGTGTCATGCACACCCATTCAATATACCGTGACAGTCAAACGTCAATTCTCTTGAGCTTTACGTTTTCTATCTTGAAAAAAAATCATCAGTTTGTAAAGATGAACATCACAGAACTCTAAGTAAAGAAAGCAGTGAATTAAAACCCAATATATTGGAGTGAATGTTGCCATTTTCTGCTGTGCAGTTATATTCAAAACTAACAGTTTAATATGAAACATTTGACTTTTTCTTGTTTCTTTTTAAAATGATCCAAGCACATTGTGATAATTATATTATTATTTCATTTTTAGTTTTAACCTGTTAATAGTATTCCTTTAACAAACAATAAATAAATAAATAAACAGGTAAATAAATAAAAATCCCATCATCCTCTAGAAAGTGATGTGTTGTTGTATTTGGGATTTGTCACATTCTTGCAACAGCCAATGATAACTATACATGATATTATCACAAATTTCCCAAAACTGCTAAAAGAATACAATCATGCACGTCAACATTAAACTGTCGACCTTTCGCTGTGCAATGGCTCATACCTGAGCTTGACGGAAGAATAGTTCTGCTAAATATAGAAATAAAAACACTTTATTGAAATCACTTTATTAAATTAATTGTCAAAAGAATTGTATGCTATATTTTACATAATGCTAAACACTTTCTGATGCACAAAATTAAGTCATATAATTAATAGCTGTTAAAGGATGTAATTTGGTTATTATTTTAAAACTTGATCTTTTGGTTTTCTACAGATTAAGGAAAATAACTTCAAAGCATAATACATAATGTAATAATATTATTTATAATAATAATTGTACAGGCGTCATGGTGGCACAGTGGGTAGCACGATTGCCTCACAGCCAGAAGGTCGCTGGTTCGAGCTGAGTCAGTTGGCATTTCTGTGTAGAGTTTGCATGTTCTCCCCGTGTTCGCGTGGGAGACAGGTGAATTGAGATGTTTTCCAGTGATGGGTTGCAGCTGGAAGGGCATCTGCTGCGTAAAACATATGCTGGATAAGTTGGTGGTTCATTCTGCTGTGGCGACCCCGGATTAATAAAGGGACTAAGCCGAAAAGAAAATGAATTAATAATTGTACATTTTATTTGATTCACAACCTGTTTGAATTCAAGTAATTAAAATATTACAGCACTGCAAAAAACTGAAGAAAATTAATAAAAATAGTTTATTTTATTTTTCCTCTTTCTGTACTTCATTGGTTAACTGTTTTTGATAGCTTATTATTATTATTATTATTATTATTATTATTATTATTATTTTTAAACTGCAGTTTTCAAAACTCAAGTAGACTTTGAGGCTCTTTTTTTTAGAAGAGCTTCTGTGACTATTCTTTATCTTATTCCTGAATTATGCCTCGATGTTTCTCTGAAAGGATATCTTAGGCATGTTTGGTCCTGGCCTTCCTTCTTTTGTTATATAATCTGGGCGTAGACAGATTTTAGAGGCCAGATGTCAAAGTCCCTTCTGATTTTTTTGTTCACACTTATTGTTTCTAAAAACAATCCTGTAATCAAAACATTTTTGAAAGTAACGCTATTCATTTTAAGAAATGGTATTCATTGTAAATTGCTTCATTAACACAATTAAGAAAACAAAACGTTTTTTTTCCCCCGGCTTGTGGCTAAAAAGCTCTGAGGTGGCATCAGGTTAATAAATGAGTCACCAGTGAAAACTAGTTTTGTCAAGCTCATTCAAGCTCTCACACTTAGAAAGAGGTAAGATGCCACACCCATGACAGATCCAGTATCAACACAGCTGCTCCATCTCACAGACAAACCAGAATGATCTATGCAGCCATGGAATTTTCTCATACTCTTCAAATGTTGTTCTGTCAGTCTACAAATCCTCTGTTGCGTATCTCATATAAACATCCGATATAAACAAAGATTTTAACAGAATACCTATGGGAATAATACTCCAGCTATGTCTGCTGTCTTTACAGTAGGCAAAATGTTGCAAATGTTACAATGTTGCAAAGCCTCTTTCAATTGTCTCTAAATTCAAGAAGAACTTGCCAGGCCTGCATTAAGCTCACACTCAGTGTTGTCTATTCTGGTGGTATTGAAATATACTAATATTTCAAAAACTGGTATTGAAAACATAGTAATGTTTTCTCTGTTCTCTATAAATATAGTTGAAATCACAGCAAATCAACAAATTACATATGTTTTAATGTTAATTATAAACCAATGGGTAACTTAATGTCATATTAACATCAAAAAACACGTCAAAAAACATGCCAAAATGACATCAAATTGACATCTACATTGGCATAAAAAACCACGTCAAATATCGATTACAGTACAGCACAAAAGAGCATCAATGTGTGGATGTCAAATGGACGTCAAGGTTTTGACATCAAATTGATTTGCATTTTTGATGTGTTTTTCACATCAGGGTGTCAATTACAGTTTAATGTCATTTAAGTTGAAATGCCTCAACTTAAAATTGATTGAAACCATGTAATTTTTTACAGTGTGGGATTAATTTATAGATCTAAACATCTTTATCAATGTAAAATGGTAATTACATTTGGGATACGATGTAAAAAGTTAATTGCAAATTACCTTACAAGTCAATAAAACCTGCCTTATTAAACTGAATGAATTTCTAAATTATTTTAAAACAAGGTTAATGTACTCAGTTAAGTTAAATTAACATAACATTTGTTCTTATAACATATTATTGATAATATATGTTAATAATAATTATTCAGTTTATCATGCTGAGATTGCTACATTTATTTAATATATATAATTTTATTTGTTTATTTCATAGCCATTTTTGAGGCTCTAGAAACAGGAAAAGTAACAATTTAACTAATCGTGTTACAAATGTTCTACTCCTCAATCATGCACTTGAACAGTTAATCCTCTCAACAACAGACTGTAGAATCCACCCATGATTCTAGGATGAATTATGTTTGTTGTTCATGGCAGGTCCGGTGCTTGACAAAACATGATCAGATCATGAGATATCAAAAATCTGAGACCAATTATCACAGAAAAATGTATAATATAATGAAGGTATTGTACATTTGATAGATGCACAATTATGCAGACCTACTTATTATATGTTTTGGTTAAGCTCTCTTTAATTCCATTGAAGACAAATTTTAAATACAATGTTGCAAAGCCTCTCTAAATCGTCTCTATTCATGAAGAACTTGCCAAGCATGCAGCTCACACCCAGTGTTGTCTGTATGGGGAATTTAATTTAAAGGTACATTTCTTTTGCAACAAGGGGCTATTCTGAAGGTATTGAAATATATTTGATGATTTTTTTATTTTCCAAAAAACAAATAAGAAAATAAGGCAGACATTTTGTTGTTTGTAAATGTTTTCTAGGTTCTCTAAAATATAGATGAAATCACAGCCACAGCTATTTTCTCTTACGTGTATGAGGATTTTTTCAGACAGTATTTTTGTTTATAAATCTAGATTTTAGCATTGCAGATCAATCAGCATATCAGCATATTGGAAGGGACTGTATATATATATACAATTTTAAAAAAAAGTAAATGATTGTTTTGTGAGCTGTATTAAATATTCATTTCATCAATTTTGTTGTGTTGAAAAGGCTGTTTAAATAGTTATGTTTTGTGGCCAAGTGTGCTGAAAAGTGCTGCAAGTAAAATAAAATAAAATAAAAAACTCGTAGAAAATACTAACAAAATGAGAAATTAACTTAATCAATTTAACAACACACAGGCATGTAAATTCTCACAACACATGCAAATACAGAAACGCACTGCAAATATCACAGACCACAATGGTACAATGGGACCCCAAAAATTCTATTGTATGGTTTCTTCTTGTTTGTATATTTTTTGCCCAAATAATCTGTACTATATAACAAGGACATAAAAAACACACCTCTTAGATTTCTGAGAACATTGCCGACACCAAACAGGAAGCAGCCGGGTTTGTCTCTTTGGAATACCCCAACACATTTCTGTTGTGGTTTGCACTATTTGCAATGCATTTCTGTGTGTGTTGTAAGAATTTTTGCTCACGTTTTCAAACTGATGATTTTTTTAGTAAAGAGATTATAAGACATATCATCATAGTAAAGTGATGATAAGACAATGTGACATAATGAATATGCTAATAAGTACATGACTTTATCTGGCGACTTTTAGCTGCTTTTCAAATAGACTTGTCACATTTGGGTTAAAATTTTATGCTAACTCCAAACAACACACTGTCATAAAAACAATGCAAAAAACAATGTCTGAGCTTGTGCCTAGAATCTCTGCATCTGCTGTAAAGCATTTGCAGAAGAAAGAAAGCTATTTGTAAAGAGCAACACCTGCCCATAATCAGACAAACATTAATAAGGGTGTGGTGATTGAATATCCACGTACTTTTGGCCATATTGTGTACTTCTAAGTGGATCTTTGATTCATTTGCTTTGGTATTGAATTAATCTCTCATGGGGCCTTTGAATTTACTGAAAAAATGGAAACTATAAGAGGGGGGAGGAAAAAGTTTCCCAGGGTAATGTAATACTTTTGCAAGAGAACACAAAAGAGAATGTCCTGGTTACTTATGTTGAGGTATCTTATTTTACGGTTTATGTTAGTAAGGAAAGAGATATTGCTGCAGCAATAGTGACACTCTCAAGGTGTGATAATTTTTCTAAGCCATCTCAGAATGATGCCACCTCATTGGTTCCCTTTCTAAGGTTCACTCAACACTGCGCCAGTAGCTGATCCAATGAAAGCAGAGACTGAAAGCAACAAAAATCTGAACAAAATCTGCATGCTACTGAAGCAACTAACATTCAGGAGGCCGACCCACATGATCTCATTACCACCATAAAGGCACCACAAAGAAACGAATCACGGGAAAGAATCACACGTCAAAGAATGCAGGGTTCTAGAACACACCCAGCCAATTGGGTAAATGCAACACACCAATGGTAGCTCGAAGGTGTTTAAAACAAACTCGATACGAAGTTAGTTTCAAACGAATTTTGTTCAAAATTATGTAATTTCAGTTCATTCTTCAATTTCATTTGAAGTATAGCGGGGCCTTAACAGACAAACGTTCAATAACATGAGGAACTTACAAAGTCTCTGAACAAGCTGGACATAAAAATATGCCTTCTTCAGATTGATGGTAACAAGATTTGATGTAAACATTTTGTGGCACAAGTACAAATCTAATGCAAATCATAGATTTTTTTTGGAACAAGAAAACTAGCTCTCTTCTCCAGATAAGAAATACATTCCTAATTAACTCTTTATTCTGTTGAAATGAGCCAGACCATACCAAAACTGTTGTATGGTTTGTAAAGCCCAACATGCTTTATTTTTTAGTGGTTTTTCACCTTTATTGTATAGGACAGTAGAGTCAAAAGAGGAAAGTGTGGTCAGCAGAGAGACGGGAAGGATCACCAAAGGACCTCAAGCTGGGAATCAAACTCGGGTTTGTTGTTGTGAGCACCTCAGTGCTATATGTTGGCACACTTAACCACTAGACTATTGGTGCTGACCAAACAGGATTTATTGGCAGGAGGTGTAATCTCATCAGAGGGGTCTGAGTGAAATCCCTGAAGGTGACACAACTGCTTAGGCATGCTTCAGTTCAGGAAATCCACTGATGTCAGAAATAAATGTTGAAATTTAAAAGTTTTTTCTGAGACATACAATCCTGAATGAGATCATGTATTACAAAATACAAAAACTATTATACAAGAACACTGTGGGTCAGTGCCTCTGGGGAAAAGTCGAGCACTGTCCTAAATAGGGCTCGCTGCAGCCTGCAGTGGACATCCAACTTTGCCCACATCCAAGTGTCAGTCCAGACATTAAAATGTGCATGTGAGGGTAGGGTTTAGGGGTGGGTTGATGTAGATGTTAATAACTGTGAGTGGTAGGTTTAGGGTTGGGTAGGTGTACGTAGATGTTAATAACACAATTTAATGGGTAATTTTATAAATGATACAAATAATTGGACTTGATCCAGTATGTCATTGTGCTACATGTTGCAGCGAGGAGGCAGTGGCTTCTGACGGGACACCAGGATGTGGGCTGGGTTGGATGTCCATCACAGGCTGCAGCAAGATGCTTCTCTAAATCGGGGGGGCATACATGGTCCTTTAGAAAAGACTAGAAAGCATCTTAGAGAGGGAAGTCAGATCTGTCTGAAACAAAAAGTTACTGACAGGGGTGTAGTAAACAGGCAAACAAAGCATAACAGAGTGCATAGCACCCTGAGGCATGTCTACGATGTGGGGTGGCATAATGCAATTCACAGATGTGGAAAACCCAATCCACCAGTTGTGCATAAGGGCTAGAATTCCTACCAAGAAGGTGGTGAAACAGGATGAAGAAACTGCAGGAGAGTTGCACTACAATTAGGCACTTGGACTCCATTGCTAAGCCATAAATAAGGAGCAACTTAAAGGCTCTAAAGGCTGGGTACACACTACACACCAAGAGAGACCACAAACATAAGGTTTTTTGATAAAAAAAATTTTCCTCTATAGTGAGCGGTGTTGTGCCACAAAGTGACAAAGACAGCACACCACGCTGATCCTCCATCTCTACTGTCCAAATCTATTTCACTTTGAGCTGCACCATGACTGTTTTTGTTATGCTTCTTTCTTCTGTCAGCTTGTTTTCTCATTAAATATTGTTTAGTTTGATGAGGTAATCTCTGGCTTGTATGCACATTTGTCCTCAGATTTCCCCACACACACATCAGGATTTCTGATTGATTTACAATCAAAGCACCTCCAATGTTTCTTTTTGAGCAGATTAAGTCACTCTTAACACCACAGGAAAATCTGATAAGATACTTTAGATCCACTAAGATAATTGAGACACAATTAACATTAGGATTGTCGGAAGGAGAGAAATTGGTTCAAAATCAGACAAATTATCTTGTGGTCCAGCCTAAAGATTAGAGGTCTTTGCCATTGTCCATAGATCAATGCATCTGCATGGACATTGATGAGACACAGGACAAGATCTAGGACCCTAATTTATCCTAGGTGGAACTGTACTAATCACCTTGCCCCTCTGCTTCCAAATAAAATACTGCAGAGAAATGGACTACAGATGATTTAGCTGTCATTCGCTCTCAACTATCTCCTTCAGCATTTCTGCTGGATATACCATCGGTAGCCATGTGAACCAGGGGGCTTAAGCTAGCATAAGATGAGCTGGGAGTGGCTCCTCAACTTCTGACAACTTCAAATGCCCCACCCTATTGTTAACAGTGCTAAAGCAAGCTGCATTTGTAAACTGTTCCATCGAAAGGCTGCTTCCAAGACCTCTACACCTCCTGCTGGAGATATAGAAAAAGCGGAGCAACCTGCAAGGAAAATGAAAACTCTCTAGCTTGTATTGCGATTAAGGCCAGGCCAACACACTGTTCCAGTACAGCCTCAGCTTATCCACAATGTGAGTCACCACATCCAACAACTCGTTGCAGGACTCCTGACCACTCAGAGGGAGAGAATGAAGCAAACTCCCACCAAATTTATCAGAATCCAAGGCTGCTGTAGGAAACACATTCCACCATACCGTCTGAATCCAAAAGTGATAAGCTTTAAAGGGGACCTATTATGCAAAAATCACTTATATAAGGGATTTAAACTGTTGTTGTGTGGCAATAGTCTGTGAATATAACCAGCTTTTAATGGTAAAAATGTATTAATTTTATTTTTTATAATCACACTTGATATAAACAGTGTGCAGAAACAATTTGATTGACATTCTCTCTTTGTACATGTCATAACAGGGGGAAAGTCCCTCTCATTAGTGACAATCTCTCCCTCATTAGCATAGGACTTTAGTCTTGTTTTTGAATATGCCTATGCTGATGCATAGGCATTTGTAGCTCCGCCTGTTTTGAAAAGAGCACAATCTCATTTGAATTTAAAGTGACAGTCACGAAAACAGTACAATTTGGATCAAGGCCTAAAAGGGCAGTTACAAAGAGTTATAAAAAATTTTTTTGTGTGGAATTCTGAGCTAAAACTTCACATACACACTCTAGGGACATTAGAGAGTTATTTTACATTTTGTAAAAAAGGGGCATAATAGGTCCCCTTTAAGTTCAAGACATAGACCTTCCACAAACTCTGAGTCTGCACTATGCTGCTCCACCACTGGCATGTGATCCTGTGTTAAGTCATGTCACCTTTGCTTCTGTATACAATGTAGATTATGTCAAAGCCACTTTACAAGGAATATTTTTTGTGAAACATATTCAACACATCATACAGATGGTATGAAGGGGTGTGAATAACTTCGGGCTTGACTGTATATAGTACTGGTAGATTGATAGTGTAGTTCTGGTTCAAAATTGATTTAGTTCAATGTACTAGGAATGTCACTATAAAAGGATGATCCACTGAAGAGCAGCTCCACAGACCGATCAAATATTTGATGTATTCAAATCCCTTTCTAACTCTCCTTAGGGATTGAGTATGACCTCAGTATGATAAAACCTATGTTCCTCACTGATCAACTCTGCATTAGTAATATATTTTATGTACAGATGAACTGTGATATTGTAATGTGCTCATCATTGTACAAAAAAAGCCATTTCTGCAGTAGTCGATTAGTAAACACTCAGAAAAATTAACAAAAGCTGTCACTGGGGCTACATATTACACCTAAAGGGTTCATATTGACACATTAAAATGTCATATAAGTGCCTAAAAAGTACAAATGTGTACCTTATATTTCTAGATTGTACTTTTCATGCTAAATTCAATTACCTCCATGTGTGATTCACTACTTAAAATTTCATGGATGTGGATTTGAAATGAATTGGCATAGATGTTTGCCAGTCCTGCAGAAAACAACGAGCTCTGGCATGAACTCTGCTAGGTGAACAAAACAGGAAGCCTGAGTCTGCATTGAGTCACGAACTTTTGCATCCTGCAGGCAATAATAGGGTGGATTCCTCAACAAAGGGCAGAGTTGTCATTCACACCACAGATTCCTAGATATGTGTAATTCTAGGCACCGGTGTTTCATTCAGGTCAGGGCAGAGCGAGAATCATATTTCTTATTGAGTTCTTAGAAGAGATATTTGAACTGTTCAAATATCTTTAAACGGGTTTTCTAACCTACAGTAGCACCAATACTATTGCAAAGTATTACTATTTTTTTTTTAGTTGATTTGACTATTCAGCCAAAATAGTATATACAAATAATTAATAAATTAATATTTTCCCAATTTAAGCATATTTTCAACTTGCTAAAGGCATTATACAAGTACACTTATACAAGTATAAATACAGTTTCTTTCCACACCAAAGGTGTGTTTGATACGGCCACCAAGAGAGCTCGAACAAACTGCAAGTTAAGAAAACACATACAAATAAAAAAAATACTAGCAAGCTGAAAAAAATTGTTTAACTGTTTAACTGACCCAAACTGGAAGAGGTCTTATTCAATACAGTGGGCAGAAGGTCAGTAGTCAGGGTACAGGCAGAGGTCAGAAACACAGAAAGACAATCCAAAAAGCAGACAAATCTAAACAGTAGTGATGTTATGTTCTGTGTCGAGAAACTCCTTAAGCTTTTAGTCTGACCATCTCTTTTGGTCTGCGCTATTTGCCGTGTGTTTCTGTATTTGCATGTGTTTTGAGAACTTTTGTGCGTGAGATGTTGATGAAGATGTTTTTTTTATTTCTTATTCTTTTTATATTTGTATGTGCTTTCTTAACTTGCAGCTAATTCAAGCTTTCTCATCCACGTTTGTTTGATCTATAAATATAATTCACATACAGATTTAACTATGCAATAAAAATTTTGTAGGGTTTTTTTTTTTGTATCTTTTTTGTTTAGTGGTACAATTTGTTCACAGTTTGAATACATCTATCATTTACTGTAATACAAGAGTTCTTACTGTAATATTACAATAATAGAAACTTATAAAAACAGCTTAGTGTTGTTTTAAGTGTGTAACTGTGCAAACCAAGAAAACCAAGTAGATGAATTCCTGCAGTATTAGATTTATCTCATGTGGTAACCTCAGCTGTTTACACAGTGCGTCTGTATGTTTTTTGCCTTTTTTTTTTTTTTTTTACAGCAGGATAGACTGTAAAGGACTTTGTAAACTGGAGGCCCATGAAATAGATCAGAGAGGTGCCCTTGAAAAACACACATATAACAATATATTGTTTTTTTATGGAGTTTCTGTTTGTTTTACTACTATGACTTGCTATTGCGAGAGAAGAAAAACCAGTTCAGTTCTCTAAAGTTTAAATGACAGTATATGTAGTATACTGAGTTTTCATTATCTGTGTAAAGCTTTGAAACAATGAATGTTTATGTAAGTTTAGGCTCTTGTATATAAAAAACAGAGAATGCAAATGCTAAAAACTCTAACATCATTAAAACACTATATTTAACTATGATTCTTACTGACCCTATGAATATTCTAATTATATTCTAATTCTAATAGATTCTACATATTAAACCAGTGTCACATTAATAAGGACTTCTACACTGATAATAAGAATATTTCTTTGTGATTGCAATTGCAGAGTCAGAATAAGGAAAATGGAAAAGAATAAATATCTGATATGGTGATGCTGCTCTCTAAAATATGAAACAGAGTTGTGATTGTGCCACACCCTGTAATAAGAGGCTTCTGTTAACACATTCAGTAAGCAGCCGAGAAACTAGAAGAACAGCCCTTTTGAAAAAGAAGTTTATTCAAGTGTGCTACTAGTATACTTCTTTTAAACAAAAAAACAACAACACAGTATACTTTTAGTCTACTACATTATTATGTTTTTTTTTTTTTGTTTGTTTTTTTTACAAATCTGCTTACAATAAGTGCCCTAATTTTACTCAAGTTTATCCAAGTGAAAAAAAATGTGCTAAGTACACTTGATGTATAACACTAGAAAGCTAGTAGTTAACTAACAGAAAACTAATAGAAAACTTGCAAAAAACTTGTAATATAACACTAGAAACTACTGCTAGTTTACTAAGAGTTCACTATGAATGCTAGCAGATAGTCTGTGCCAGTTGCATTACTGTCCTGTTACAATAAGAGTGCAAAACCCACCCAAAAATACAGTAACTGTTACAGTAAAAAAAACATCTTTCAGTATACAACTTGTAAACTGGGGACATACACAAAAATGTATTTCACAAGTTTCACACAGGTACCCATAAGTTCACTTGCAGTATTAATGAAAACTTAATTGTGCAGTACTTGTACTCTTAAAGTTTACTACTGTTAGACTTAGTACACTTAAAAGCAGTGGTGTAAAGTAACAAATTACAAATACTCAAATTACAACTACAAATTACAACTTCAAATTGAACTACCTAAAGACATGGGTGCTTTATAAATGCAGCAAACATTTGAAAGCATTAAAAGTGTCCAAAATCTTTACATGAAATGACGCAGAGACTGTTTAGATCGCATGTCACTAATGAGAAGATGAAGGATGTTTACTGTATGATGACTGAAATCACCAAATGGCCATAAACAATCACTAAATTCACTACAGAATGTTACGTTTTCACGCACGCACACACGCACGCACACACACTCACACACACACAGACACACACACACACACACACACACAAATTGCATGTAACCGCTTCAACCTTTCACAATGTAATACTCACTACTTACTACTCTTGACTACTTTTAAAAGGGCTACTTTTTACTTAATAATATTTACACCAGATACTTTTACTCTTGCACTACATTTTTTGGGGCAAGTAATGGTACTTTTACTTAAGTATGATTTTTCAGTACTCTTTCCACCAGTGCTTAAAAGTATTCTTTTATATACTAAAAGTGAGCAAATTTAGTCTCAAGTGCAATTGAGGTAGTGCACAAGTATACTACTAGTACATAGATGTTACTTAAAACATGAAGTGTACTTCAACATAACTTATGTATACTTCATAAAATCTTAGAGAAATCATAGAGAACATGACTAAATTTCTTTTTTATTATTCCAGTTAATATGATTTAAAAACAACCCTTTGTTGGTGCCAATAGCCCAGTGGTTAAGTGTGCTGACATATAGCACAGAGGTGCTCATGGCGACCTGAGTTTGATTCCTGCCTTGAGGTCCTTTGCTGATCCTTCCCCTCTCTCGGCTCCCAATGATTTCTTGTCAACTCTCTACATTGTTCTATCCATTAAGGGTTAAAAACCTTAATAAATAATTATAAAAAAAAATGAACCCTTCATTTACTCTTTGTGTATTTTTGCAGATTTCATATATCATGTCTTTAAGCCTAAGCAAGAATATTAGGTAAACTTAGATATATTTGCTCTGCCGACACTTTATTAATTGTCATTTTAATAGTGTTGGTCCCCTGCATAGAATAATTATATAACTTTTACACACATTTCATGATAATTTATATTACCACTACAATAAATAATAAGAGGTGATATGTAACACTAGATTTTATATTACAATATTTTGGTAAGCAAATGTACTTTGTTTTGTCACATTTGCAGTTCACTGTTTTTAACAGCAGTAAATTCCCCAGTGAAAGTAAAAGGCTACCTAAGACTAGAGAGATTAATAGATTAATGCCAGCATGGTGTGCTCACAAAAGCACACACATAAACATATCTTGTAAATCAATAAGCTGGCGGTCTTGTAGTAACAACGTGATCTTTTAATCTGGGTAAGACATTCATTGAATTTGCAATTAAAAATAAAGCAGGTAAGGGCTTGTTTGGAACCAACACATGGATCAGATTCATCTTGTCATTCAGTGTCTCACCAAGTTCACATCATTACACCACCTAACCTCAGGCACATTCGCTCAGTTCAACTTGATGAATGACATGATAGATACACTAGATCTGTGTACGGTTCTCTTTGCACCATTGTTTTCATTTGATTGTGTAATGACAGCTAAACAAAAGTACAATATAGCCTTTGTAAATCTGATCAAACTAGGAATTACACTACTGATGGCTGTTTCTTCATGCAGTGGCACTTTAATAACAATAATCAATATCAAAAAGAAAAATGGAATTTGAATGCGCACTGACCCTTAGAGGCTTGAGACCGCTCTTTGGGAGCACAGATTGCTCAACACAGTTCTGGGAGGTAATTATATGGATCCACTTTGATGACAGATTTTGGCTAAGGAATTTGAGAATGAGCAAAACAACATTTCAGATGTTGTACATTATGTTGCTGAGCTGGTTTGTCCATAATGCTGTCCCATCACGCCAATTTTGGTTATCATATAAACTTTTAAAACAAAATCAAATCACTTTTTTTGATGTGTTTGCTGGAATTTATTCATGTGTTCCATCTGAGTTTATGCACATTCTTTCTTATCAGATAAAAAGTTTATCCTAATACGTTTTTGATGCGCATTTTCAAAATGTATGTGCATCTGGTCATTTCCATTAAGCATTTTTTATGCAATATTCCAAAATGCACAAAAAATAAGTGGATGGAAACATAGCTAATGATGACCAATCATTCTGGAAGTGAGCTACTCCTTTAAGCCCTCAGATGAAAGTTTCTTACAAATAAGCGAATTTCTGTTGCACACAAGAAAATTCTTCTGTGTTTCTAAGCAGTGTATCTGAGTCATGGCTCAAGCTCTCAGAAGAAAAAAAAAATGTTACGCAAGATGTAAGTACCATGCTAGTAAGTCTCCAGATGCCTCTTGTCAAATGTAAAAGTTCACTTTGGAAAATGTTTCTCTCTCTTGCTATTTTTTTGGTTCTGTTCATGTTTGAAAAGACAAAGGGAGGTCTGTTTTGGGGAAGCTGGCTGCATTCCATGTGCAAGAGCCCATTTCACTGTGTGCTTTTAGCCTGCTGTTTATAAGTGTTTATCACATCCAGCACTCCGTTGTCCTGGAGACACCGCTGGCAAGCGCAGGTCATCCTGTCAGCACACATGTTATGAAGTCAGTAACACAGCTAGCTGTAACCCAAGATATTCTGTCGACATGCATGGGAAAATCAAGTCCTACAAATCAAAACAATCACACGTCCTATGACAAATGTTGTCAAGTGAAATATGCATGCATAATACATGCATATGTCATCTGTTTTGCACATATCCCTGGGCTATGAGCTCTTAAGAGTTCATTTCAACAATTCATGTCATTTCACCTGCCAGATCCTCTGCCTTTGGGCATGCATTGGGCGGAGAGTGAAGTTTTGTGATCATATTCTCCCCTCACCCCCTCCTCCATCTCCACCTCCACCCACCCCTTACCTCATCTCACAAACATATAAAAATCAATCAGCCTGGTCTGTGCAGCACATTCCCTCTCCCTCCAGCAAAAAAGAATCTCTCCTCCGCACCGCAGCAATGACGTCCTTCAGCAGCCGTAGTTTTGTGTCCTCTGGAGGGGGCTTCGGTGGAGGCTCTCTGCGGGGTGCTTCTCTTGGAGGCATGTCTTCCTCTTCAATGATGGGTGGAGGTAGTCGTATCAGCGCCATGCGTGCTGGCAGTGTGTATGGGGGTGCAGGAGGCCGCGGGGTCCGTATCTCCAGTGCAGCTGGCGGTGGCGGAGGAGCAGGTTATGGCTTTGGTGGAGGTGCTGGTGGCGGAGCAGGCTTTGGCTTCGGTGGTGGTGCTGGTGGTGGAGCAGGCTATGGCTTCGGTGGTGGTGCCGGAGGAGGCTTTGGAGGAGGTGATATGGACCTCAACGTTACCGTCAATGAGAAAGCAACCATGCAGAACCTGAATGACCGTCTAGCAACTTACCTGGACAAGGTGCGCTCGCTGGAGAAGGCCAACGCAGATCTCGAGCTGAAGATCAGACAGTTTCTGGAGAGCAAAACTTCCCCTGCTGCGAGAGATTACTCTGCCTATCAGGCCACGATCAAGGACCTGCAGGACAAGGTAATGCTACTGTAAAACATCTCTTGCAAAAGAAAGGTGTTGTTTTCATAGCTGCAGGATTATGGGTGTGGTCCTGTCCTCATTCTGTTTATTTTTTTGTTCAGTGGTTGCTTGTGACAAATATATGACAATATTTGAATGTGTAGTGCATGATTTATTATTTGAAAGCTATGTTAAAAAAAATGTCATGATCTCTGACAGATCCAAGATGCCACCCGTGTGAACGGAGGAGTCTACTTGGCCATTGATAATGCAAAACTGGCTGCAGACGACTTCAGGACCAAGTAAATATAAACCTACTGTGTTGAAAATCATTTTTGTGTCTTACCTTTGGGGTATAAGTTGCAACTAAACTGCTCTGTTTTGGTTCATTCAGGTATGAGAATGAGTTGACCATGCGTCAGTCTGTGGAAGCAGACATTGCAGGGCTGAAGAGACTCCTGGACGAGCTGACGCTGTCAAGATCTGACCTGGAGA
Organism: Danio jaintianensis; assembly: GCA_903798115.1. Lineage (NCBI taxonomy): Eukaryota > Metazoa > Chordata > Actinopteri > Cypriniformes > Danionidae > Danio > Danio jaintianensis. The sequence continues at coordinate 20,060,301 of CAIGQV010017532.1, read as the reverse complement.
TGCAGATAGAGGGCTTAAAGGAGGAGCTTATCTTCCTCAAGAAGAACCATGAGGAGGTAAAATCTCTCAGCTGAGAAGGTAGTCAAAAGTAAGGCACTATAATTCTCAGAAGCATGTCATCCTAAAATCCTTCTCTTTGTAGGAACTGGCAGCCATGCGCTCTCAGATGTCAGGATCAGTGAATGTAGAGGTGGATGCAGCTCCACAGGTAGATCTGAATCATGTGATGGCTGAGATCCGTGAGCAGTACGAGGGTGTTGCTGCTAAAAACCAGCGTGACCTAGAGGCCTGGTTCCAAACCAAGGTAGATAAGGGCAAATAAATTTGTGTTCTTTGAACACAACTGGAACAATTGATCCTCCAAATTGTGACCATAAGTGATGCTTGACTAATGTCTTAATGTTCTTTATTTGCAGTCAGAAACATTGACTAAGGAAGTTGCTGCCAGTACAGAGACTATTCAAGTGTCTAAAACTGAAGTCACTGAGCTCAGACGCACCCTTCAAGGCCTGGAGATTGAATTACAGTCTGAACTCAGCAAAGTAAGTATGTATGAGTGTGTTAGGAAACATCTTGAGTCAAGATGGTTTCCTTAAAACTGCAGATGAAATAAACATTCTAAACCAAACTAAGTTTGCAGGTCTTAGCTTATTCAACCTGATCCCTTGTAACCCCTTGTTTACGTGCATTTTTAAGTATCACATGAGAAACAAATTATGCAAATGCTAAATTTTGAATAAAATTGAAGATAATCATAATCAATTGACCTGATAAGAGCAGCAGTTGCATCTTAGAATGATTTAAGCTGTTTATATATCAGTGGGTTGATTAAACTTGTACAACTTCCACCAAATATGTTTATTATCTCACTCTACAGTAATAAATACCTGCCACCTCCTTTCTATTCTACAGAAAGCGTCTCTGGAGGGAACTCTTGCAGACACTGAAGCACGGTTCTCCAGGCAGCTGTTGCATCTGCAGGCTCAAGTAACAAGTCTGGAGGAGCAGATTGTTCAGCTCAGAGCCGACATGGACAGACAGGGCCAGGAGTACAAAATGCTGCTGGATATCAAGACCCGACTGGAGATGGAGATAGCAGAGTACAGAAGACTGCTGGATGGGGGAGCAACCAGGTAGGAGATGTTGGAAGATGCATATTTATATGAGTGTGCTTGCGAGAAACATACAATAACATATTCTCCTTTTCAGCATCATCAGTACCGGTGGAGGTGGTGGTGGTGGCGGCAGCAGCACCAGCAGCAGCTCTACCAAAAGCGTCACTGTGAAGACCATTGTGGAAGATATCGTGGATGGACAAGTGGTGTCAAGTAGTAAAAAATAAACACCCTAAATAAACACTACTCAATAAAATAATAAATAATAAAATCAAACACTACTCTTCACCTGTCCCACCAGTCTTCAGGCACTGCTGTTGAGAATAAAATCAGTGATGGCACAAAAACATGATTGTGGGTGTTTTTACTGTTTTACACCAGTATGCACATTCTTGATTCACATTTTGAATCTGAAAAGACATTTGTGATGCAGTACATTTGACATATATGGTTGTCACTCAACAAAGAGGAAAAAAAGCTTAAAGGAATTGTTTGCTTAAAAATGAAAATTTACTCACCAATGGTGTCTAACCTTTATGAGTTTATTTTTTCAGTTACACAAAGTTTTTCTGAAAAATGTTAAAAACGTAACCATTGACTTCTATAGTAGGAAAAACCAATACTATGGAAGCCAATGGTTACAGGTTTTCAGCATTTTTCAAAATATCTTCTTTTGTGTTCAACAGAAGTAAGAAACCTAAACAGGTTTGTGACAAGTGAAGGAAGAGTAAATGACAGAATGTTCAGTTTTGGGTGAACTTTGCCTTTTAAAATCACACATAAAAAAATCACATTAATTAATTAATCATAATCAATCAATAATCATAAATACATGAAAGGTAAAGTTTCAGTTTCTTCATTATCATACTATACATAGGTATACATACAGAAAGAATTAGTAATACATATGATGTCCTCATTTGAACTGCGGTTTTGAGAAGATTAGTCTAGATTAGTCATCAAGTTCATGAACATCCACAGTCTCGCTGCTCTCCACAATCCTCCCGTCCACAACGGTTTCCATCACTGTGATGGTTTTGGTCAGAATTTCTAAAAGCAGACAATGAGAAAATGTCTAATTAGCAGCGCACTACAATGCTTCACAGTCATATAATGCATTTAATATACCTTGTTTATCATTGTTTCACTTACTATAGATATTCACTTACTGTGGTTCTCACTGAAAAACAGATGGTGAGAGAGCTAGCGTCAGTAAAGCATTTATGAACCATGTCTTTTTTTTAAAGTCAGCATCCACTCATAATATCATGAATGAATATCGCAAGCATCACCTCTTTTCTCCATCCAGCAGTCTCCTGTATTCTGCAATCTCACGTTCCAGTCTGGTCTTTACATCCAGCAGTGTTTCATACTCTTCTTTGTTGTTAGCAATGTTAGCGTGAAATTGGCTAAGCTGGTCCTCCAGATTGGAAACAGTGGCCTGAAACCCAGCCAACTGGTTCCCATAGCGGGCCTCTGTGTCCTCTAGTTCACCATCGAGGTTTAATTTCTGTGAATACGCATTTTATATACATATATTTAGATTAATTACAATAATCATTGATTTGTAGTTTACACAGCAAAATTCGCACACAGCATTGTTTAATGTTATTTAGTGCAAAAACACATTTTTTTTTACACACTATCTCCTGTTTAAACAGTCTATCTCTTGTTCTTCCGAATGAGTAAGCAAAGGAAATTACAGCACATTTCCCCTGACTGCTGTAAAGCTGGCAAAGTTCTGGTTGGCGAAATAAAAGGGGTGAGGCTGGAGCTAACGGACAGTATAAACAGCCTGGCACAACACGTTCTGCCTAGACATGTTGCCACAGACTTGGAAACCATGCTGCATTTCTTTCTTCTCTTTTTTTTGTTTGGTTTTTTTGCAATAAAACCAATTGTGTATTTGTAAGTGTGTGCAGGTTTACCATGCTCTGATGGGTTTGCAGGTCAATCTGCAGTGTTTTTAAGGTGCTTGTCAAGTCCTTTAGCTCAGTTCTGCTGTCCTGAAGATCTTCATTATGATTGACCACCTCTTGTTGCACTGGGGCCATCTGCAGCATCAAAAATATCAAAATAATTAAAAAGCTATAATAACAAGTGCATTGAATTCCACTCACTGCAAAAAAAATAAAATGCTTTTCTTACTTAGAGTTTTTTGTCTCGTTTCTAGTCCAAATATGTAAACATTCGTAAATCAAGAAGCATTTTCTAGAAGAGTTTTTTTTCTCTTTTTTCAGAAATAATGTCAAACTGAAGTACGTTTTTCCTTAAAACAAGCAAAATAATCCACCAACAGGTAAGCAAAATAATCTTACTTCAAGGGGGAAAACTTAGATTATTTTGCTTAACCCACTGGCAGATTATTTCGCTTGTTTAAAGGAAAAACTCAATTAATTTTGATTTATTATTTCTGAAAACAAGAGATACTACAGTGCAATCCATGCTGTTGTTTACATCCGAGTATGTCTGTCATGACTGTAAATCATGGCGTGAATAAAAATGCTCTATTGTCCATTAATTGTATAACCATATGCCATTATACCTTTAGTCAAGTCTGGGCCTAAATGTATTTGACAACACAAACTTAATTAATGACCAAAATCTTCTCAATTTCATTTCAAACAAAGGCATTCACTCAGTTATTAATAGATATTGGATATCTTTACATGTTTGCATGAGTTTTTGGAATAATATATTTAGTGACATAGAATGGAAAGAGTTTAGGATTCATTGACCAAAAAATCCTCTTATCTCTATCAAAAGTATTCCTAATTGAATAATAAATGTAATGATTGTATGTCCCCCAAATGCTCTTTTTCCATTCAAACATGAAGTCATTTATTTGGTGTACTTATTGTGAAGTGCTTTGGGTTGACTTTTCCAATAATAATAAAAAAATTATATCCAAACTTTGTTATATATATATATAT
>CAIGQV010017532.1:20014537-20056243 GCA_903798115.1 Danio jaintianensis | reverse complement strand
TATATATATATATATCCCCACCCCCACTCTTTGAAAGACCCTACTCACTATAAATTTGTTATTAATTTATTGCCTTTTCTTGCTAAATTTTACATCCATAAATGTACATTTTCACAAAAAAAACATACTTTTTATTTTCAGAAAATATTTTGATACGTATGTGAACTAAGAAATTCTCATAATTTTATTGCATGTTAAGACTCTTTTTTGGGGTAAGTCTTATAAACTTACATTATATGCTGTGATTTAAGTGATGTATTTTCTTTGTAAAAGTGTTCTTTCTTTGCATAATAATAATAATAATAATAATAATAATAATAATAATAATAATAATAATAATAATAATAATAATAATTGCTAAAAAAAAGAATTTAAAAAACGGTATAACCATAGTTTTTTTTATTATTATAAACACCATGTTTAAATTATACATTGGTTCATTTGTGGTTGCCATGGTTTAACTACAAACTTTTTGTTGTAGTAGTAAAACCATCTTCTTTCCCCCAAACTAGTTGAGTGCAAGAGTTTCTGTACTAGTCATGAAAGGTACAAAGTTCACTAAATAATAATGAATTATTACAATGAGTTTAGTTTCTCGGGTTAAGATGTGTTTGTGTTTTTTTTCTTCACCTTGCTCTCATACCAGGACTCCAGCTCTTGACGGTTTTTCTGAGTCACAGTCTCATAGTGTTGTCGGATCTCATCAATGGCCTGATTCAGATCCATAGAGGGCGCTGCGTCCACAGAAACATTTACCTGGCCGCCAGTCTCAATAGTCAAGGTAATTTTCTGTAAAAGCACAAATCAGAAAGTGTGTGATCTGGCACAGACAATGAGATGGATTGTAATATGATGCAGATATGGTATAAATGCTCTATCTGTAGATTAAAATCAATTTGAAAAGCCATGGGAGTGGTGGGATGAGCTAGTCTTTTAATCCCGAACATGTTTGAACGATTTCAGAAGAGTGAAATCTAATCTTCACTTCAAGTGAGATTTTAAAGGGATAGTTCACCCAATATCTGTAAGCATTTACTCGCCCTTTACTTTTGTGAGTTTCTTTCTTCCTCAAAAGATGATATTTTGAAAAATGTTACCATTGAATTCCATAGTATTTGTTTTTCCTACTATGGAAGTCAATAGTTACAGGTTTTCATTTATCTTCAAAATATCGTTTTTTGTGTTCAACAGAAGAAAAAAAAATCATAAAGGTTTGGAACCACTTGAAGGAGAGTAAATAGTGAGTAAATTTTCATTTTTGGGTGAACAATCACTTTAAGTGAAATTTTACTTCGTCGCTATTTGTTGATTTTATATAAGAATTTCATCCGTCGAGCTTTTTATTTTTATGTGTGTGTCTAATTGTGTTTATACAAGCATGATGGATGACCTTTTGTAGGCCCATGAAGTTCAAGTGATATTACTGTTTAGTTTGAAATGATGTAATGGAACGGAAATCCCCAGCAGAGCAGCAGCAGAACCAAAGGAAAAAGGGAAAATCAAAGGAAGGAAGAAACGCTCTTAATGACCCTGTGTGTGTTTTTCTGGTGTGGAAACTCTTATCTCTGAAAAGGCCACTAACAGAATGGGCCGCTATAACCTTAACCAATCCTTTTTAGATGTTTTTATAAGGGGGAGAAAAACAGATTTTCTTTCCATCTACATTAGGTTTAGAGAAATACTCTTGTTTAAAAGTTTAGTATCATGACTTTTTAAAAGCATTTTTCTTTTACATTTTTAAGCAAAGATTGAATTACTGTATTGCTGCTTTCTATAAGAAACCTATTACAAGGTTTGTTCTGATCAAATCTTTTTTTTTTTTAATGCAGAATTGGAGAACATACACTATAAAAAATGCAGGGTTCCACACAATTCCTTCATGTTGTTCCTTCATGTTGTACCAACACAAACCGATTAAGTTAACTTAACAAATTTAAATGGATTGAACATGAAACAATTAAGTTGTCCCAAAAAACTCAAGAATTGTGTTGTTTCAGCTCATTTTAAATAAGTAGTTTGAACAAGCAGCAAAATCTTCTTTTTTTTGAGTGTATGTGGATCTTTAAAAACAAAACAAAAAATCTTTTCAACTGTTGTGAAGGAATTCTTACCCTCTTATATCAGTGCTTTAGCAGCATGCACAATCATCTAAAAGTATCAGCTTTGAAGACTGAGTGCCGCTGTTATATATGAGGTAATATTATATCTGGATGTCAGTTATACAGGCATGTAATTTTCAGAGGATTTGTCCTGTGTTCAGTGTGTACCAGGGTGTGTTTCTGTCTGTTTGTTGAAAGGCTTGTATTTGAGGAGTGCTCACATTAAGAGAAGATCCATAACTTTACTTTTGAGTTAAATGGACATTTCATAAAGTATAAACTCCCTCTGAGCAGTAATGCTAACTGCAGTGTGTTGTCTATGGGAAATAATTTGTAGTGACAAAGCAACTGGATATCACTTTTCATGAGTAGAAAGTCACAGGCCGGCCTTGTGCAACTTTGTATCCCCTTGTAGAATCTTTCATGGATCACGAAAGGTAACGTAGCAATTCAAAAACATATTATTCAAAATGGCCGCTGAAAGTAATTATGATAATTATGATAAGTAACTTGCTAAGCGCAATTCAATCATAAAACAATCCCATACAGCAAAAAATATATTTTCTAATATTTTTTTTATATAAGCAAAAAATTCTGAAATATGTTGCAAATACATTAACATTTTTTTAAATACATTTTTGCCCTTTTTTTGTATTTTTTTAAAAATATATTTTAACAATTATATTTAAAAGCATTCAAAATGTATTTGCCTACGTTTTCTAAGAAAATACTTTAACATAAATTTAAGATCCTTTAAGAAAATCTTTATTTGGAGGCTAAAATGTCTACTTTAAAGAAGCAAAAAATATATTGTCACATGTCTAGACAAAAATCTCAACTTCATTTGTAAAGTTACAAATGAAAACAGTTTGTATGTAAGTTTGTATATAAGTTACATTTATGCTACTCTGTTCTGTAAGCTATTTCTGAATACGTTTCTTCTAAATTCTAAATTATTAGTTTAAATGAAGCAACTCCTTCAGGATTCTTATATAAGCATGAGGCTCGTCAGACTGGTCGTGGTGGTGGAGTTGCATCAATCTTTAGTGATATTCTTAATGTTAATCAGAGAAACGGACTTATGTTTAACTCTTTTGAAGTATTGGCACTTAATGTTATGCTTCCGGATATTATGAAAAAACCTATATTATCTCTCGCTTTAATCACCATATATAGACCCCCAGGACCCTATGTCAATTTTCTGAAAGAGTTTTCGGATTTTATTTCTGACTTACTAGTTAAAACTGATAAAATACTAATTGTAGGAGACTTTAACATTCACATAGATGACGCTAACGATACATTAGGGCTCGCGTTTACAGATTTACTACAATCACTTGGGATAAAGCAAAACGTTGTTGGTCCAACCCATCGCTTAAAGCATACATTAGATCTAATTTTGTCTCATGGACTTGAGGTCATTGATGTAGACATTATACCACAAAGCGATGATATAACAGACCACTACCTCTTACTATATAAGCTGTGTTTACCTGAAATTAGCAGACCTGCACAGATATATCGCCCTGGTAGAACTATCGTCCCGTCCACTAAAGATGAATTCACAAAAACTTGCCTGATCTTTCTCTATTTCTAAATGCACCCGCAAACGCAAATGACCTTGATGTAGTAATCAGCAGTATGGATGCTATCTTTACTAACACACTAAATACTGTGGCACCCATCAAATTAAAAAAGGTTAGAGAGAATAAAACTACACCATGGTATAACAGTCATACTCGCGCTCTCAAAACAGCATCCCGTGCCCTAGAACGTAAGTGGAAAAAAACTAAATTAGAGGTCTTTAGAATTGCGTACAAAGATAGTATGTCCAGCTATAGGAGGGCTCTAAAATCCGCCAGGGCTGAGCACCTCCGCAAACTGATAGAAAATAATCATAACAATCCTAGATTTTTATTTAACACCGTTGCTAAATTAACAAATAATCGGTCATCTTTGGAACAAAATGTCCCACCGCAAATTAGTAGTGATGACTTCATAAATTTCTTCAGCGATAAAATAGAAGGTTTCAGACAGAAAATAGAAGATGTTAAACTTTCGGCACCGCCTTATACTTCAGATCCATTAAACATTCCGCTGAACCAAAATAATCTACAGTGCTTCAAAATCATAGAACAGGAAGAGCTAGATAAACTTATAAATGTTTCTAAACCAGCTACATGTATGTTAGACCCAATTCCAACTAAATTACTGAAAGAATTGCTACCTGTAATAGGAGAACCTCTTCTTAACCTCATCAACTCTTCTCTATCTTTAGGCCATGTTCCAAATCCTTTCAAGCTAGCTGTTATTAAGCCTATTATTAAGAAACCACAACTGGACCCCGGCAACTTAGCTAATTATAGGCCTATTTCAAATCTTCCATTTATGTCTAAAATACTAGAAAAAGTTGTTTCTGCCCAATTATGCTCCTTTCTGCAGATGAACAATGTTTTTGAAGTGTTTCAGTCAGGTTTCAGGCCTCATCACAGTACAGAAACCGCATTAGTGAAAATAACCAACGATTTACTCTTAGCTGCTGACCAAGGGTGCATCTCATTATTAGTTTTACTAGATCTCAGTGCTGCATTTGACACCATCGACCACAATATCCTCATAGATCGCTTAAATTCTACAGGTGTCCGGGGACAGGCTCTACAATGGTTTAAGTCATACTTAACTGACCGTTACCAGTTTGTTAATATAAATGGACAGCTTTCTCAGGTCAGGCCAGTACAGTATGGGGTGCCTCAAGGATCAGTTTTAGGCCCTTTGCTGTTTACAATATACATGCTACCCCTGGGGGACATTATAAGAAGACACGGGATCAGCTTTCACTGCTATGCAGATGATACTCAATTATATATTTCAACAAAACCTGATGAGACGTCTGAACTGTCTAAGCTAACTGAATGTATTAAAGATGTTAAAGACTGGATGACCAACAATTTCCTTCTCTTAAATTCAGACAAAACAGAATTATTACTTATTGGGCCTAAATCCTGTACACAGCAGATCTCACAACTCGACCTGCAATTAGAGGGACACAAAGTTAGCATTAGCTCTACTGTAAAAGATCTGGGTGTTATACTAGACAGAAATTTAACTTTTGAAAAGCATATCTCCCATGTCACAAAAACCGCCTTCTTTCATCTGAGAAATATCGCTAAGTTACGAAGTATGCTATCCATCTCAGATGCAGAAAAACTAGTTCATGCTTTCATGACTTCTAGGCTGGATTACTGTAATGCTCTGTTCGTTGTTTGCCCAGCATCCTCTATTAATAAACTTCAGTTAGTACAAAATGCAGCTGCCAGAGTTCTTACCAGGTCTAGAAAATATGATCATATCACCCCAATTTTATCTTCCTTACACTGGCTGCCTGTTAAGTTCCGTATTGATTATAAAATATTGCTTCTTACCTATAAAGCTTTAAATAATCTAACACCTGTTTATCTAACCGACCTTCTGTCTCGCTACAATCCAACCCGCTCTTTAAGATCTCAAAACTCAGGGCTGCTGGTAGTACCTAGAATAGCAAAGTCGAGTAAAGGTGGTCGAGCCTTTTCATTTATGGCTCCTAAACTCTGGAATAGCCTTCCTGATAATGTTCGAGGCTCAGACACACTCTCTCAGTTCAAAACTAGATTAAAGACCTATCTTTTTAGTAAAGCATACACTCAATGCATTGCATAACGGTATGATGCATGAATCTGCTCCACGCAGGTTTTTGCATCTCGTTTATATACACTATGAACAGCAGCTACGCTAATTATTCTCTTTATTCTCTATTTCCACCTGGGGATACTCATCCCGAGGCCCCCAGAGACTATGCAGTGCCACTAATGCAAACCAAGACCTGTGAAGAGATGACCCCAAGGTTTCCATAATCCAAGACCAGGCCGTATCCTGAGGAGCTGCTGTGGTGGTCATGGAGGAGTGGAGAGAAAAGGACTGATTCCAGTGGGACCCCAGTGAAAGACGAGTCTTCTCTGTCGTCCAGCGTTCACCAGCCTCCGGCGCCTAGACTGCAGCTCTGCACAAGACGCTTGGCCATAGGAGAAATGGTCGTGCCCTACTGAGCCTGGTTTCTCTCGAGGTTTTTTTTCCTTCACTTTCGCAAATTGGTGAAGTTCGTTCCTCGCCGCTGTCGCCACTGGCTTGCATGGTTCGGGACCTGTAGAGCTGCGCATCGATGGATTTGCTCTTCAGTGTTTGGACTCTCAGCAGTGAAAATTAAACCACACTGAACTGAACTTAAACTCTAAAAACTGAACGGACACCATTCCAATTCACTATAATCTTCTATGTGAAGCTGCTTTGACACAATCTACATTGTATAAGCGCTATAGAAATAAAGATGAATTGAATTGAATAAATCACACTCTTCTAAAATATATTTAGAAAAATGTATTTAGTATGTGAAGGTTGAAATTAATTTTATATTTAAAATATATATTTTATTGACCCTCACAGTTACAAAATATTATATATAATAGCACATACAGATGAAGTGAAAATGATTAGCCTTCCTGTAAAATTTGTATTCTTTTAAAAATATTTGCCAATTGATGTTTAACAGTGCCATTTTTTCAACACATAATAGTGTTAAAAACTAATTTCTGTCTTTGCCATGTTGACAGTATATAATATTTTCTAGTTATTTTGCGTGATTAAAGTGTGGTTTAATTAGATTAACTATGCAAGTTAGCTTAACTTGGCAAGTCTTTAGACTGTTCTGTAGCCAACTGGAGGTTAACAATATTGACCTTAAATGAAAGTTTTTTTAAGGGGGTTAACAACATTGACCTGAAATATTGCTTTCTCCGCCCAGCCAAACTATGAGAAACCTTTTTTCCAGAAGAAACAATATTATAGGTAATACTGTGCAAATTTCCTTGCTATGTTAACATCATATTTGAAAAATACTTCAAACTTCAAATACTTTAAAAGGAAGGCTAATAATTTTGCCTTCAGCTGTATATTTAAAATATATTTTAGTCAGGGAAAAAAATGAAATAATAAAAGGTAGTAGGCGAACTTGTTAGCTTTAATGTAATGGAAAGAAAGACACAAAAAATGCTTTGTTTACACACAAATTACCAGCCTTTAGTCTCAACCACATCACCAAACCACTTCGCCATGGTGATATTTACTGTATACAGTGCAGTGGAAATGTTTTCATCTTACTTGGGCTTAAATAACAGCTTTGTGTAAAACAGGAATCAATTTGTGGGTGGAATATCTGAATGACCGTGCTCATGTCCAATGCCCTAAATAGAAATCCTGTCATGGTAATATAAGTGCTAGAATTTTTTTTTTTTAAGAGTATATAATAAAACACTGTGGAACTGAACACCAGTCAAGCGAGGTCTGTCCAATTGGATAAAAAAAGAGAGAGTTTTTACAAAGATAAATAAAGCCATAAAGCCCCACTGATGTTTCTTCACAGATACAGGTTAAGATGGGAAATATGTGTGATATATCATACCTCCTTGTGGTTTTTCTTCAGTATGATGAATTCCTCGTTCAGAGCCTCAATCTGCAACTCAAGATCCGAACGACGCACGCTAAACTCATCCACGATTTTTCTCAGATTGCCAGTGTCAGCTTCAATGTCCCGACGCATGGCCAGTTCAGTCTCATACCTGAGAATGATGATGGTTCATACATTTATTTGCCAATTAATGATCAGTTAAATCAATTGCAAGACATGAATTTTCAGTTTCTCACTTTCGTTTGAAGTCATCAGCAGCCAGTTTGGCATTATCCACTTCCAGGATGAGTTTGGCATTGTCTTGGGAGATTGAGTTAAACTGCCAGGTAAAATATAAATATAATAAAAGAATATTTATTGCCTAATACAAATGATTGTACATACAATAAACATCAGGTGCCAAGGACTTGTCAGTCTTTTTGGGAGTTTACAGAAAATATGCCCCGCAACATTGAATTCCAAATGACTTGTCTTATTGCGCAATCAAGTGTCTGGCACCTAGAGACATTTTATTTTTAGAGCTGTTTTTTTTGGTGTCTGTGGAATTCAGCACAGCCACAAAACTGATAAAATCTTGTTCAGTCTGTTTCTAAACCTGTTTGCCAAGTAAAAAATATGTTCTTAATAAGCTACTAAGTTACTTTGTTCACAGTTTTATTCATACTAAGCACATAAAGCAGTAGGTATTCCATATATTGTGCTGTACTCTTAAAAAATATAGTATTAATTGGTTTTATTTTTTCTAAATGCACAAAAGAAAAATCCTTAAAATCTGAAGGGTTCTTCAGATTATAAAAATGTTATTTTAAAACCTCTCCAATGTAAGGTTCTTTGAGGAACCTTATGGCGTTGATGCTGATATACACTACCTGACATGTCTTGTCTTGTCTTGTCGTCTACGCAAATTTTAAATAAATAATAACTTGACTTAGTTGATCATTTGGTATCAGACTTGGCTTACATGAAAGGCAAAGACCTCTAGATTATGCTTACATTACCAAATTAAAATATGATCATGCCTTGATCTTTAATTATTTAATTAGGACAATAAGGTCTGACTTTGCTTGGACAAAAGTCTTGTCACTTAACAGAAATAATGTACAGTATAGAATATAAAGTCATGGTGCCATGGAAAAATAATTAATATTGTGTATGACTCCCATGAGCTTGGACGACTGCATCCATACATCTCTGCAATGACTCAAATAACTTATTTATAAAGTCATCTGGCAAAGAAAGCTTACTTGCAGGACTCCCAGAGTTCATCAAGATTCTTTGGATTCATCTTCAATGCCTCCTTCATCTTACCCCAGACATGCTCAATAATGTTCATGTCTGGTGACTGGGCTGGCCAATCCTGGAGCACCTTGACCTTCTTTGCTTTCAGGAACTTTAACATAACTGATCCCCATATCCCAGTTTGTTTTACAAGTGTGAGTGCTTCGGTTAGCCGACCCTGGCCTAGTTGGAAGAAGTGGGCCAAGGTACGGTTCTGTTGAGTTCGCCCGAGCACAAAACTGAAGAAACAATGTCACGTTTAAGGACATATTGATTGGTTTCATATTGATTTATCACTCTTTCTTAATTTTAATTAACACAATCATCATAGATTATCAAATATGCTGCACTTCAGCTGCCAACTTCAGCAAACCTTCTAATATGTGCCACTGCATCCCAAACGACTCAAAATAATGCAAACAATGTAACTAAAGCAATCTTCATTGTACTGAGTGAGAGTGCTTCTCTTCCTGTTAAACTAACCAGTCGCATCATCTATGACGTAAGCCTCCTTGGGCTCGGAAGTTAAAAATGCAGTGTGAGTGTGGGCCATCGGGGGAGACGGGACGGGGACAATTTAGCTCAGTCTCTGTAGCCGTTATATGTGCAATATCATTAACTTTTGGTACATTTGAAGGCAATATTTGGTTACAATATATATAGCATATAATTTACTACATAATAATTCAGTGTTTGCTTTGCTTGACTTTTATGGAGAGTTTGTGGAAGTGATAAAGTAAACAGTCAAAATAAAGACATTACAGAGAAAAAAATTACATGGTGCATTGAAATAATTAAAATATTAATTCTAAAGTGACGTTTTTGAATTAGCAACGACTTTTGCTGTTTAGATGGTCAGCTGCAGATGTGAATGCATGGTGGAGAAAAGTTATATAAGAACTCACCTTGTTCCTCAGGTCCTGTATGGTGTCCTGGAAGTTTGTGTGGTCGAATGTGACATCATTGTGACTATCATGCCAGTCTCTGATCTTCTGCTCCAGCTCAGCGTTGGCCTTCTCCAGTGAGTGTACCTTCTCCAAGTAGGAGGCCAGACGAGTATTCAGATTCTGCATGATGGCCTTCTTGTCAGCAGATAAGTCTAACCCATCAACCAGATTGAAGCCTCTTGGAGAAGAGTTAAGAAACCCGGCGGGGGACGAAATCCGGGTTCCCCGACCACCAGCTCCTCCATACACGCTGAGAGTTTTGGAGTTAGAAGGAAAAGACATGGTTTTGTCCTGGTCAAACTGAAACGCCAAAGTGGAAGACAAGTTAAAGACTCAAGTGCTTGGCTGTGACTTTGTCAGATTTAAAAAATCTTTAAATACCTGCCAGTCTTTGGGGGGGGGGGGGAGAGGACATTTTGTTTCCCAGGAACAAGTGGGTATGAACACTTTTCCTTTAGAACCCGAAAGGCAACATTTTTATAATCAAACTGTGACATTTCCTGCCCTGGACTGAATTATCAAGAATTCTTATCATTGCATTTCCATTTATCTGAAAACCAAATGCTTCTCTGAAACAAACACACCCAGACGTAGGACTCAGTCAAATGTCTTGTACGTCAACAAAATAGATATATTTTGTGGCCTAGAGAATCAGTAACGGATTTTTACCTGAATAACACCCACCCTCTAAGCTAACTATTTAAAACAAAGTTTTGTAAACAAACAAACAAAAATTTGTAAATCAAGTGCTTTCTTCTTCTTCTTCTTCTTCTTTTTCTTCTTCTTCTTCTTCTTCTTCTTCTTCTTCTTCTTCTTCTTATTATTATTATTATTATTATTATTATTATTATTATTATTATTAATGCTATCAGATATGGCATCTTCTTCTTGGACTTACATTCACATCTACTCTAAGTAGGTAAGTAAGTATGCAAGTAAATAATTATGTAGAAAAATTAAAAATCTTCTTTCTGAATATTTCCTGTATAATTTACAGACATAACTGGCAAAATGAGATCATAACACAATACAATGTGCAATTCAAAGCACATCTAAGCAAAAACAAAAAACATGACAGACAACCGTAGTAACGAATGTGTTGAGAATATAGAGTATAGGCTGTGTTTTTATGAACATTTTAAGAGCGTAGAGCTGTGAATGCCACATGGCATAAAAACATGGTTTTAGTTACCAGTGTCAGCTTTTATTACGATATTATGATATATCCATGATGTGACAAGTTTAATGTGAAACAAATACCTAAACAACTGACACTAGTAGGTAAACAAGTTTGTATGTCTTTAATGAGGGTGTGTGGAATGTGTTTCACACCAGAAGTTCACACTGTTCAATATGATAACAACCTATTTTTCTCCTCATGTAACAAGCTCAACGTTTTACTTTCTTCCCTGTTATTTGTGTTATTTAAAATATATGGGATGTTTATTTTTAATTCACAACATAAATTTACAATCAAAAAAGAATTGTGAGAACACTTCCTCTCTTTAAATCTGAAAATAAAACAAAACATGAAAAATGTTTTGTAAGGCGGGTTATACGTCAGAATGCTGCTTTTCCAGATTTATCATCTCATCTTGACGTATTTTTCTTAGTATCCACATTGCAAGGGCTTGAGAACATTCATATGAGAGAGTAAATATATACGATTTATATGATTGAAAAGATTAGACTTAAACATGGTGTAACCTGGGTTTGGCGCTGTAGTCTTTTGTGGAGAAAAACTGGAAAATGTAAGAAATGTACAATTCTAAAACACATGCAAAGACATTACCTGGCACTCAGCGAAGAAAACTGAGGGCATATAATACACAGATTAATAAGACACTCAACAAGAAACAGGTGTGCAACTTAATCAGTAACTATGACAACAAACAAAACTAAGGAAACAGAAACAAAGCACTGAAAAACAAAGTATGCAGCTGTCCATGACATTCATCACACAATACAATGATTTCAGATGACTTGGCTACGTTCACACTGCAGGCAAATGTAGCCCAAATCTGACTTTTATTTACTTTTGCTCACATTTCACTCTGATCTGTTTTTGTCATGACAGTGTTAACAACCCACCGCATGGAATAAAATCCTTTTAATTCTGTTTTGTGCCACTTTCATATGTGGTGTTACATCTGAAACAGATCTGATGTTTTGCAATGCAAAGTGTGAAGTGTTATGTCGAAATTCATGTGACTTTTAAATCATTTTCGATTGACATTATTCTGCACTAGCACGTACCACAGACTTCCTCTACTCATTAGTGGCTGCTCAGTGGTGTAGCGAACGGGCGCAAAGTGCAATTCATTTTTTTACCACAAAAAGTTAAGGTTGTTCATTTTGGTTATTTTCTTGAATGACTGCTGCTATGGCTGGGCGATATGGCAAAAATGCAATCTCGATAATTATTTTCCATATTGAACGATAATAATTTATATTTCGATATAAGTTGTGAATGCTTCCAGATTTAAAAGAGTATCCCAACAATGACTGAAGCCACAAAAATTAGAGGGTCCATTAAATAGCATAACATTTTCAGCTGATAAATTTTTGGTGGCCTAAAATTCGGTACATCACAACACACTTCTAGATTCCCATTGTTGCACATTTCTGCTGTGTGATTGGCTCTTATATCAATATAGAGTAAAAAAGTCCACACCTTATCATTGTTATTGACATAAATTTTATCACGAATCAATATAATTTAGTTTATCGGCCCAGCCCTAAGCCCAGCCTGCTGCTCATTAATCCTTGATGCGTTCACAACACTGGTGTTCAGAGAGATGTGCACCGCACAAATTATCATTGTTTTCAATCCCAAAACACTTATTTTAGGTTTCCTAAAATACACATTAGTACTAGCAAAACAACCATTTAACGTTTATAAAATACACAGCAGTTGTCTATATAAATGGCAATAATAATCATCTTAAACATAATATGACGACCTGCTTTATTCTGATATTGGCCAATGAGAACAGTATACTATACTATGCTATTTTTTAAAATTTATTTTACATTGCTGTTAGCCAGTTTTGGAGCTAAAAAGGACAGGTTACATTCAGTTTGTATCAGCTTCTTCAGCTGGTACACTCTTCAAACCAAAGGGTTTTTTATTGGCATTAATGGTTTCAGAACCTTTGACATATAACACTATATGTTTCAAGCCGTATTTGGGTAAAATAAGAACAAACCCAATTATTGGGTTAAAAATGACATTCGTTCAACATTTCTCATTTTGTATTCCACAAAACAAAGAAAGTAATTTTTATCTGTCTTAGTAAATTATGACATAAATCATATTAAGGTGAACTATTCTTTAAACAGGTGTCAACAGAAGAAAGCATAATAAATTTAGTTCAGCGTGAACAGGTCATACACACAGATCATTGATCATGAACCGGTGTGTATTTGAGGTGTCACAGTGATTCATTCTAGGATTTAAGGTGGATGCCACACACTGGGTGTGTTTCGATAAAATGCCTCCTCCATCAACTACGATCAAACAACTGTTCAGAAATGAATAATGAGAAACAAATGAGAGGAACCGAAAATCCAACATATAAAGCTAAAGACAAAAGAAAAAAAAAAATCCACAGAATGTGTACAGTGTATAATATTTGTAAATCGGTGTGTGTTGAAGTGGCTGATGCCACAGTAAAGGTGTATAGCCACCAGGTGATGCTATGTGACAATCATTCATTTTCGTGCATACATTCAAACACTGAACTGATAGAATGTGGCGTTGCTGGACAATCAATTTTCTGTTGTTGTTAGAATGCATTGCAAATGAGCCCTCAATGAATAAATATTTGCTGAGTCCAGATATGGTCAATTTATCCATAACTGAAATATAATAAGCTGCAAAACTTTGGCTTCTGGAGTCAAAGTTGGTATTTCACCAAAAGAGGTTTATCACATCGAATATTTTTGGTCATTGAGTCCCTTAGTTATGAAAAAAAGTATACTTAAATAATACTAAAGTAATATTGAAGTATACTGTATATAAGGTACGCCATGTAGTAAGTATTCTATACACTAGTGTACTTGTCATTGTACTAATTAATTACTACTTGGGACTAAATACACTTTTAGTTAATAAACTTATACATTTAAGTGTACTATAAGTAACATAAGTGCACAACTAGTCTGCAATTAAGTAACTTTGTACTTTAACTTCGTAACTAATTGTACTTTTAGAATACTCGTAGTAAATAATTCATTTGTGAATAAAAGGAAGTAAAGTTGTGACATGTGGCGTCTCA
Organism: Danio jaintianensis; assembly: GCA_903798115.1. Lineage (NCBI taxonomy): Eukaryota > Metazoa > Chordata > Actinopteri > Cypriniformes > Danionidae > Danio > Danio jaintianensis. Next base: position 20,042,142 of record CAIGQV010017532.1, on the reverse strand, counting down.
TGCTCAGAATTTGGACTCTACATTTATTTCAACCAAGTTCACACACAGCAGTGAACACACACCCCTACAATCCCTATTAGTGCCAGGATTTAAAGTTTGTCTGAATTAATAACCACTAGGCCATGAATCTGTAGAATTTCAGTAAACCACTAGCAGTTTTTAGCCTTAAGCCTTGTCTCTGAAACTGGGTCAGAATGAAATAATATATGAAAAATGATTTAGGCCATCCAATCAAAAGAGTAAAAACAAGTATACTTGGAATATGTAATTATATTTCTAAAGATACTGTATATCAATTAACAAGTTTAGGCCAAATACACTAAGACTAGTCTGTCAGTATGAGTCAAGTACTTAAGTGCAATATAAAGTATATTTCTGAGAAGTACTTAAAAGCAGACAGAAAGTATAGTTTTAGTTTAAGATAAGTATACTAATAGCACACTTGAATAAATTTAATAAAGGGGTGGCTATAAGAGTAGCTTTTGAAAAACTATCTGTTTAATCTTAATATTCTGCCAGAGGTGATTTGACTAGTTTGTCTTTATTCTGACATGCTTTTACATATGGAGAGAAACACACCCTAAGGGTTGTAATTTCCTTTATTATGAAAACAGCTCTGCTAGCTGAACACCTGAAAGTAAAAGTGCAACTGGAATATATATATATTTTTTATAAATATTGAATAAACTATAGTAAATTAAAGTATAAGGTCTATATTTAGGGGTGGATACCATGTGTTATAAATGAGACATGCACTAATGCACATTGTTTTTTAAATGTATTTCTTTTAGTTTTTTACTTATTGAAAAACATTAACACGTGTATAGATGAATATGATTTGTTTTTATTTAAACGTATTTTAAAATGTTTGTGTAGACTGCCATTAAAAAGTTTGAGGTATGTGATTGCATGAAATTGATCAAAATTCTTTTTAAAATAAATGATGTTAATTATAGGTGACATGGTGGCTCGGTGGTTAACACTTTTGCCTCGCAGCAAGAAGGTCGCTGGTTTGAGTCCCAGTTGGGGCAGTTGGCGTTTCTGTGTAGATTTTGCATGTTCTCCCCGTGTTCGCGTGGGTTTCCTTCGGGTGCTCCGGTTTCCCCCACAGTCCAAAGACATGCGCTATAGGTGAACTGAATAAACTAAATTGGCTGTAGAGTGTGTGTGTTTGTGAATGAGAGTGTGTATGGGTGTTTCCCAGTACTGGGTTGCGGCTGGAAGGGCATCCGCTGCGTAAAACATATGTTGGAATAGTTGGCGGTTCATTCCGCTGTGGCGACCGCTAATGAATGAATTATTAAAGAAATATAACATGAAGAAGCAAAACTTTATTAGTTACAAATATTTATTCAGCAGTAAATTGGTATATTCAAATATTTCCAAAGTATCACTAAACCTGAAGACTAGAGTTTAAGACTAAAGACTGAAAACTGAAGACCTCAGCTTTGCTATCAAAGGAATAAACTACATTTGAATGAGTTAAAAAAAAAATCTAAATATACTTTTTAAACAGAATATTGCTGTTTCACTGCTTTTTCATAAAATAAACGCATTGATGTACAAAAGCAACTTTTTTCAAAAGCATTAAAACAATCATACAGACATCAATCTGTTTTACAGTTTTGGCTTCTATTGGTACTAATTTAGAACAAATAAAAGGCATTAACCACAGCAAAATAAAGAGACAATGCAACTGTCTGTCTCCCCAGGGGATGTACTAGTTTGTCAGCCAAAAGGATATAGCTATAAAAAGTCTCTCTCACAACAAAAATAAAAAAACACAGAGCATGTGCACTAGGCTACTACAGTAAGTGCTGCCAGCTAGAGAACAAGACAACCTTTGTCTTTTCAAATCACACTCCCATCAGTAGTCACACCTTTCACAACAGGTGATAACATGGTTGCAGGTGAAAGTCATCAGACGTTTGGCATCGTGAGAACGGTACACAGTATCTGTCTGCATGCCAGCCATCCCTGATGCAATATGACATATGACAGAAACTTGTAAAGCCAGGAATCTGACATATCCTGAATGAAACAATAGGAGGGGACTGTTGCAGATAGAAGAAAATCAGATGTTACACACCTAGCAAAAATCCACGAGCTAATGTTTACACTTTACCCTGTTGTCATGGCATTAGTGTGTGAATGGGAGATGATTACACACACACAGACAAGTTCAAGCCACGGTCTCTGAGGACAACATGGGTGTTAACATCCACTTTATGACTGCTATTCAATCGTGTGATGCTCGCACAAGCACTGAGGGGTGTTACACAGCTAATGGAGGGAGTTATCTGAAAACAACATTGTTGAAAATGAAAGCCTAAAGGATGCTTATTATGTGACATTCAAGGTTTGAGATGAACCTTTCTTAAATTGTGTAACTAGTTATTCTGAACAGGCCAAAATGAAAATATCATAAACAATGTATATGAATACATGTCAGGATCAAAAATTATTCCAAGACCCAGGAAGATTAATTTTCAAAGATTTAATGTTCTTGCGGCAAGGGAACAATACTGAAGGAACAAAAGAGGTTCCATTCTGGTTGCTTTAGGGGCAGTCCTTTGAAGCCAGTTTTTATGCAGGCATACAAACATATGATGAAGCATTGTCTTTAATCACTAGTCTAAACAGTTTGTTTGGTAGAATCCTATTGATCATATACTCAACTGTCAGCACAATATTGCTGCAACTGGCACATTTCAACCATTCAACTGATTGAAAACTGTGATTATATCAAGAAGCACATACATTTATAACATTAACTTTGGGTCCCTTTAAAAGTATACACATATAAAAACAATATAAATAGAATATATGGAAATTAATAAAAAAACATTTTTCTAACAATACACCAATCAGACATAACATTATAGCCTCCTAATAACCAGTACAACCTTTGGTCCACAAAACAGCAATAATAAAGCAAGTCATTGTTTTTTTGTGAGGTGGCAATAGGTCTTATCTAGTACTGTAATATCAACATCAGGAGCTCTGGTTTCCATACATTGCAGAGTGGTGGTGCAGTGTGAACCTGCTTTTTCAAAAATGTGGTGCAGTGTGAACCTGCTTTTCCAAAAATGTTTGACTGGGTTCATGTCAGGTGAATTTGGAGGGCAAGGTATTAACGGAAATTCATCTGCATATTACTTGAACCATTCTTTAGTATCTGTTACATCTGTTGGGATACCATGGGCTTGTTATGCCCAACAGTGTGTCCAGGTGCCAGAGCATCTGTTGGCACCAGGAATCTTGATTCGTCAGACCAGGCCACTTTTATCCTATCGACAGTCCAATCCTGATTTACTTGGGTCCATTTTATGCAATGTTGACAATGGCATATATTTACAATGAGGACACAAATGGGTCATTGTCTACACAGGCTTTTGTGCAGAAGTCTGTGATGAAGTGTCTGTGACATATTGCCTTAATCACCACTGTTGTAGCTGCTGGTGATGTGTTGCACTGTGGCCCTGCAGACACTGTGAACAATGCTCAACATTCTCCTATTTCCTTTTGGCGTCAGTGAGCTGTGGATGACTGTGGCCATTTGATCCTATTTTCAAGTATTGAACCTCCATTGGATGCTGCAACCAAATATGATTTTTCCTCCAAACACCAGCAAGGCTCACCCATCTGATTCTGTGTGCATTGAACTCCTGTTGGATGCTGCGAGAACCTCCCGGTTGAGCACATATTTTCATATTTAACAAAAATACACATATTTACATAATTACATATTTAGCACATATTTAACAAACCAGGGGCACATACTTGTCTGATGCTGTGTTTATTGAACTGACATGTAATAATGCAATTATGATTTTCTAAAGCAAACCGTTTTTACCATAATTACAATATTCTGACTTGTAAAACTAGTAAAACATTTACAACCTCCCACAACTCATAATTACAACTTTTAGCAAATTTTTAGAGTCATATAAAAAAAAATATATAATAACTATATAATACTGATTGTACAGTAATCATGATATGGCATTCAGCTGTAGTTTTACAGTTGGAAAAGAAACAGAGGAGACAAAAAAAGAACTACAGCATCTACTTAAGACACCAAAAAAGAAGCCCGCACCGATAAATGTATTTGAGAGGGGATCAAAAAATATTTGCAAATCTTAAATGAGATGGTCTTATTGATAATAACTTTTATATAGAGAAAGTGCAAACACTAAAAAAGCAAGTATCCTTCTACTGTGCATGTGTGTCAAATGGAGTATAGTTTGGAAGATTTGTGCATTCAGCCGTGAAGTGAGTGAAAACGTATACTTTGGGTATGACAGTGGGCTTCTTAGTACAGATATCTGTTAACAAATGTATTTTTTTTCTGTGACTGGAAGTATGTGACTAAGTTTTTATTGTTGTTGTTTGTTTTTAGATTAAGAATGTAGATTTTGTTGTTGTTTGTGATTAATGATTCTGTAGCTTAAAGATATATCAATCCATGCTTATCTGCATCAAAAACATATGCAAAACACAAAATTAATTAACAATACTACCACTAAAAATATCCTTTATATAGTAAAAATGTTATATACTTTACATAAAGCATGATTTTTCATTATGCACACTTACGTTCCTGAAAGGAAAACTGAGGTAACAGAAATGAGGGAGTAACACATCATATTTCCTGGCATTCATTGGCGCCATGTGTTGTTGATTGTTCTGGCCAGCAATAGATCTTTTGTATCTTGTTTTTGTTTTGTTTTTTGTTTCCAAAAATAAATATCAATAGGTCAGTAAACATTTGGTTGTATTTGAAGTTTATTTAACTTCACCCCTTTTAATGATAAAAGAAGTATAAAAAATAAGAATAAGAATAAAAACTGCTAAATATATGTTATAAAGTTTATATGAACCACAAAGATATATGTTTAGCCCAGTGAATCTTTCTAGGTGCAGATGTACTGTACAAGTGGTTTTGAACACAAAAGGAATGATCCAGGAGGCCAAATAAACTGAAGGCATAACAGAGATGAATGCATAACATTAAGAATGCAATGTTCTCATGGGCTTTTGCAGAAAGATAAACACCTAAACCATGCATACTGTAATCTGCTGTTGATACCAAACTATTATTAATATGGATTTAAGGCTTGTCTTTTCTTTCTAAATCTTACCTACCTATTTAACAGGACTTTCTTTTCTTTTTTTGAAAGAAAGCAAGGGAGCGCATTCTCAAAAAAAAGCATCATTCAAATGGCAACTGAAAATCCATCTCTTCCACGAGCACTTGAGTACTTCAGAAAATAAAATAAGTAAATAAATAAATTTAAAAATCCTTTCTCCCTCCTTACTCTAGCACTTATTTCACTAAGCCTTTGTGTAAGTAGCACTTCTTGTGTGTATTGCCTCTTTATGTTGAATTGCTTAAAGCCTCCTCATTTGGACAAAAGCATCTGCTAAATGACTAAATGTAAATGTAAAAAAGAAGTTGATATTGAGAAAAGTACAAAAATTAAAACTGTACAAGTACCACATTTTTAAAAATGCAACCGTAATCAAAGTACTGGATAAACATCCAAACTGACAAGATTTTTCTTCAAGTTAAGTAGTGGTGGTAACTAGCCCATTTGATTACTTTCTGTTGACTAACTGTGAAACACAGTTAAATGAAGCACACCAAGATGGACATTTTGACATGTTTTGTGTGTATTTGTCCATTTAAGTAGCCTATATGTTGTGTTTTTGCAGACAGAACCCACATACAGAACAGCTAGAACTGCCAAATATCAGACAACAGGGCTGAAAAATGAAAACTACAATAAAATACATACTGAACAGTTTTTCAAACAAACAGTAAAAAAACCTAACAATACACTTTACTTGATTTGACTTGACTTGACTTGGAATGGCAGAGAACTCAAAATGAATCAGCTTGGCACAGATCACAGTGGGAGAATAAAACCAGACACAAAACGAAGGACAGGTGGGGCCAATTAACTAATAATCATGTGGGGTTAGGACAAGAGACAGGAAAGTACATGGCACACACAACAAAAACAAAGCCAACTGTGGGGATCTGAACACCTACTCTGTACTGGCAGCAAAAGACACTGTAACAAAACGAGACAAGACAGTGCACAGCCAGAGCACACTCAAAACCACACACTCAAACAAGTACAGTACAATACACAGGTGTAAAGGTTCTGCCACATAAAAATGAACAAAACCAAAATAGCGGCCTCTTACAAAAATGTCTTGTGATATCCATTTGATAAAACATTAAAAGTACCACATAAAACTATAATGATAATTGAGTAGTACTCTGTTGTTATTGTTGTTGTTGTTTTGTTTTTTTACCACAAGATTGTGTTGTACGGTATGTAATATTCCTTTAATATTCTTGCGATAATATATGGTTGTGTAATGTACAGTAAGGGGTGCAAAAACAGAACTGAGGATCCAAATACAGTTTTTATTAAAAGTAGCATAGTCTAAACAGGTGGTCCAACAAACATGAATGTCTGCGAAACTGACTTTTCGACAGTGTGGAGATCTGTTTTGAAACACTGCTCCTAAGCGTGATTCGAAACACACAAATCACATTACTAAAGTGATTCAAAGCATCTAGGCATTTCACAATCCTTTTGAGATGTGGCATACATTGATTGACAGGGTCAGGAACAAACCACAGAATTGCTCATAGCCTAGTGTTCACAGACATATAGTGCAGTGGCGCTTTGGACGTCCTCTGTTCGAATCCTGGCTTGTGAAACGTTCCTTGAAAAATCTTAAAGCAAAATGTCAGCATAGGCTCATAGGCTCATTCCCTATATATATTTCTGGAGATACATATGGCTGCATTTAATCTTTAAAACGAACACTACGGGGCGGTATGACGTCGTCCCTTTTCACACTTACCGCCAGTTGACCGCCATGACGGGGGTTCCAGAAAGCAGGTAAGACAAAAACAAAAGCCAAAAAATAAAATAAACAAGTAAATAACAGGGTGAGAATGTGGTAAAATCTGAAAACATGGTAAAAATCAGGCTGCCACAACGGCTTTTCTTTTTCTGGATTGCTTTTGAAAACACTGTCGGTTGGGTTTAGGGAAGTGGGTGGGTGGGTCAATCGGTGCTTTTGAAAACACTATTGGTTAGGTTTAGGGAAGGTTGGGTTTAGGGAAGGAGGAGGGTGGGTTAGTCAATCAGTCCGTCAGTCATTCAGTCGACAGCGGCCACTGGTGGATTTAAGCAAGAAGAACAGGTGCAAATGACATTCCCGAGAGAAATTTGAGATCTCAAAAAGTGTACACTGTTGCCTTTGGTGGATTTGTGAAAACCAAAACTGCAAAAAAACGTAGCTCCTGGGACGTATTTGGCGCTCTCCCGAAATGTATATAGTGGTACATTTTCATAATGAGCCTGGGTGGCAAAATGTATACGTACAAAAATTCAGACATTGAAATTTGATGTCTTTTATTAATGTAAATTTTTCATGACCAAAATAACATAGAGTTCATTTAGATGTTACAGCAATTTACAAGAACAGAGCAATTATAACACATATTGAAAATGACTATAATTGCTTCAACCTGGATTCAACCTCAAAGTAACTGCATTCCAGTCAGGAACACTATTCCACTCCCCTAAATCACATGAGGACTTGTTTATACAACATGGGTTATAATTCCTCAATTCACTTCACCGTTTTTGTGTTAAAGATGTTTCTGAAAAATACTTGAAAATAACCACTAAGTTTTATAGAGAAGGATGTCAAAATGTTTCAAAGTCTTGACACATTTGCTTCAACTGTTTCAATGTTTCACGAAGCCTTGCTCCCCACACCATTAACAAACAGGCATAATGAAACATTTGTAAAAATGAAAAGGAGTAATATTAGTTAGTCTCTTGTTGCCCACATTGGAACAAACAATATAAGCCTTGACATTTAATAAAAGAACATATATTATGCAGATATATGTTAAGCTAAGTGCATTTGGTAATTATACTTTCAAATTTTAATGTTTGCAGTGTGTTTGAAATAGCCCATTTTAATCCATGTTTTTCATGAGTATTTGTTGCATTTACAAGGTTTTGTCCAGGAGGTGTCCCAGCAGGTGTCCTGTCGTGTGGTGTTTTGAATGCTTTGATTGGTTCACTTGTTTCGAAGCTATGAAAAGCTTTGTTTCTTCCCTCACTACCAAGAAGAAAACAAGGCAGGGCAAAAAAGAACACATAAACGCTTAAAAATGTCAGCCGAGGCAAAACAAGAGTGATGCTGTATCCGAAATCGCCCCTATACCCTCATTCGCTATTCCTTACTTTAGTCCACTAATATAGTCTACTTGAATGAGTGAATGAATTGAGAGAGCGAATTCGAGCACTCTCCCGCAAGGGATGCTGTTTTGTTTGTGCTTTGCTGTTTGATAAATCCCTTCCTAGATTTTCAACTTCCTCATCAGACCCTGTGATAGATATTCAACACTTAGCGAACTGTCTATTAGTAATGAAACAAAGACTTTTTATTTCTGTCATGTATACAAAAGTTACTTTAATTAAAAAATTTATTATTTTTTTAACTGGGCTGCACGGTGGCACAGTGGGTAGCACGTTCACCTCACAGCAAGAAGGTCGCTGGTTTGAGCCTCGGCTGGGTCAGTTGGCGTTTCTGTGTGGAGTTTGCGTGGGTTTCCTCCGGGTACTCCGGTTTCCCCCACAAGTCCAAAGACATGTGGTATAGGTGAATTGGGTAGGCTAAATTGTCCGTAGTGTATGAGTGTGTATGGATGTTTCCCAGTGATGGGTTGCAGCTCGAAGGGCATCCGCTGCGTAAAACATATGCTGGACAAGTTGCCGGTTCATTCCGCTGTGGCGACCCCAGATTAATAAAGGGACTAAGCTGAAAAGAAAATGAATGAATTATTTTTTAACTATACACAGATAGGATTTTGTTTTAGATGGTCAGATGTGGAAATTCATTCGGTGGACAAAATCACATAGTGCATTATGGGGATTTTCTAGTTGCTGAGTTTACATGGGTTGTAGACTCGTTATTACTGTGCATTATGTGCAAATTTCTGATACAAACTGACTGTGAGTATTGCTTAATTAGTCCAGATGATAAGGAACAGGTGGAACTGATCAGTGCAGTTGTTTGTGGGAAATGGAGCTTAGGTAAATAGCTATGGACCAGCGGAGCTCCTAGGCACTCCAGCTGGTGATCATAACAGGTATTACTGTCACATTTCTGTAGTAAATACCACAATTTTGTTGAACTGTATGCAATAAATACCACACAAAAACAACATAAAAACACATATGACATCTAATGATAAATTCTTTTGATAATGTACAACAGAAAGGGCTGTAGTCAGGGGTGTAGCGGACATTTTAAAAGTGTGGGGGGGGGGATCCAAAAGTTTACATTTATAGACCATTTCAATGTGGCGATGTCACTGGCCCTTAAACATTTCCTGCTTGTCACCAAACTATTTAAGAACAGTAACAAAAGGCAATTTAATAATACCATAATATTAAAACGGCTGCCATAACATTATTTATCAATATGTGGACCTTTTTGGATTCTTGGAAGCTATAGAAATTCAAAATGTAATACAGGAAATACATTAGGACCATTGTTATTGTTTACATCCCTCAAAATGGTCTATATAATTATTAATCACCTGTTTCTAAATGGTCTGTCTTTAAAAGTGAGGGGGACGTATCCCCGCCGTCCCCCCTGGTTGCTACGCCCCTGGCTGTAGTAATACTATCATATTGTTGCAATATAACAGGATTACCACAGGACATTTGTATGGAGAACTACTTGTCTGTGTTGCATTTCTCAGATAATGTACATGAGGCAGTTCGCGGAACAGCGTCTCTTTATTATTATCAAACAAGTTGTCAGCAAAGTAAAATGATTAGACTGATTTGGAGGTTAGATTCTTGGTGCATGGTTTTAAAGGATAGCTACAGATTGCAACACCATAATAGCTGGAAGCCAGTATAAAATCTTTTTTGAAAAAAAATTGCCAAGCTGTAGTCATATCATGCGTACTGTGCACATGCCAGACCTACTCTCCCATTTCTGTTCAAATAAAAAATGTATTTTATATTTAATACATGTAGTAGAAAAGAATCACATATAAGATTTATGATTTGCCAGTGCATTTAAGCCTGTGCATGTGTATAACGTCATATTTGTTTTTTATATACTGTTACACAGAAATAAGAGTCACTTTTCTAAATGATTCTAATAATAGAAACCTGTTTGTACCTCATTACCTAGTTGTTTGGCACTTAAGTAGATTATACATTATAGCATGATGCATACTATTAATCATAGATCAACCTATATTGAACTAGAGTAGCAAGAATACATAACCCATAGACTTACATAATACATAAATAATAGACAGACTTCAATAGTGATAGAACAGCAGGCCACTAAAGATGTGACTTTTGAGTGTTTTTTTATTTCCTCCTTTTTAAATGAAAAGGTATTGAAATAATCCATAGAAAGGCAGGGTAGCACTTTATTTTAGGGTGTCCTTGTTATATATTTTACATGTATTTACTGTAGTAATTACAATTAATTATGTATAATTACATGCAAATAACTCTAAACCTAACCTGCATTCCAACCCTAACCACATGGCAAGTACATTCATTAATAATTTTCCTTTGGCTTAGTCCCTAATTTATCAGGGGTATTTATCAGCATATGTTTTACGCAGCGCATGCTCTTCCAGCCGCAACCCAGTACAGCAAAACACCCATACACTACGGCCAATTTAGTTTATTCAATTCATCTTTACCGCATGTCTTTGGACTGTGGGGGAAACCAGAGCACCCGGAGGAAACCCACATAAACACAGGAGAACATGCATACTCCACACAGAATTGACAACTGGCCGAGACTTGAACCAGCAACCACTGAGCCACCGTGCCGCCCTGCAAGTACATTCATTCATTTATTTTCTTTTCGGCTTAGTCCCTTTATTAATCAGGGGTCACCACAGCGGAATGATTTGACAATGAAATGCCAACTGACCCAGCCGAGGCTCGAACCAGCGACCTTCTTGCTGTGAGGCGACAGCGCTACCCACTGCGCCACCGTGCCGCCCCTGCAAGTACATGTAATTTCCTTTAATATTATTAGTAGTAGATAAATCAATAGTTACACTGTAACAAGGACACAAAATAAAGTGTAACCAAATGTAATTATTTGGTCTGAGGTACTGTTCTCACAGTATATTTAACATTTGTGCAGAATTAGTGCCTGTATTCATTCTAATAGCACCTCAACTTTCACTATGCTGTAAACTATTACTTAATATGTAATAAGAACAATAACAGCTCAGATAAAATAATAGATAAAATAAGTTGGTTACAATAGGTGTCTGTACTCAGTGCACTATAACCATTACCATACCTGAGTTAAAGCTGGTGCTCGCCTGGACAGAACATCCAATTTTATTCATTTTTATGAGTAATGACAGCTATCAACTCTCCCACAAACTTTCAAAGACTAGCTCATACAGCAGAGAGAAAGAGAGAGAGGAGAGGTGGAGTTCTGTTTATACAGTGAGTCATGAATGTAAGTCACCCAGACTAATGCCTTCACAACAGACAGACAGAAAAGAACAGAACAAGCAAATCTGAAGTCATGCAGATGCATGCTCATAGTAAACGCTTAAAAATGTGTTTTATTATAGCTTAAAATAATTGAGGCTGTTGTCCAGTTGCAGCTTGTAGTGAAACTTACTTATGTCCTAGTGGGCACCTTGATGTCAGAACAACATCTCACATTTTGTATCACTACCATGCATGTAAACGACCTTGATGTCAAAACGACATCAGATTGACATCTAACATTATCTGTCTCGATAATCTGTTACAGGACAGTACTGTAATTGATTTCTGACGCCAATGTTAGATGTCAATTTGATGTCGTTTTGACATCAAGGTAGTTTACATGCATTGTAGGGATACAAAATCCAGTGCAAAATTGGAATTTCGAATGGAAGTTTTCAGGTGAATAAAAACCTTATTATAATTTTATATGATGACCCAAAATACTTTTTGGGTCATTATTTTAGTGGTCAAAATTGCATCAATTTGTGGATGTCAAATGGATGTCAAGGTTTGACATCAAATCGATTTGCATTTTTTTACATGTTTTTTTATGTTGTTTTGACATCAAGGCGCCCAGTGGGATAGTTTACTGCAATACTTGATTCTGATTAATCAACAGCAGTCAGATATGTCTATATAATGACCCTTTAGATTGAACAATGTGAGTGCCAGTACATTTTATTTACATTTTTCCCTGTTTCAGGGTTTATTTTATGATAACATGCAATTTAGTTTGTTGTAACAAAGTTTCAAAACATCTGATGCTGGGAACAGAAATTTTACACCATTGTTCATCAGTGAGGTTTCCAAGTTGAAGCAAAGTTAAGAGGGTGGTGGTGAAATGGTAAGATGATGTCACATCCCCCCCCTCAGGGAGCCGACAATCAAGACAAATCCTCTGCAAACATCAGCAGACACATGCTAATACGGTTTAACACCACCACCCATGCCACCTAAATAGGATAAATCTAACCAAATAACAGACTTCAACATCAAGTGCATGTTTATAAAAAGGCTGCTAAATTACAAACCTTAAAACAAACACAAATCTTTGAAGCTCCCGGCCTGTTGCTGCTCAGTGCTCATACCAGTGAATGCAATCCATTCATTACTTGTGCTTGCTTAGACAAGCATAGCGATGACCAAATAACAATTTGATCACCTTAGCAACACCCTGGGAACCAAACAAATCATAGAACTTTGCCAGAAACATTTTACACAGGCAATCAGGAATCATTATTTGTTCAGACTCATTCTTTATGTATATGACATATATAAACTATAGCCTCAAAAACAAGTGTGTTAATGTGTTAACAAGTGTGTTAACAGTTAACACTGCACAACATAAATAAGCTCTACCTAATCCTTGTATGGGGCGTCACGGTGGCGCAGTGGGTAGCACGATCGCCTCACAGCAAGAAGGTCGCTGGTTCGAGCCTCGGCTGGATCAGTTGTCATTTCTGTGTGGAGTTTGCATGTTCTCCCCGTGATCACGTGGGTTTCCTCCGGGTGCTCCGGTTTCCCCCACAGTCCAAAGACATGTGGTATAGGTGAATTGGGTAAAGCTAAATTGACCGTAGTGTATGTGTGTGAATGAGTGTGTATGGATGTTTCCCAGTGATGGGTTGCAGCTGGAAGGGCATCCGCTGCATAAAACATATGCTGGATAAGTTGGCGGTTCATTCCATATTCTAAAAAAGTGTTTTAATTAATTCATTAATTAATTTAATAATAGATTTAATTTTATTTTGGCATAAGGTTAAAAAAGGCCAGTGAGATATTAAAGGTGGAAAATGTACATAAAAAAGAACAAAATTATTAAAAGCAAAACCTTACTTAAGCCTACTACTGCACATGATTTTATCTAATTAATTTGTTGGTTGTACAACCAACAAAGCAATGTAGGGCAACAAACATGCAACAAAAACTGTATAGAAGAAGAATTCATTTAGTTCATTTAAATGTGTGTTTTGAAATGAATATACAAGATATTTTAATAAGAAAACAACAGAACAAATGTTTTATTAGTTTCAAATGGTGACTTTCTATCTCACAGCTGCAGCCTGCAAACAAATATTTGTGAATTTGTTATGTTTGGTTTTTCCTTACTGCTTGATCAAAAATAAAGACTGATTTTAAAACTTTTCTGTGTCCTCTCATTACTGGTTATGCATCTTTGTTCTGTTCCAAACTGACAAAGGGAGGAAAATTGGCACACATCCACAGACACACAAACACATGTGTGTGTGTGTGTGTGTGTGTGTGTGTGTGTCAGAGTGCCTTCAACCTTACTGCACTCTCTTCATTGAAATCTCAAGAGTGACAACATTGCAGGAGTTCATAGAGACACAGAGACATTCTTTTGGAGTTTCCTCACTAGGGTGGAAACTGAACCCTGGTCCTGGAGTCTCAACATTGCTGAAGGTTGCAGAAGGGTCTGGCACACACCCTCACTCCCCCCTCCCGTCCACAAAGAGCAGGACCCGCCCCCAAGCAACATCTCTATAAGAGAGCCAAGTGGAGCTCGAAGGCACCAATCCTCTTCAGGACAACAGCATTCATCTACCATGTCGATCTCTATCCAAACGAGATCCTCCAAAGGTCCCAAGAGCATGACCTCAGGGTCCATAATCACCAAGACTCTGAGGAGCTCCACAGCCTTTCCTCAAAAAGCCCACAGCGTGTATGGAGGCAGTTTTGGAGGAAGCACTCGCATCTCTACCACCAGAATTGGAGGCGGTGGAGGATATGGTTTTGGTGGAGGACATGGTGGAGGATATGGAGGAGGATTTGGAGGAGGATATGGTGGAGGATTCAGCTCTGGACTCGTCCTTGGAGGGGATGGTGACCACGTCCAGCTGAATGAGAAGGCCACCATGCAAAACCTGAATGACCGTCTGGCGTCCTACCTGGATAAGGTGCGCTCCCTAGAGGCTGCCAATGCCACTCTGGAGAGGCAGATCCGTGAGTACTATGAGAAGAAGGGGCCAGTCGCACAGAGGGACTACAGCCAATACTGGAACACCATCAAGGACCTGAAGGACAAGGTACAGTGATGTCTGAATGAATAGGATGCAAGATTAACAAATCAAGTGCTCTAGTTGCTAAATAATAGATTGCAGATTATATACCCCTTGAGAATCTGTGCAACACCACACATACTGTTCTCATATAAAAGATAGTTACAAAAGATACAAATTCTGACAGACTTGGCATACAACAGTACAGTTTAAAAACACTGTGCCCCATTCCTCACAGTTATGTCAATGCTTTTTTATTACAGATCAAAAATGCTACCATCCACAACGCCAACATCCTCCTGCAGATTGACAACTCTAAACTGGCTGCTGATGACTTCAGGATAAAGTAAGTTCTCTTTAATAATATTTGTCTTTAACCAAATGGTATCTTTAAAGTCGACATGAAACGGAAGTTAGGATTGTACTTTTTTCCCATATCATGACGTACATCCAATTGAAATGCTCCTGAAATGAGAAAAAAAGTAGGGTGGTGCATGATTTTGTCCTTTGGGAACCGACTGAATTGTTGGAAGAAGGGCTTTGCTATCAAAATGGATTACTATTGAATGAACGAAAGCAGGGCAGAAATTAAACATACACTGATAACCCTGCCCTAAAAACATTACATGTAACTAGAAGTGAAGAAAAGTCATTTCGAGGGGGGAGGGAAGGATATGGTATTCGATAAACTATTATCAGGGCAAATGATTGTTTAGAACAAGCACTACTAAATACATATAAAAATAAGAAGAGCAAATTTTGATATCATGTCGACATTAAGAGATCAAACTGGTATAAAAAACATGATCCTCTTCCTGCCTCTTCTCCACCAATCAGATTCGAGCATGAGTTGGTAATGCGCCAATCTGTGGAGGCTGACATCGCCAACCTGCGGCGCTTGCTGGATCAGACAACACTGACAAAGGCCGACCTGGAGATGCAGATCGAGGGTATGCAAGATGAACTGGCATTTATGAAGAAGAACCACCAGGAGGTTTGTAGTGACAGCTTGCTGTATGTGGAAGTTTTTTGGGGGGCCTTTGGCTACTGATGCTTAACTTTTGTGGGTTTACAGGACTTGGCTGCACTGAGGTCTCAGCTGACAGGCACAGTGAATGTCGAGGTCGATGCTGCTCCTCAGCAAGATCTAAACAAGGTTCTGGAGGAGATTCGTGCTCATTACGAGAACATCATTCAGAAACAGCGCAGGGAACAGGAAGACTGGTTCAAAGACAAGGTTGGGCCTCTTCTGGATATGCTGTAAATTTAAGCTAAAACATGAGATATGCACTTACTCATTCTGTGTATTTCTGCCTTATTTTTAGTCGGCAGGTTTGAACAAAGAAGTGGCGATCAGCACAGAGACCATACAAACAACGAAGACACAAATCACAGATCTACGACGCACCTTGCAAGGCCTGGAGATCGAACTACAGTCTCAACTTAGCATGGTGAGGCAATAATGGAATGCAGGAAGTGTATGGGGGAGAGAGAGAGATTACATTATCTAAACTAAAAGCAGGAAAGGTTTACATAAGAATTTAAGGAAACATGCCAAGAAGAGGACACAGTAAGGGAGGCAAAGATGTATAAAAAACAGATGGAGAGGAGGGTGAAATATGTCAAGAATCCTTTGTTTGTTAAAGTCCTCCAAATCCTAGGATATTGGAAAAAGTGCTCTAAAAGTAATTGTGGCCTTTTCTGATAACCAGCATGTATAAAGGGATAGTTCACCCAAAAATTACAGTAATAACATTATTTACATATACAATATCATTTATAGTGACTTACTTCTGCATGTTTCTTTACTCAAACAGAAAGCAGCACTGGAGAACTCACTGGGAGACACAGAGGCTAGGTACAGCGCTATGCTAGCAGGCTACCAGAACCAAATCAACATGCTGGAAGCAGAGTTGGCTCAGTTGAGAGCTAGCATTGAGCAGCAGGCATGCGATTACACCCTGTTGCTGGACATCAAGACTCGTCTGGAGCAGGAGATCGCAACCTACAGGAGCCTCCTGGAAAATCAGGACATTAAGTAAGTTTTTGTCAAAAGCAGTGGTTCATGGATTACATTACAAAAATCTCACCATGGAATTGCCTCACTAATGCATTTATTTATTTTTTTCTTCTTCCAGGACTCAAGTACCAGGTGATGAAAATTTCTCTTTATACACACATGTTGTCTGATGAACAGTTTTAGGTACTGCAGTGAATTATGCATTGCTGAATCTCTGTGTCTCTCTGCTTTCAGGTGGAACTGTCACCATCACCACCACCACCACAGGTGGAACATCAGTCCAGCAGACGCAGCGTTCCTTCTAAAGGCTAAACGAAATGCTGAAAGCCATGCTTTATGAGACAAAACACATAGATTTGGTTCTGAATGTGTACTGAAAGTATTATTTAGAATAAGTGGGAAAAGTGTTACTGAAAGTAAAACAGATGTATCTCTTTGAATTTTGTATGTGTGATAAAACCTGTCTCCGAAAATAAAGCTGCTGTCAAGAATTATTTTTGATTTTGCATTATTGTTTTTATTTATTTGAGAAGTGTTCAATATTTTGAACCAAATATGAGTTCACATGCAGTTATCAAAGTCACATTGCTGATACATTTAGACTGTACTTTATGTAATTTACAACAAAATCTTATTCTTATATCTTAAATAACAAGAAAAGAGAGACGGGGTCTTCTCAGTGTTACTCATGGGTGCTTTCCATAACAGCCCCACCATAATATTGAATGAGTTGCCTGGAAACAAATCTATTACAAAAGGAAGGTCAAAAAGCTGGCTGGCCATTGACTTCCTCTTTATCAGTAAAAACATTTGACCCTCATAAACAATTGCAATTGTGTAAACTGGAACAAAGAAAATGTAATGTATACGGAGAGGAAAGTGTGCACAAAATAAGACTGGAACATCTGGAAAGAAGGACATTTAATTTAAGATAAAAAATATAAATGATATGGCTATTAAGTGTGTGTTCTGTTTCTTGGCATTAGTTGCTAATATTAACCACAAATTTGTTCCTATGTGACATGCATGATATAACAGGTCTTATAATGACCAGTAATCTTCATAAAGACACAAGAACAATACGAGTTAGTGAAATGTAGAAAGAAAATAGTCCAAAACTAACATTTGGATCTATGTCTCTACATGAAATGCAGACTCATTGTTTCAGTTCTGTTGATATCAGGGAATGCTACAGTATGAATCAGAATTGAAATTGAGTTATCATCTGTCTAAAAAAAGAGCATAAAACAAGTTGCTGCAATCTAGCTGTCAACTGGGTGTGGTGTGGCACTATAACCAAAAAAATGAGTGGTAGTGCATTGCTCAGCGTGCTTGTGTTAAAACACAACCTGCTTTCGAACACTAAAATTCTTAACATAATTCTCTTTCATCTGATATAACCAAATTGTACATTTAAGTACCAGTATAAGGATTATAATAGCTGGAAAAAGCTATCTGTTACTTTAATCTCAATGGAAATTATTTGCTTACCCATGTTAATGTAGCATAATGCGTTTATACTGGAATCACAATCACAGGAAACAATGTATAACACTTGAATGTTGAATGTTGATGTTCATGCCCAGTTGGAAGGGAAACAAGATATGTGCTACTAGACATCTGCACACTTATTAGACTCCATGATTTAAAAGACAGAAATTTAGATAGCTGAGAAAAGTATCTGCAGAGTAAAAAGGGCCCAGAAATCTTTTACTACAAATGAATAAACAGCACTGATGTGTGAGATAATTTATGATAGTCATAAACAGAAAAACATAGTTATCTCTTTCTTTGTTGTATTATTCATGTTTAAAGCTGTCTCCAAGGAAGTTTACAATGCTTAAAATGGGGAGTTGCAAGCAGCACCCTCTATATCAACTGATGGCCACTTTCATGGGAAATAATGATGTTTCTAAATCAAACACTCAACAATTTTATCACCCTTATAAAACGTAACCATCGTATTTACTACGAATAAAACCACACATTATTGTATTATTTACAAATAATCAGTGATTTTGCTACCCTTTATCCATAGTTTAGCCATTGCATTTATAGTAAAACTGTGGTTTAATAAATGGTATAATAAATGGTAATCAATGCACATGGATAACAAAACATGAATACACTTTTACTACAATAAAACCACGATTAATGTTTGTAAGGTCATATATAAGTGCAATGTTTAAATCAGAGGTGCCCAAACTCGGTCCTGGAGGGCCAGTGTTCTGCTGAGTTTAGCTTCATCTTGCTTCAACACACCTGCCAGAAAGTTTCTAGTATATCTAATAAGAGCTTGATTAGTTGAAGCTAAACTCTCCAGGACAAAGGCCCTCCAGGACGGTAAAGTCTAGATCGGATATGCGGCCGGCTGGAAGTGCGATATGCACATCAATATAGCATCATTTTTTTATGACACTGTATAACAATAATTCTTATTTTTACAGTACTGTGACAGTTGGGTTTAGGGTTGGGGTGGGGGTAGGCGTTAAAAAATACAATTTATTGGGTAATTTAATAGATAGCATAAATAATTCTCGGTACAACTACTGTTTTTGAATTACTGTGACGGTTGGGTTTAGGATTGGGGTGGGGTTAGACGTTAATAAAATACAATAAATGGGAAATTTAATAAATAATATAAATAATTCTCATTAACTTCCGGCTGCAACCATTTGGGCACCCCTGATTTAAAACATTGCACTTATATATGACCTTACAAACATTAATCATGGTTTTATTGTAGTTGGAAAAAATAAGTTATTATTGTCAGACAGAATATGTGGAGGGCATCACGGTGGCGCAATGGGTAGCACAATTGCCTCACAGCAAGAAGGTCGCTGGTTCGAGCCTTGGCTGGGTCAGTTGGCATTTCAGTGTGGAGTTTGCATGTTCTCCCCGTGTTCACGTGGGTTTCCTCCGGGTGCTCTGGTTTCCCCCACAAGTCCAAAGACATGCGCTATAGGTGAATTGGGTAAGCTAAATTTTCCGTAGTTTGTGTGTGTGTATGGATGTTTCCCAGTGATGGGTTGCAGCTGGAAAGGCATCCGCTGCATAAAACATATGCTGGATAAGTTGGCGGTTCATTCTGCTGTGGCGACCCCAGATTAATAAAGGGACTAAGCTGAAAAGAAAATGTGGACTTTTATTATTGCTTTTTCTGAGCAGAATTTGGCAAAAATAAAAAAAATGCAGATTTTAGCTGAATTATTTTTAACTTCACTTATTGTTAAGACCCAATTTAAGGTTTACATTGCAAATCCAATTGGACCCACTTCTTTGGTAAACAAAAAATAAAAAATACTTTTTTGTATTGTAAACATTTGCATATTATTAAATAATAATGTTGCAATTAATATAAAAACTGAATAAATGTATATTTACATTTGGAAAAATAAATAAATAGATTGAATTATTCATTCATTTTCTTTTCGGTTTAGTCCCTTTATTAATCTGGGGTCGCCACAGCGGAATGAACCGCCAATTTATCCAGCATATGTGGGGGGTTTGGAGAGAAACTGCACAGACTTAATTCAAATATTGACGATAACCCGCCCTTCTCTGCTTCTGATAGGCTTGTAACGTTAATTAAAGCTGCGTTCCTCTCATATTTGGTAGGTGAAATAAATTGGCTCAAAAATATTAAACCTAGGGATGCACATTTCAGTTAATTTTGCCAACCGCTGCTCGTTAACCGAATATTAACTGTTAACTGGTCAGATTAATATTAAAATATTATTTATTAAAAAAAATAAATTGACGTGTCTATTTTGTGCGACACATTAAATATTGCATTTTAAAATACTGATTTACTTCAACATGCGAACAGCAGCATACAGAGCATAACAGAACATCTTCACGCACTTGCAGTGTTTCCAACAGCATAGAGAAAAGAATAAACTAAATTAAAAAAATCAAGTAAATAGGCCTGCCTTAGATATTTTCACTTAAATGAAAAATTTAGATTACAAAGCGAAAACACTGACTGAATCCTTTTTAAGAACACCGGCATAGGCTGTTTGTCCATGAAACCCTGCGTGTGATGAAAGAAAATGACAATGAACTTCAAGGCTCATGTTGACTTTTTGTATAACAATTTTGTTGCTTACATATGATATTCCATTAATTTGCATACATGTTTTATAAGCTGTAAAATGAAAGCCTCAGTTTGGTGAGGAGTTATCATTATACAAAAATCAAGAAAATCTTTGGATTTGATTCGTAGATTATGTAGGCTATTTTAAAAACTGATATAAGAACTATTATAACTGTATAAAAGGAAAAACTGGAAAAAAAAAAGGTTGGTTTGTTGGTTGTACACTAAATCATTAATAGCCTGTTTGTTAAGTTTATGACGCGGCTCCATGCAGCATAGAGGCCATCAGCATCAGCGCTGGTTTATGTCAACTCATCTGTGTCAAACTGTGACCAGAAATATCCTTCTTTCATTTTGCTTCTTTGGCAAAATACGTCTGTAGACACGTGTGTTTGCACGTGTTACTGTCCCGAGAGTTAGCAAATATTTGTTGCACATTTAGGGGCCGATCACAAAGAGCACACCTTTCCGTTCCAAAAACGCGAGTTGCACCACTATGGGATGAAATTAGTGTCAATATTATTTGCAAATGCACACTCTTTCATCCACGCGCACCATCAATGTTGCATGTGCATTTTCACATCCACAAACGAATGGCTTCAATTCGAGTCTGTGAATTTAAGATTTGCGCAAACATAAACATGTTCGTGAAAACAAATATTATGTTTTGCATTCACGCATCTTCATTTACGTGTGCATTTGCGGATCAGGTGACGCGCGCGTGGAATTGACTTTTTGTTTGAATCTATACTGCCGGCTTCGTTTGAATTTTGAGACTTTCTTTTCGCGGTTTTTAAGCTTTTCGGGAATCAAACACAAACAACTTTACATGAAAAAGCCACAGCGTTTTTTTATGTGTACACATGTACCTACCGATTTGAGAAATATACAATCCTGCGTTACTACACTTGTGTCTGAAAAAGTTAGATTTAAATAAATGTGCAGCACAGAGTTGTCTTTGTGAATACACATGCTCTGTTTTGTGTACGTGAATGATCATTTGCGCATGTGTGGATCAGGTGGCGCTCATTTGAATTATGAGACTGATTTTACACATTTTCTCGGCAAATCCACGCGCGCACAACTCTTGATCCGCGCGCAAATGTAGGCTACTAATGCAATTTAACCAGTGACCACTAGATGGCAATCTCAGCATTACAGAGCAGGCCACGTCCACAGTTTTTATAATGTTTTATAACCTAACGACCTGTAAAAGCCAGCAAAGTCACAGAAGTGGATATCGCGACGCATCAGCTGGATAAATGGCTGTATATGGGTATTCTGACACTCTATGCCCGTGTGAGGTCAACATTTAACCACTGGAAAGTCAAATCTCCTCTCAGGCGCACATTATAACATTCAGTATAGGTTAAAATTTGTTTAGGTCTTCTATTGATAAAAGATTTTGAAGAAAGGTTATGAATACTTCACCCTAAGGGAACATCTCTGCCCATACCGATACGTGTAGGAAATATGCTTTATTTGTAATTTTCCTATTTTAATAAAAGCATGCAAACATACCCAGCCTAGGCTCGAACCAGCGACCTTCTTGCTGTGAGGCGATTGTGCTGCGCCACCGTGACGCCCTAGATTGAATTATTGGCTTTACAAATCTGTGGAAATCTGCAGCTGTATCTTTGCTCTTTTGCAAAGATGAACTCGCATTTCAAAGCTGTGATTCAGCCATCTTTCATCACTGGCACAGCCTTCTGTAAAGGCCTGCAGCCTGCAGTTATCCTAACTAGACCTAATGTAATTACTGAAGGTGAAGAGATAGGCCTATAGTTCACCCATAAATTAAAATGTCCTCGCCATATACTTACACTCAAGTGTTTCTAAACACTGTGAATTTCTTTCTGTTGCACACAAACCAAGATTTTTTAAAGAATGTAAATTATTACCAAAACAAAATGTGACAGTTAATGGCTTTTTTTCAAGATTCTTCAGTATATTTTCCTTTGTGTTCAACAGAAGAAAAAAACGCAAATAGCTTTAGAAGAGACCTGAAGGGTGAATAAATTGCAGAATCTTCCGTATTGAGTGAAATATCCCTTTACAATAAAGTTACAATAAAACGGCAAATTGTGCACTGATAGAACAAACGTATAATATTCCACATAAAATCTGACTTCACATAAAAAGTCTGCGTCTCTCTGTGTCGCTCAGGCTGCACTGCAGTGTCTATTCTCAGGTACGATCCCACTACTGATCGGCACGGGGGCTTTGACCTGCTCCGTCTACGACCTGGGCCGGTTCACCCCTCCTTAGACGACCTGGTGGTCCCGAGCTCCCCCAGGAGCACCATATCGATACCGAACTTAGTGAGGACACCCGATCGACATAGTCCACTACAGCCCAGAAGCCCTGAGCTCAAGCGATCCGCAGCCTCAGCCTCCCAGTAACTTGGATTACAGGCGCGCGCCACTGAACCCGGCGAGAACTAATAGAATCAGAGCTGTGGAGAATCTGATCACCACAGGGACCTCTAGTGGAGGAAAATTGAATGTTTACTACCGTCATGCTGATAGTGCAGGGTAACCCAGTCTCTTTTGGTAGCTTGTCAAAAGTTGAGTGGTAAATCATTTAGTCATTACATCAAATAGATTTAGCAATTAGCATAACACACAAAATCAAGCAATCAAAAAACTGCTTAAACTGTCTAAATTTCCATCAAAAAAAATAATATTCAATATTGCTCCGTGTTCACTCATTTGGCTCATTTGACACTTTTAATGTTTAAACACTGAATTATTTGCTATTTAAACAAAGGTTTGAAAATGATTACGTAAAATAGCCTAATGATTTCTAATTTACATTTTTTAAACACTATAATTAAAAACAAATTAATTGTTGTATATTTAACATCCACAGTATAAAGGTCAAAATAAATGTTTAATAATAATAATAATAAAATTATAATAAAATTATACACACAGTGCATAATTATCACACAAGCCCATTTTATGATCATATTTACCATTAATGTATTTGATTAGTTTTATCAATTACAATTTCATAATAACTAGGCTGTTATTAATTTTATTTATAAGTATTCACTAAAAAGCTCATTTCTAACTGGAATTGAAAAAACTTTGTATTCAAAACTATTAAGCAGGTTTCATTTAATAGCTAAAATGGTCCAAAAACAAGATGTAATTTGCATTGAAATGTCAAAAATTAATAAACGTCCACAAGAAGGATGCAATGAAAACTTCCAAATAAAAGCCAAACTATTGGATAAGAGATACAGGGTGATTTAAAAAAAATAAAACAGGCGGAGAAGAAATTAATTTAAGAATTTAGTTTAATAAAGATTGTTGTTAACCGAAGAATTAAACCACAAGGACCTGTTTATTCTACAGTACTACCATTTTTTTCCAGAACTGCAGCCATTTAGAGTCTCCATGCAGACGTACAAGGTGTCGCATTCTCTGAGATTAGGCAAAGATTCCTGAAACAAGATCCCCATCTTAATAATATCCTAAAGCTGAACTGCCATAACTGAGATAAAGACAGACTTTTAAATGTTTTATGGACAGATAGATTGAGAGTGAGTCTAGAGGATCCAGCACCAGCTCAAGTCAAAGCAAGATGGTGAGGAAATAAGGATGTGAGTTTATATAATGTGCAAGACACCTTTCAGGGTAAACGTTAGACTTAAAATGAACTCCCAAAGCTACTGTCACATATCAGAAGATAAATACTTCTTACAGTAGTACTAATGAAAACTGTGGGTCTCTCCATTTTTGGACCATTTTTACCAGCAAATGAATCTTGGATGAACAAATTATGCAAGGCATTTTCACTTTCTTTTAAACAAAATACATCACTTAATAATGATTATAAACAATTAATAGTTGTTAAGAAAATTTATGTTTTTGGAATTGGTAAAAACATATATTTTTAGAATTTTGTCTTGGGAATTATAATTATGCATGCATTGTATATCATCAGTTAGACTATAATTTTCTAATTTTATTTTAGCCATAAGGGTTTTTATGTAGTGTTGCTTTGTGCTGTTTATTTCACATGCTATAGTGTACTGAATACATCTCCAGTATTGGGCCTGAATAAATGATTAAAGTGATGATGGCTTATGTTTTGTTTATTTTAATACAGTAGTTTGTTTTAAATGGTCAAAGAACAAAAGTGCGACAAAGAGTCTGCGTCTCTCTGTGTCGCTCAGGCTGCACTGCAGTGTCTATTCACAGGTGCGATCCCACTACTGATCGGCACGGGGGCTTTGACCTGCTCCGTCTCCGACCTGGGCCGGTTCACACCTCCTTAGGCGACCTGGTGGTCCCGAGCTCCCCCAGGAGCACCATATCGATACCGAACTTAGTGCGGACACCCGATCCACATAGTCCACTGCAGCCCAGAAGCCCTGAGCTCAATCGATCCGCAGCCTCAGCCTCCCAGTAGCTTGGATTACAGGCGCGCGCCACTGAACCCGGCGAAAGCTGAGGGAATCAGAGCTGTGGAGAATCGGATAATCACAGCGACCTCTAGTGGAGGAAAACTGACTAGAAAGGATAAACTAAAGCTTTGCTACTATTGTCAAAAGTAAGTGATACATTTTATTCAAACATACTTTAGAAATCTTGCTTCAAGTTGATTTAGCCCAATATGCCTATCCAGAATCACACAAAAACTGTTTAAACACATGGCCCAAATTTTTATAAATTTAACCTATGTCTTGAAAACCTGACTATTTTCGACCTTTTGATTAATCACTCTCTTTTTTATTTTTTTTAAATTAATTCTTTCTTGTAAGACGATTTCTCATCATTCTGCACCAGTCCTTGTAAGACAAACATGCATACATGAATGATTTGTGAAGGAAAATGTTTACTTTTCTAAACACCCAAATATTCAGGCTGGTCCGTGTGACCTGTAAAAGGGTGGTGAAACTGCCACAGATGATCTCACATCACCTCAGGGAGTTACCTGTCATCCAAATCCTTTTTTTATTATTATTAAGATGGTGAGTTTATAAAACCCATATCCTTGCATGACTGGCTCAACCTCCTTTTTCTGCCTCTAACTGTCAAATGGATTTCCTCTGCTGGCACAAAATGCAATAAAAAAAAATGCACAAATGCTAGTAACACAGTGAACCTACTTATCTTATTGCACTCCCTTCATTGTAGTCTCTAGAGTGAACACATTTCATACATGCAGTCAACACAAATTCCTTTGCAGTTTCCTCACTAGGGTGGAACCTTAATACTGGTCTTTAAGTTTCATCTCTGCTGGTGGTGACAGCTGGGTCTGACACACACACTCTCTCACACACACCCTACCTCCATCACCAACCCACGAAATGCAGGAGCCGCCCTGGATCTCCATCTCTATAAGAGGTCAGAACTGGACTCATAGGTGCTATCCTCGCCAGGACAACTCTAACGGTTTCCTGCAGTATCCTCTCTGGGTTCATCTCATCTCTGTATCCATCCACCATGTCGATCTCTGTTCGCTCAACATCCTCCAAAGGTCCCAGGACCGTGACCTCAAAATCTATAGTCACCAAGAGTCGTGGAGGTTCGACATCCTTTCCACATAAAGCCTACAGTGTGTATGGAGGTGGTTTTGGAGGAAGCACCCGCATCTCCACTACTAGAATTGGAGGCGGTGGAGGATACGGTTTTGCTGGAGGACACAGTGGAGGATATGGAGGAGGTTACGGTGGAGGATATGGTGGACCACTGTCTATATGCGTAATGCCTTCTAGTGGCCTTGGGGATTTCCAGCTGAATGAGAAGGCCACCATGCAGAACCTGAATGACCGTCTGGCGTCCTACCTGGATAAGGTGCGCTCCCTAGAGGCTGCCAATGCCATTCTGGAGAGGCAGATCCATGAGTACTATGAGAAGAAGGGGCCAGTCGCACAGAGGGACTACAGCCAATACTGGAACACCATCAAGGACCTGAAGGACAAGGTACAGTGATGTCTGAATGAAGAGGATGCAAGACAAGCAAAATCTTAGTGCAATGACATTACATTGGAAATACTGTAAGATCTGAAAAACAGAATGCAGATAATTGATTGCTTTCCTAAAGCATTATAATCTGTCAATAATGCTCCACCGTTTTTTATAGGTTCTGCTATAATTCATGCAAATGCTCTGTTTTTCAGATCAAAAATGCAACTACACACAACGCCAACATTCTCCTGCAGATCGACAACTCTAAACTGGCTGCTGATGACTTCAGGCTGAAGTAAGATGACCAATGTTATTTAGATACAGCCAGTTTGGTGAATAAAATGCAATATAGTTTCTGTAGCTCCATTATATATAAGTTTAACGATTTAACTTGATGCACTAAAACATTTTTGAAGACATATAATGAAGACATTATTAAATTAAAATGTTTCTGAAGAAATTTAAATGTTTCTGAAGGTACCTATGACTAAAGACTTGAGTAATAGTGGAATAATGCATCTAATATATTAAAATAGTGTTCTCCTTTATTGAGAGAGAGCCCCATGCAGCCAATATGAGTAAGAGTGCTAATAAAAAAAATCTAAGAATCTATTTTTGAACATCAGTATGTTTATGATATTTGTCATGTTTAATAGTTTATTTCCTATGTGACCTCTCCACCAATCAGATACGAGCATGAGGTTGTGATGCGCCAGTGTGTAGAATCTGACATCGCTAACCTGCGCCGCTTGCTGGACCAGACGAACCTGGCAAAGAACGACCTACAGATGCAGATCAAGGGTCTGGAGGAAGAGCTGGTATTTTTGAAGAAGAACCACCAAGAGGTTTGCATGACAGATTGTACCCATATATTATATTATATTATATTATATTATATTATATTATATTATATTATATTATATTATATTATATTAT